>CM042171.1:43426500-43449000 GCA_023376005.1 Doryteuthis pealeii | reverse complement strand
GACTAACTGAGTTGCTTACACCTTAAACCGGAAGGGCTTTTATTGACTTCCGTTCTCACGTTCCATCCCCAGAACGCAAGGTGAGAGTGAGGTCAAGCATTGTCACTCACTCTCAAGGCCATCAGCTGTACTGATCGCCATAAAGATTTCTCTACTACCTTAAAAAGATATTAGGGATCCATAATTATGTAACACTGTGACAACAGAAAATGTCAGCTGGACTGCTGCAGCAGACCCACACTTACACGAAAAGGGTGTAGCATAATGGACCCTGGAACACCTATATTTATGGCCTTGTGCCAGACACAGAAACCTTAATAGGATGTGTAGCATGATTCCCAGACCTTATGAATATGGAATTTTAATTATCACCTTTGAGTTTATTCGTAGCCAAGAAGTCTGGGATTATGCTAGTAAAATTTAGTTTAATCGGTTTGTCAGAAGAAAGGATGGTTGACCCGTTGACCTCTTAAGTGACACGTGTAGTTTGGTAGAACAATTAGAATCTTCGAAAGATTCTAGGACATTCTAGAAAGATCGTCAGACATTTCTATATAATGAGTAAACTTTAGATTTTGAATCAGTTAAGTCCTGGAGACCGAGAGAGTAAGGTCAGTTGAGTTTGGTTTGACCGAGCTGGTGAGAGGCGAGCGACTGGGGTCCTGGAATGGAGATATGGGGTCGCTGATGTGTGAAACCTGAGATGTAATATTTTACACTGCACGAAGTAAAAACATACCTATTAATGAAGCCTGATAATTGGTACTGACCGCTGGAACGAAGTTATGGACATTACAAAAAAAAAAACATATTTAAGGAAACCGACTATCTCTCTCTCTCTCAATAACTTGCATTAGGAGAATAAATTGATGAAAAGCAAGAGGTACTGTTCTCATCTTTATTTACAACGCCAAAGAAATCTTTTTATGAAGGAAATTTCTACCCAAACAAATAGTACAGACACCCGTGGAGAAAGTAAAATTGACCGTGACTAAAGACCCACGGTCGTGAAACGTGATACCTTTTCCCTGACCATAAATGAAAGAAGTGCGGAAGAATTTTGGGCTTAAAGGACTGCTGGAATTCTGTGTGTGCGGATCAACGTGCCAACCCCGGATACACGACAATACGAGCCTTAATAGTATCGTGTGTTTTGAAGACGCGGTAGGCCCCACAACATAACGTCACGATTTAGTAACGGTAAAAAGCCCGCTACGTTACAAGGGGATGAATTTTTTTTGACACTCATGCTAAAACGTTTAGAAAAATAATGGTAACACCAACAATGACAACAATATACAAAAAAAAAAAATAAAATAAAATAATATGGTGATAATGATCATGACAATGACAATAATCTAAGTATCTTATTATAATGAAGATTGTGTCTTATTCTGTCTGCAAACGAAACTATATTACTACTCAAGTTACAATTCCCTTAGTTATTGACATCGCATTCTCAATGATTCTATTTTTATCTAAACCTCAATTATTGATAAAATTGTTTTACATTATTATTACTGTTGACCATATCTACATACAAACAACATGCAATTATATTTATATATACAACAAAATAGCGGTTTACAGTTTGAACGGGAAGGCTAATTTGCATATTAATATTAAAAATGTGATTTTAATAAATATGTGCTTAGTATTATTGATTTATAACTGTTTGGTTTTATTTTAATGAATATAAACAGAAATCTCTTCTATGAATCTTAAATAAAATCCATTAACAAGAAAAAATAACTGTAATTTTATTCTTTACTTCCTCTTTTAAGTAAATACTTAAATTAGAAAAAAATAACAATGAAAGACGAGAGTGATGGAAGAGTAAGTTTCAGTTGTTCTATTTTTCGATTATACCCCCTCTGTTTCAAATCTTTTTATCTGCATTCTTATTTAGTTTCATTAGCCTTTCTAATTTAACATGATATTTTATTATATTAAAACTTAAATACTTTCACCCGGAGAGTGCATATATTTGCTAGTAAACATAAGAATTGTAGAAAAATAGAAAAGGCAGCATTCTGTCAACCGGCACAGGAAGGTGTTGTGAAAATTCTGTGACACTAGTAGTAAGAAGAAGAGTAGTAGTAGTAGTAGTAGTAGTAGTAGTTTTTGTTCAGGTTTTTGCCAACATTACCATATCCCAACGTTAAAGTTGGTAGTTGTTTTGTTTGGTTTGTTTTGTTTTACGGCATATCAACCTCAGCGGGTCATTTAATGCCAATAAAGTTTTGAAATAAATCAATTCTTAATGGATAATACCATTTTTTTATAAATACATTTTTCTATTTAACCCATAGATGGGACCCGAACAGGTACTACCACTCCGGGTCAGAGTGGACTAGGGAGCAATGGTGATGAAAGGATGCTCCACATTCCCAAACATCCAGAACTGGAACCTCACCATCAGATAGAGTTTAACTTCATTCCCAGGACATGTAGACCCGCAGCCATTGCCTACTAGCACCCATATGATAAAAAGTGGTTGGGGCTTGCCATAACGGCAATAGGGTTGGGAAAATTATATAGGTGCTAGGGCTTGACGTGACCAGCCGATTGATCGGAGGGGGCCTCTCCGACCGCCCGTCTAGCCCAAGATAGGGCCAAAGTGGAGTATTGCATGTCATGAACTGCTCATCCACCTGGGCTCTATCCTTAAGCATCATGGGTCGCCACCCACGGCCAACAGGTGGCCCCATTGGGGGAGTCTTACCCCTCTGCAGAGTTGGTGCATTCTAACACCCCAGCCGACAGGGCGGAGTAGTAGTAGTAATAATAGTAGTAATAGTAGTAGTATACTAAGTGGGGCTTGGTTCTCAAGACCATAACAACTCTAACGCAATGAAGCAAACTAAGACAACAGCAGCAAAGCAACAAAAGTGACTGGAAATCAAACCAATATCACAACAACATGGGACGGAGGTCGGGCAGAAATTAATCCTTTGATTCATTTTTATAATATATTAACTATCGTTTAATTCTGAATACAAATCTCAGATTGTATATAGTATCTATCATACCTTAATTGTCACCCATCTACTGTGTTTCCCAAAAAATCAGACCTACCTGCAAAATAAGTCCCAGTTTGATTTTTCGAGATGATTCTAATATATATATATATGTATATATATATATATATATATATAAATAATTTAAATTAGAGAACAAAGGGGATAAAAAGAAAAAAAAAAGAAAAAGAAGAGAAATAACACAAAAAAAAAGAAAGAGAGGGAGAAAGAATAAGAAAGGAAAGGTGAAAGCGAAACAAAAGCTAAGTATGTAAAAAAAATTTTCAATTAACGCTTTTTATTTATTTGTTCATTTTTGTTTTCAAAAAAAATTTTGACATCACACGGTCGCAACATATTGCAACATCTTACAAGGCTGACATCCGGTCAGCCTTGTTCTCAACAAACTTTAAAAAACAGAAAAAAAAAGAGAGAAATAAGAAATTATTCATAAAGGAGAAGAAGAAAGAGAGGAAAAAAAGGAGAGGAAAAGGAAATAAGAAGAGAAATTATAACCACACAAATAAAAAAAACATAAGCACGTCATTTCTGAAATAAAACTCTGATGATAAAGCTTTGCTTTGAAATCGATTAGACATATAAACATCTTTTTGTCTTTATTTTTTACGCATTGTATTGCCTTCGAATTTTATTATTTTATAACATACTTAACAATGCTTCAAGCAAATTACCAATTACTTTTATATATATATATATATATATATATATATATATATATATATATATATATATATATATATATATCAACCCCTCTGCACGAGCAGGATGCGACACGAGGTCAGTTTCTTAAGCGGAGTTCAGCAGGTTTGAATTCAGAGTTTTCTTTCTCCTAGATTGGTTATCTAGCTAAGGTTAAAGAGCACAGTCTCTCTTACTATTTACACATAGCAGAGAGAAAATATATGGATTCATGCCTTTCCCAAGGTTATTAGTGTTATGTGAAATGCAAAAAATCACGCCCGGAATTTGAACTCCGGTCGACGAGTCCATTTCCTACGACTCTAAACATTACACCACGCTCCTCCATATATAGATAAAAATAAATAAAAATAAAAGAAAAAATCCAATTGTTAATTTCAATGTAAGCAGAATTAAAATTAAACAATGTAAAAATTTATATTACTTATACTTTTATATACAACCTCAAAAATATAATGATTCTCACCCTCAAACAAAATGTCCTGTAAATATATCAGTAAATCAAATAAGCCTAAATTATTTTTCTCCCCAAACAAATATACCAGAATTGTATTCATTTTAGTATAAAACGTCTCACAAACTGCTTCCTTCAGGTTATGAGACAGTCGTAGTCGTCGAACGTGTAGGGACCCGGTTTGTTTGGTGGGTGTGTAGTTGAGGAGTTGAAGAAGATCCGAGTTATGTGTCCCCACAATTTATATGTATAAGACAACGGAAATGTAGTTTCCATAGGTAACAAAAGAAGAAGACAAAATTGATAAAGGAAACAAACTTTATATACATTAATTTACAATTTGTATATATAATTGTTCTTTCAGTGGTGTTGCAGACTGTATGTGTCTGTATATAGTTGTGTGTGACAAGTGTGTCATGTATTGTTTATATTTGTATGTACATTGTAGCAGTTTTGTCTGTAATTGAAACTTGTGATTGAAATTTGTTTTTGTTAAGCAAGAGAGATAGAGAACTGGAAACGAAAATACGAGACCAACCTGATATATCATTTTGTGTCTTCGGGCAGCGACTTCTCCCCATTGTGTCGATGTTGGGGGAGAACTTTCGCTCCTACTGTCGAGTTAGGAGCATCAGCTCCAATTCTGTCGAGTCGGGAAGAGCGTAAGCTCCAACTGTCTGTCTGTTGTTTTTCAGCTCTATGGGTCTTTTTATAATTTTTTTAGTCATTGACTATTGTGATCATTAAACTAAAATATTCATCAATATCAGGTGATTTGAAATGATGCAATATCGAATGATTTTGGTACATTCCGATGGCGTACATATTTTCCCATGGAATTTAAACGATTGTTTCTATTGTTTCTAAAATATTTCTAAACTAATATTCATTCGATTCTCTTTTGTTTACCTAATTCTAAACTCATGACATACAATTGTAAAACTAGTTATTTAAGAAAACTTAATTATTTTAATTTGGTCAATTCCACATGCTGTAAGAATATAGGGGCCAAATCCCTATAAACGTTATCGCTTGACGCTTGGCCTCTAGCCGTCGCCTTATGCTTATATGCACGTCCGATCTCGAAAGAATTTGCATATGTGCAATCCCATTCTCGCTGGTCCGAGATCGCCCATCGTTAAATATAGTGCTTAAAACAAAATTTCTTTCCTGCGATGACACTACAAGTCAGACACGTCCGAGCACGCTTTGAGATTCGAGGTATGTTATTTTCATTACATCCACAAAACGGATATCATTAGATAGTGTGTATTGCCTAAATCTATGACAAAAATAAACAGTAGTAGTAGTAGTAGTAAAGTCGTCGGGGTGGCCTAAAGTCGGTATATATATTTACCAACTCCTCCACACGAGCAGGATACGACAAAAGGTCAATTTCTTAAGCGGAGTTTAACAGGTTTGAATTCAGAGTTTTCCTTCTCCTAGACTGGTTACCTAGCCATGGTAAAAAAACCCAGTCTATCTCTCTCTTTTTTAAAAAAGAGAGAGATCCTTAACCCAGGTTAAAGAGCATCACTTTTGGGGACAAGACAATTTTTACTGGATACATTCAAACACTTTCCCCTTATCACTAGCACAGTCTTACTTCGAAGTCAGACTACGCTGCGTTTATATTGCCGTGGCTCGTTTCTTATTGGTTGGTCAGACTAATCAGCATGAGCAACCAATCATATAAATGGATTAGTATTCTCTTTTTTTTTCACATCCAGGTTTCACAGTTAGAGGTGAAATAATTACATAACGTTTATATCATTAAAACAAAAAATAATTAAAATTAAAAACAATATGTAAGGGTGACAGATTTTGGACACCCTATTGAATAATGTACAGCATGGTCTGAAAGTCTTGTCACCCCTATATATTTTGTTTAGAGGTTAGATAATAAGTTAAACTTGCAAATCGTCCTCAAAATTTGTTGGTAGGTGACTCACCTATGACACGAACATGGACTTATCCAAAGGGTATATATTTAACAGAGTAAAGCTACTCAAGGGAGAAGTACCAGATACATGTCTTCGTGTAAGCTGTAACAAGGAAACCTTCCATTGTACGTTGATATATATTGCTGAATACAATCGGTTCCCTACATTTTATACCGTGTTGAGTTATTATTTATTGACCCTTAAACAGGTAATAACAGTGGCGACGAGAAAAAAGGATTTTCCACGGAACCTAAGCAGTAGCGTCTAAAGATTTATAAGGACCTCACGCAGCAGAATTACCTCCGCACAAATAATTTTCCACGCAAAGTAAGATCTGTATTCGAAAACTACTTCCAGACAATCAAACCAGTAGAAATCAACAGCGTCAAACAGCTACGTTCAGGAGAAAAAAAAATATTTAATTTATAAAGCAAATAAAACGTTCTGGGAATTATCTCTCCAAGGGTATTAGCACTATGGGAATTGCAAACAGCGTCGTTTAGGGTTTGAAATCGAGTCTCACGGTCCTATTTCAATACATTGCACACAAGCCGTCACTAATATAATATATATATATATATATATATATATATATATATATATATATATAAGAAAGTTTTATAGAAAACATCAAGATGTTAAACATTTTTGGCTGACAGATATCTGTTTCGACATTATGAATATGTTTTTTCAAAGCAACATTGTAAGCGGAAAAACGAAATGAATATATCAGTAATTACGAGGCACAGAACGCTTCTCGATAGTACCGGAATTTTTAAAAATTTTCAAAAATACATATTGGTTGTTAAAAATAAAATAAATTTTATTTTTAAAATGTTTAAGCATTTTTATCATAAAAGCTCAAAGGTTTGTAGTAAAAATGTATATGAATATCAAAAAAGGTTCAGGTAAATGTTCCGGTTACAAATGAAAGTTTAAAAATGTAACAAGTCCAGCAACATGAATCTGCAATGAGTTTTAAACTCGCAGAGTCGGGATCCTTATTACATCCGAAAATATGAGCCATCGGTGATATGATTTACGTAATTCCAATTATATATATTATATAAATTATATATATATATATATATAATTATATATATTATATAATTATATTTTATATAATTATTATATAATATATTGTACCAACCCCTTCGCACGAGCAGGATGTGAGACAAGGGTCAATTTTCTTAAGCGGACTTAAACAGGTTTGAATTCAGAGTTTTCCTTCTCCCTAGACTGGTTACCTAACAAGGTTTAAAGGCACAGTCTCCCTGCTATTTATCATAGCTGGTGGGAGAATTGGATTCATACCTTTCTCAAGGGTATTAGCGCTATGTGAAATTCAAACAGCTTTGTCCAGGAATTGAACTCGGTGCCGACTCCATTTCCCATGACTCTAACCATTAGACACGCGTCACTAATCTAGAACATGACTTCTAAAAATGTTCACTCAAGAATTACATTGTCCGAACTTTAAAATCTAGACATAAGTTTTTACGCTGAATGAAATCACGAAGAAAGTGGTAATTCTGCGCATGCGTAGTGCTGAAACTCTTTCTTGAAAAAATTATGACTATTTATTTTTTGTGTTATGCAGATATGTAGTATTGATTTTTGAAAAAACTTCTATCCAATGTAAACATATGATTTTAAGCTATTTAAAACTACATGGAAAAGTAATCGTTAAAATGCTTCGTGTAATGTTTGTAGATAATGTTACAGAAATGGAAATCGTGTTTTCTTTTCTAAAATAATATATATTAAATTTTCTAAAATGAAAGAAAAATCACTTTACATGAACAGAAGAATTACACTTATATGTTTGAAAAAGTAGTGAAGTGAAGACGTATCTATTAATATATGTATGAGGAGAAATATTTTCAAAATATAACAAACAGGATGTTTATGATCAGGGGAAAACTATTTATGTGTCAATACTTAAGTATTTCGGTACTTAACCATCACCAGGACACTGTAAGGGAATGTTTTTGTGAGGGAAAAATAAAGATGTTTACGTGTATAGTGAATGTGTGAATATGATGTTATTAACCGTTAATTTTCCATAATATATATATAGAAGATTTGTTTAGCTTACATTTAATATAGGTATGCCGCCTAATAATTATATAGTAATTAATTTAAAATTAGTTACGACTTAATTAACGCACATATTCTCCCAAAATTGTCGGCTAAAAAAAGCCATATCAAAAACACATCGCTGTGTGTATTACTTCTCATATATATATATATTATATATATATATATATATATATTATATGTGTGTGTTTGTGTGGTGTGTGTTGTGTGTGTTATGGAAAGGTGACTTGCCGGTGATATGGTCACAATGGTTAGTTGATGCAAAATTCAGAAAGGTAGGCGGCGAAATAACAATTAAAAGTGCTCAATACGATAGTGGAGCAATTTATCGTAATACAGGTAAAGTGATAACCTACTCGTGTTTCACCATATGGATCCTCAGGTTAAATCCACTGAATTAATCAAGATATTGATTAATTGTGTGTCTTTCGCGATAAAACGGTTCGAACCGTTTAATCGCCAAAGGCTCACAGGTAAATGACTGCAATTGATCAATTATCTTTGATTAATCCAGTGGATTTAACCCTGAGAGATCCTTATGGTGAAACTCGAGTAGGTTTATACTTGTACCTTGTATTATATATTATAATTATATATATATATATATATATATATATATAATCACATCAAATTTCATCACCTATCGTTTTTTCATTGCATTTTCAATAGCCTTCTAATTTCTATTTTTATTTCTTTAACACATACATACAATGTTTCAAGCAAACTATAAACCCTTATAGATATATATATGAATACTCGTGTTCCTTAATTGTACGACCGCAACATCCCTCTTGCAAACCCACTTGTTAAAAATCCCTCCATCCAAATCGTCCAAGACGATTTACAAAAATATAATCCTGATTATCTGGTGCTGCTCATCCGCAAATTCTTATTTCTAATGAATGTCGTCACCTCAGGCTAAATAATGGACATTCGTTTTTATTATAAGAAAAGGGAAGAAAAAGGACATGTTACACAGAAAATAAATAGGAAAGAAGGAAAGACAGTATGGAAAGATAGAGGGGGGAGTGAGCGCGCGGAAGCGATACGCTAATCATTTTCTATCGACTATAATGAAAAATAAAAACAAGGAAAGAATCACAAAGAGAGTTAAATCAAGATTATTATATTTTTCACTACCATTCCGGGTCAGAGTGAACGTGGAAAGAATAGTGATAACACTCCCAGAGCTTCAGAATTGGAATTTTATCATAACATGCAGTTTAACGTCATGGCCAGGACACCAGGACCCTCAGCTCCAGCCTTCTAGCACATATAGGATAAAAAAGGACTGGGGATTAGCTATAACGGCAATAGGGTTAGGACAATCATGTAGGTTACTTTGACTTGCATGCCAACTGATTGACCAGAGGGGGCTTCTCCGACCGCCGTCTAACCTAAGGGCAAAGTTGAGTGCTGTATTCATAAGACTTCTCAGCTACTAGGTTCTGTCCTTATGTGCAACTGGTAGCCACGACGACTGTTAAGTTTTTATAAATGCATCCTTGGCCAGTTGAAAGGGCTTAAAGAAAGTCTGTGTTATGGAATCCTTTGGTAAACGTAGAAGTCCTATCCTACGTTTTGGTAAAGGTCAGTGATTTAATCCTCTGTCCGTCGTCCATGAATGTTACAGTAATTATGACAGTAAGGTCGGTTTAAGTATTGTATCAACATCAGAGTACTGCCAGTGATTGGCCAAGATTTAGATCACATGATTCTGGCGAGTCTATAAGTAGGCGCGACGATCTAGCACAACACCTTATATAATAAAAGTCAACACTAATACCTTGGAAAGGTGCGTGTGTAATGGTTATCATTGTAAGAACTGAACTCGACTATCGGAGTTCAAAATCCTGAACGAGGCTGTTTGCATTCACATAGCTTTAATACATTTTGGAAAGGTATAGTTTAAGAATTGTATAACATCAGAGTACTGCAGTGATTGGCTAAGAGTTAGATAAATGATTCTTGCCTAGTCTATAAGTATGTAAGTCATTCATCACACACCTTATATGCAAATTTCCTCAACAACGACCAACAGGTGATCCTATTGGAATGAGGTTTTACACCTCTTCAGAGGTGAGTAAGGGTCAAATTGGAGTGTTGCATGTCATGGACTCCTCAGTCACAAGTGTTTCGGGCTTAAGCACACGGGTCGCCACTCACAACAGGTGGTCCCATTGGAATGAGGTCTTAACACTCTGCAGAGGTACCGTCGGTGTATTCTACTGCCACAAGCATCAAGGGTTTTTTACCAATGGTATTAGGGTGACATACTTTTTAAGGTAGAGTTTGGTTTCTGCTCACCGATTCCGGTCTCCGTGCGCAAGCCTTTAGATTATTCACACCTCCAAATTTGCCTAATAATTCAATATGTAAAACGGATATCAATCTTGATTTACTCTCTCTGTCTCTGTTTCTGTATGTCTCTGTCTCTGTCTCTCACTGTTTTTTTTCTTTCTTATTATATTTCTTAACCAGTTAAAACAAAAACTAAGAATATAACTAATAATCACTAACCTTTTTAGTATAATATTATTCGGAGTAGCAGGACCTGTGGATATAGCACAATAGGATAATTTAATTATTACAATGTTTGATATGTTTACTTAAGAGCTATTGCCAAATAGTTCAATATGTAAAAAGTATATTAAAATTGATTTAACACTATCACCTCTCTTTTTTTTCTTTCTCCCTTTTTCCCTCTTTTCAGTATATTCGATTGAAACAGATTAGCGTTATCGCTTCCGTGTTCTTACCCCTCTCTGTCTCTTTCCCAATTCTATTTCTTTCTTAATATACTTTTAAACTAACTGATTACAAGGACCAATTTTTACTGAAGACCAGACGATTATATTTCTGCGACGTATCTGGAATGAATGGGGGTGGGAGAAAAAATAGGAGAAACGAAAAAGGGTAACGATCTTCAGTATGATAAATTATATTGGGGACATTTTTTTTTTTTTTTGACTGTGAAACATTTTTAAGAGCCCGCCTTATCTCTATATTTTTTTTCTTTCTTCGTCTTGGTTAAAAATGTAATTTATAGGATTCGAGGAATTTGATTTGGTCAATTCTATTTTTGGTTTCCTGTCTTTTTAAAAAATACAAAACTCGATTTGTCATCTTTTCTGACGCTTGACCTAAAACTGGCGTCGTTCTCATAAATATTTTTCCAGACTAGAAATAAATAAATGATTACGGTCAAGTTAGGCTGAAAACACCAAAGTTAAGCAGTGATAAGCCTATTCAATACTTAATTATTTGACTACCAGGCAACAGCACTGTCAGGTGGTGGCAACATGTTTCAAACAGGACCATCATACACTGAACTGGCGACTACCGGTATCGAACCAGGAACGTTTGATTCATGTAGCGTAATTATTATGATCTACGTAGAAATAGGGGAAGAGAAATAAGAACCAACAAAGGTTAACATTTGAAGAGTAAACATTCAACGGGGTCAAAGCAATGACCGTAGAATGACCCCGGAAATAGATTAAAAAATAAAAACGGAAGTTCCGGGTTTTCACCGGAAACGGATGTGCTGTACCAACCCCGGGAAGAGAAACGGGAGAAGAAGAAAATTGACCTTTTTGGGGGCTTGGGCTTGGTGGAAGNTAAAAACCCAGTCTGCCCTGCTATTTACCCATAGCTGGAGGGAGAGTATGATTCCTACCTTTTCTAAGGGTATTAGCACTAAGTGAAATGCAATTACCACGTCCAGGATTTGAACTCGGAGCAACGAGTCCATTTCCCATGACGTTAACGGTATAAGCTAATCAGTCGGTATAAGCCAATCAGCGAGGAGTCTATTCCCTTTTCACTTGCGCTAGACCAAAGAGATTGTTTTTGCATCTGAAGTGGAGCGCTACACCTACCATCAGCTTCTTACTTTACGGTACAGATAGCTGAGTTGGGAGGGCCAGTATCGAACTAGGAACCTTGTAGTTTCTAGTCGAACACTCTACCGACTGAGAGTAGTAGTAAATTAGATTTAGGCTCTGAATTTATCTATCTATATATAAAGGGCAGTTGTGTATGTATGTATGTATGTCGCGAGGAAACTATGAAAATAAAACATTAACGACAAAGTAAATATATATATACACATTAAATATCACCAGAGCTTGGTTTTTTAAACAAAATAATGAAGATTTTGATTTATATTCGTGAAGATAATTCGTGAAGATAATTGAAAATAACATTGTAGGATTAAAAGTAAGGAGCTGACGGTAGGTGTGGCGCTCCACCTCAGACACAAAAACAATCCATCATTCAATCAATATATTCATTGTATTTCTAGCCCAGCCTAGGAACCACAAGGTTCCGGGGTCGATACCGGCCCTCACCAACTCAGCGTATAAGTAGGACAGGGATCTGTGCAGTGAAGCAAGGAGCTGATGGTAGGTGTAACGCTCCACCTCAGACGCAAAAAAAACAATCTCCTTGGTCTAAAGGCAGACGGCCCTTCCTGATCCCACCCCTATGACTTTCATACAGTATTAGCGAACATGATTTGCGACCGGGTAATTTGACCGTGTCCACTCTCTCTCTCTCTTTCTCTCTGTCTTTCCTTCTTCTGAAGAAGAACCCACGAGCCTAGAAATAAATACACAGACCCTTGTGACTATACAACTTGCGTGTATAATGTTTCTGAACTAACGACTATTACTACGGCGACAACTACTACAACTTGAGCTGGCCTATGCGACAAACACCATTCTTGTACCGTGACCAGCGTTATGCTACAGTTCCTAGGCAAACGGAAATCATATTCAGGTAATTTCTGGATAGATGTCATTTTCTATATATCTCCCTTTTGTGCTAAAATATTAAGTTGTACATTGACTTACGAGTGCCCGAAATTACAAATCTCGCTTGTTTTTTGTCCCCCCTCAGCAGGAACCTCTTGATTCGAATATCTATTTCGCCCCATATATTTTCCCCCCTTCTATAGAAAATAAACATTTCCATGAAGATTTTATAGTAGTTTGAATAAAATCGCATTTTATTTTCGCATTTTTCCTTTGATTTTATGTGCTCGATTTGATTTGAAAGATTGCAAACTTTTATTCGATAAATGATATTGTTTTAAACGATAGATATAATTTTACATTAAATAAATTCTACTATTTTTACTTGTTTTTTTTTCTTAATTATTATTGCATGAAGTAAATCTAAATTGTGGGTATATGTTAAATTACAGAACACAAAAAGTGGAGAAATTTTTAAAACTTTTGCAGTGGCGTCAATCTTTATATTTTGATAGAAAATATGGATTTTTATTTGTTAAAATAATAATTGTAATAATTTATTTTGTTTTGAAATAAAATTTAAAATTTATTGTTTTAAAGAAAAATAACGAAGGATATAATGTTACAATAATTTATTCATCGTATATTCTTAATTATTTTGTACTAGCAAATATATGCACCCTCCGGGTGCAAGTATTTAAGTTTTAATGTAATGAAATATCGTATTAAATTAGAGGCAGACAAAAAGATATGTAACAGAGTGGGGGTATAATAGAAAAATAGAAATGAAACTTACTATTCCATCACTCCCGTCTTTCATTGCTGAATTTTACTTATTTAACTATTTAGTTAAATTAGGAAATAAAGAATAAAATGACAGTTATTTTTTCTTGTTAATGGATTTCATTTAAGATTCATTGAAGAGATTTTTGCTTATATTCATTAAAATAAAACCAAACAATTAGAAATCAATAATACTAAGCATATATTTATTAAAATCACATTTTTAATATCAATATGCAAATTAGCCTTCCCGTTCACACTGCAAACCGCTATTTTTTGTATATATAAATGCAATTGCATGTTATTAGTATGTAGATATGGACAACACTAATAAAAAGGGAAGCAATTTTATTAATAATTGAGATTTAAATAAAAATAAAATCATGGAGAATGTGACTTAAATAACAAAGGGAATTGTGAATGAAGTAGTAATATAGTTTCGGTTACAGACAGAAAAACACACAATCTCCATTATAATAAGATATAGTAAATCTATAGTTAATTATTTTTATTCTTATATTAAATATATAAATTAAATTTATAAATAGATAAAATAACAAATAGAATAAATAAAATTCGCATAGAATAGATAACAAATAGAATAGATAGATAAAATAACATGTTAAATATATAAATCCCTTATAATCTTACAATAATTTATTCATCGTATATTCTTAATTATTTTGTTTATAGTAAATCTATAGTTGATTATTTTGTTTATAGTAAATCTATAGTTAATTATGTTGTATATAGTAAATCTAAATTGTGGGTATATATTGTGGGTATATGTAGTTAAAATAGTTGTATAAATTATATAAAACTAGTACAAAATAAAGAACACCCTCCGGGCGATGTAAAAATAGATTTTTGAAATATATTGCCGGGGTGGGAGTAAAAAATTCAATGCCAGCGAGTTTGTACCCTAATTAAGTAAAAACATCAAATTCATTAAAGGATTAAAAGATAAAACAATTTGAAATGTAAACTTTAAATATGTATTAAAATAAAACAAACTATATATAGATATATAATACCAGTCACGTATTTATTAAAACTTGTTTAAAAAAAACAAACAATGAGGACTGTCTGATATTGCATGTTCAAATTGTGAGTATATTTATTCTATCTTATGACGATTTTGGGTAATGTGACGTAAGCAGTGACGTAATTTTTGTTACAGACAAAAACCGGAAGCGAATCTCCATTATTAATAAGATTACTATTTTGATAAATGGAAAGAGATATTTCCATTAAGATTTTATAATGGGCACGAATAAAGTTTTATCTTAGTTTGAATAAAATCGCATTTTATTTTTGCATTTTCCCCATTGATTTTATATGTTTGGTTTGATTTTAAATTTTGCAAGCTTGTATATCTATCTTAATCACACACACACACACATACACACACACACACACACACACACATACATATATATATATATATATATATATATATATAATATATATAGGTAAATAAGCAGCATTTTCTGTCTGCAAGTTTTGTCCTGTTTTTTTCGTATTGCCTGATTATTTTTGTAATATCTGGCGAGAATTGGCTGATGTATTTGCCATATGTCATAGACCGAATACATCAGCCAATTCTCGCCAGATATTACAAAAATAATCCGGCAATACGAAAAAACAAAGGACAAAACTTGCAGACAGAAAATGGCTGCATTATTTAACAATATATGCCTACAAGAAAAAATGCTGCCTAAATACACACACACACACACACACACACACACACACACACACATATCGATATATATATATATATATATAATATATATATATATATATATATATATATATATATATATATATTCTAGTCATTCACAGACACATGTTTCGAAGTTTACTTTTCATCAGTGCAGCTCGACTTTTTAACAGCTACCTCAAGCCGGCTGCGAAACCCGACAGAATTTTCGTCCGTCAAGTTCCTTACCCGGCTATCGGAAAAAGTTATTGTTGAAAAAAAATGACAACGAAAGAAAAAATCGTACATTAAATAAGTTCTAATTCTTTTTTATTTAAGAATTATTTGTGTTATTTGGACTATTTTCCTCATCTTTATTGTTATCTGCACTTTTTTCATTGTTTATTCTTAATTATTTTGAATTTAAATTGTGGGGTTTTAAGTTTGGGAATACAACATATGGAGGAATTTTCAAAACTTTTCGTTCAACGTCAATTTTTATATTTTGATAGAAAATATTCATTTTCATTTGTTAAAACAAAAACTGCATATAATTTATATTGTTTTAAAATAAAATGTAAATTGAATTGTTTTAAAGAAAAAGAAAAACAATTATATAATTTCTAATTATTTTTTCATCGTATATTCTTTATTATTTTGCAGAAAGCAAATCTAAATAAAAAGTTGTTAAATTACAGAATACAGCAAGTGGATAAATTTTGAAAACTTTTTGATCAACGTTAATTTTTATATTTTCATAGTAAATATTCATTCAAAAAATTCTGAAATAGGGTTAGGGTTAGGGTTAGGGTTAGGAGTTAGTAGAAGGACCGGTTTTAGCTCAGTCGATAGAGCGTTCGGCTAGAAACCACAAGGTTCCTAGTTCGATACCGGTCCCAGCCAACTCAGCGTATGAGTAGTACAGGGATCTGTGCGGTAAAGTAAGGAGCTGATGGTAGGTGTGGCGCTCCACCTCAGACGCTAAAATAATCTCCTTGGTCTAGCGCAAGGGAAAAGGGGATAGACTCCCTCGCTGATTGGCTGATACCGACATTAGGCCGCCCCGACGACTTTACTTTACTTACTACATACTATAAGAGAGACATGGTTTCATAGGCCACATTCAAAAGGTAGGCCACATATTATAATGGTACCTCCACAGATCTTGCTAGTATTCAGTGTATTCTCATTAACGTAGCATGACAGAAAATTTACATTTTTCCCATTGATTTTATGTTTGGTTTGATTTTAAATTTTGCAAGCTTTTAGTTGGAAAAAAAGTTATTGTTTAAAAAAAATGACAACGAAAGAAAAAATTGTGAATTAAATAAGTTCTAATTCTTTTTTATTTAAGAATATTTTCCTCATCTTTATTGTTATCTGCACTTTTTTCATTGTTTATTCTTAATTATTTTGAATTTAAATTGTGGGGTTTTAAGTTAGGGAAGGCAACATATGGAGAAATTTAAAAAAATTTTTGATCAACGTCAATTTTTATATTTTGATAAAAATATTTATTTTCATTAGTTAAAACAAAAACGGCATATGATTAAATTTACATTTTATTTTCAAACAATATAAATTGATTGAAAATAAAATGTAAATTGAATTGTTTTAAAGAAAAATAAAAACAATTATATAAGTTCTAATTATTTTTCATCGTATGTTCTTTATTATTTCTCAGAAAGAAAATCTAAATAAAAAGTTGTTAAATTACAGAACACAGCAAGTGGATAAATTTTCAAAACTTTTTGATCAACGTCAATTTTTATATTTTCATAGAAAATATTCATTTTCATTTGTAAAAAACAATAACTGCATATAATTTATATTGTTTGAAAATAAAATGTAAATTTGATTGTTTTAAAGAAAAATAATAACAAGAGATATAATCTTACAATTATATAAGTTCTAATTATTTTTCATCGTATGTTCTTTATTATTTTTCAGAAATAAAATCTAAATAGAAAGTTTTTAAGTTACAGAACACAGCAAGTGGAGAAATTTTCAAAACTTTTTGATCAACGTCAATTTTTATATTTTCATAGAAAATATTCATTCATAAAATTCTGAAATAGGGTTAGGGTTAGGATTAGGAGTTAGTAGAAGGGCCGGGTTAGCTCAGTCGGTAGAGCGTTCGGCTAGAAACCACAAGGTTCCTAGTTCGATACCGGTCCCAGCCAACTCAGCGTATGAGTAGTACAGGGATCTGTGCGGTAAAGTAAGGAGCTGATGGTAGGTGTGGCGCTCCACCTCAGACGCTAAAATAATCTCCTTGGTCTAGCGCAAGGGAAAAGGGGATAGACTCCCTCGCTGACTGGCTGATACTGACTTTAGGCCGCCCCGTCGACTTTTACTTACATACTATAAGAGAGACATGATTTCGTAGGTCGCATTCAAAAGGTAGGCCACATATTATAATGGTACCTCCACAGATCTTGCTAGTATTCATTGTATTCTCGTTAACGTAGCATGACAGTAAATTCCCTTCACTATGAGGTCTAAACCAGTGCTCCTAAGCTTATTCAGGATAGTGCTCTCTTGGCCTCCTGTTGGATTACTATCGCCCTCTCATAGCAATAGGATAATCTTTACATATCATCGCATTTTACTTTTGCATTTTTCCCATTGATTTTATTTTTGGTTTGATTTTAAATTTTGCAAGCTTTTAGTCGGAAAAAAGTTATTGTTTAAAAAAAAATGACAACGGAAGAAAAAATTGTAAATTAAATAAGTTCTAATTCTGTTTTATTTAAGTATTATCTGTGTTATTTTGACTATTTTCCCCATCTTCATTGTTATCTGCACTTTTTTCTTTTTTTATTCTTAATTATTTTGAATTTAAATTGTGGGGTTTTAAGTTAGGGAAGGCAACATATGGAGAAATTTTCAAAACTTTTTGATCAACGCCAATATTTGTATTTTGATAAAAAATGTTTATTTTCATTTGTTAAAACAAAAACAGCATATGATTTATATTGTTTGAAAATAAAATGTAAATTTAATTGTTTTAAAGAAAAAGAAAAATAATTATATAATTTCTAATTATTTTTTCATCGTATATTCTTTATCATTTTTCAGAAAGAAAATCTAAATAGAAAGTTTTTAAATTACAGAACACAGCAAGTGGATAAATTTTCAAAACTTTTTGATCAACGTCAATTTTTATATTTTCATAAAAAATATTCATTTTCGTTTGTTAAAACAATAACTGCATATAATTTATATTGTTTTAAAATAAAATTTAAATTTTATAGTTTTTTATTTTTTAATTTTTTATTTTGTTCTTGTTTTACGGGTCATTTGGGTCATTTAATGCCGACTACGTTTTTGAAATGAATTGGTGATAATGTTTAATTTTCTAAAGGTTTTTTTTTTTACATATTTTTTGTGAATGAAACTTTTAGATGATTTTTTTTTTAACATATATTTTTGTGTTTTCAATTTTTTTGGAAGATTTTTAGATTTTGTTGTAGATGTATGCTTCTTTTATGTATCCGAGTAGTTTTTCTGGATTTATTTGGTAGAATATCTGTTTTAGATTTGTTGTTTGGTAGTATTTTTTTCGTATTTGTTTTAGGTTGCTACATTCTGTTAAAATGTGTTTGATTGTGTAGGTTTTTTTATTGTTTTAAAGAAAAATAATAACAAGGGATATAATCTTACAATTATATAAGTTCTAATTATTTTTCATCGTATGTTCTTTATTATTTTTCAGAAATAAAATCTAAATGGAAAGTTTTTAAGATACAGAACACAGCAAGTGGAGAAATTTTCAAAACTTTTCGATCAACGTCAATTTTTATATTTTCATAGAAAATATTCATTTTCATTTGTTAAAACAAAAACGGCATATGATTTATATTGTTTTAAAATAAAATTTAGATTTTATTGTTTTAAAGAAAAATAATAACAAGGGATATAATCTTACAATTATAGAAGTTCTAATTATTTTTCATCGTATGTTCTTTATTATTTTTCAGAAAGAAAATCTAAATGGAAAGTTTTTAAGTTACAGAACACAGCAAGTGGACAAATTTTCAAAACCTTTCCAGTGACGTCAAACAAGATAACGTCTTCATGCCTTCAATAATGAAAACAATGATTTTTTTATTTCGTAAAACTGACAAACTTAAAAAAAATTAATTAAGTTTTTAAATTACAGAACACAGCAAGTGGATAAATTTTCAAAACTTTTTGATCAACGTCAATTTTTATATTTTCATAGAAAATATTCATTTTCATTATTTAAAACAATAACTGCATATAATTTATGTTGTTTTAAAATAAAATTTAAATTTCATTGTTTTAAAGAAAAATAATAACAAGGGATATAATCTTACAATTAAATAAGTTCTAATTATTTTTCATCGTATAATCTTTATTATTTTTCAGAAAGAAAATCTAAATAGAAAGTTGTTAAATTACAGAACACAGCAAGTTGATAAATTTTCAAAACTTTTTGATCAATGTCAATTTTTATATTTTCATAGAAAATATTCACTTTCATTTGTTAACTGCATATAATTTATATTGTTTTAAAATAAAAAATTAAATTTTATTAATATAATAATAATGCATATAATTTATATAGTTTTAAAATAAAAATTTAAATTTTATTGTTTTAAAGAAAAATAATAACAAGGGATATAATCTTACAATTATAGAAGTTCTAATTATTTTTCATCGTATGTTCTTTATAGAAAGTTGTTAAGTGAAGAAATTTTCAAAACTTTTCCCGTGACGTCAAACAAGATAACGTCTTCATGCCTTCAATAATGAAAACAATGATTTTTTTTTATTTCGTAAAACTGACAAACTTAAAAAAAAAAGAATTAATAAATAAATAGAACTAGTATCTTGAGAACGAATAAGGTTTGATTGCGATTGAAATAGACTCTAGCTTTTTCCTTATTTCTAAAACCAGATAAGCAAGCAAAATGATAGGTACAGACACTCCTCAGAAAATACCAGATAGTAATTAACATAAGCCAAAAAATCTCACTTTATCATCAGAAGATATCTTCGACATATTCGTGACATTAAAACGAAATATAACAAAAATCTAAAACATTCTAAAATGTTTTGTTAAAAGACATGTTTGATATCTTGCAAAATGTAGCCCCGAACTGCTGACGTATCATGACGAGGTAAACGTTTAGAAGATAAAGAAATAATCATAAAAATGCGATTTTATTTCCTGCTGTTAGTTATTATAAGGTTTCCTGACAGCCTCAAACATCTCATTGTGGTGTAGAGTGTTGGAATGGTGGTTGGAGGTTTCAGTAATTTTGTATTCCCAAAAGAAAATAGACACAATTTTGGTAAAAGTTGCTGCTTTTTCATTTGTCAGAAAAAAAGTTTTAGAAAAAAGTTCATCTTTTTTATTTCTTTTTTAGTTTATCTATTTAATATTATTTTTAAAAAGTTTATCTCCTTAATATTATTGAATTTAACAAATTTTTCTTCTTTTTTTTTTCGACCAATTTTTTTTTTTCTAAAAGATAAAATAGTTATATAAAGTTGTTGGTCTTTCTGAAAGTACAAATAAACTTTTTTTTAGAATTTTGAAAATGCCACGAAAAAATCAGAAAGAATATTTAATATTCTGTTGTAATAATCGAGGAAATAGGTTATTACTTGTCCTCGAGCTAGATCAGGGTAATATTACTTTAGTTATGGAAAAAAACACGTGTTTTTAACCCTTACTTACTATCCAACAAAACTTGGAAAAATGAATGAAATTAATATAATGTTCATTGTATTACGAAGAGAAAAGATTAAAATATCACAAGTAAAAATTATTTGTTTCAAAGAGTTTAAAATATGTAAATCCTATAAATTAAATTTTTATATCTTAAATATGAAAAAATAATAATACGGTATCAATGATGTTGTGTGTTAACCTGTATTTAATTCTTGAATTTTCGAGATAATATCTCTTTTTCAAAAGATCACTGGAACTGAAGCAGTCTAGTTATGGCATTTCTTTTTAATTTATCAAATTGAATATAAAATTATTATTTTGACAAATGAAAATAAGTTTTTCCATCAAGATCTTATGAAGAACATGAAAACTTTGATAGTTTCATAATTTTTTTAAAACTCATTTTATTTTCGTAATTTTTCCTTTGATTTTATGTGTTCGAATTGATTTTAGAGTTTGCAAAATTTTATTCGGAAAAAAGTTATTGTTTCAAAGAAAAATAACAATGACATGTAAAGTAAACAAAAAAAAAGTAAAGTCGTCGGGTTAGCCTAATATCGGTATCAGCCAGACAGGGAGAGAGTCTATCCCCTTTCAGTAGCACTAGACCAAGGAGATTGTTTTGCATCTGAGGTGGAGCGCCATACCTACCATCAGCTCCTTGCTTTACAGCATAGATCCCTGTGCTACTCATACGCTGAGATTCAAAGTGTTTTTAACCCTTACTTACAATTCAACAAAACTCGGAAAAATGAATGAAATTAATATAATGTTCATTGTATTATGAAGAGAAAAGATTAAAATTTCACAAGTAAAAATTATTTGTTTCAAAGAGTTTAAAATGTGTAAATCTTATAAATTAAATGTTTATATCTTAAATATGGCGCATTTTCCAGATTTTCTCTCTTCAAATTGGATTATTTTTAAATAGATTTATTTTATTGTTGTAATTAAGAAATTCATATGAAATGTTTGTACATGAGAATTTAGACTTTGTTCTTAAGGAAAATATTGAAATGTGACAATTTTGATTTTTTTAAACTTAAAAAAAAAGGGGAGCGGAGGTGGTGTTGTATCAGAATTTTTGCCCCATCTATATTACTGCTGTCTAATATCCATTTGTACGTCATAATTCAATAATCAAGATTCTTTGTCGATTTTTACTCGATCTTTTTTGTGTAATAGCATAACTCACACACGGGTTTATCCTGTCTGAAATAGGCTCATAGAAGCATGGTCTAAGGGTTATAGTCGTAGGAAATGGACTCGTCAAACCGAGTTCAATTCCTGAACGAAGCTGTTGGCATTTCACAT
>CM042171.1:43411500-43421500 GCA_023376005.1 Doryteuthis pealeii | reverse complement strand
GTATATATATGTAAGTTTTTAGAAAAAACAGGATGTTATTAGATTTTCTGACAGATCTGTTTCGACCTTATAAAGCGGTCTTTTTCAGTTACTTTGAAAAAGACGCTTTATAAGGTCGAAACAGATCTGTCAGCAAACTAATAACATCTTTTTTTTCTAAAACTCTTTCTATACAATATATATGTATTATATCAGTGTACAAATATATATGTGTGTGTGTGTGTGTTGGTGTTTATGTATGTGTGCGTGTATGTGTTGTGTTGTGTGTTGTGTGAATGATTGATTGAGATGAGATAGATAAGGAGTTGGATTGTATAGTGTATTTTGATAGATTATGATAAATATTATGATCTAGCTAAATTGATATATAAGGTTTTAAGTACATTTGATAATTCAACGCTGAAAATTTCATTAAAAATTATTCCCTTATTTTTGTGTAATTAAATATGTTGCTTGTTTTCTTGTGTGTGTTTTATGTGCGTGTTTGCGGCTATACACAAGTATCAGAACAAGGGGAAAAAATCGCCTCATTCGGGTGGACCACTTTACCGTATCCTCCATACTTACCAGATTTAGCGCCTTCAGACTATCATCTCTTCGGCCCCATGAAAAAAGGTTTGAGATGCAAACATTATTCCAGTGACAAAATCTGTACTGAAGAAGTGGCTCAAAGAACAGTCAACAGAGGTTTACGTGGCAGGGATACATTCTCTCATTCCGAGGTGGAACATTGCTATTGAGAGAAACAGTGACTATGTGGAGGGGTAGGGTGTGATTCACAGAGGAAAAGCTTCATTTTAATGTATGATACATGTTCCTGTGCTGGTAATTATACCTGTCCTAAACGAAATGGCATTACTTTTGGAAACACCCTCCGTTCATTAAACAATATTCTAAAGGAGAATGAGATAGAAATATGTGATTAATATATAGATGATACATAATTATGATCTATCTGAAATTGATAATATAAAAGGAACAATTGTACATTTTGTAAGACTGGAGCAAAAGAAAAATGATGCAGTAATTATTTTGAAGCCCTATTTAAAATCCATTTACCTTAAAACAAAAACAAAAACAATCCTCAATAATATTAGGAAAATTGGTATTTAATCTCGGGAAGAAATATGACCTCATAAGAAACCATTTGAAACTAGTCTAATAAATTCTTAATAGTTTTCTTTTATTAAAAGCTATTCACGAACAATAGTTTAAATCTCT
This sequence comes from Doryteuthis pealeii, assembly GCA_023376005.1. NCBI lineage: Eukaryota > Metazoa > Mollusca > Cephalopoda > Myopsida > Loliginidae > Doryteuthis > Doryteuthis pealeii. The sequence goes on along the minus strand of CM042171.1, from coordinate 43,420,279 downwards.
CATCCAATCATTTCAAAGAACGCCTTTTGGAATAGAAACATTATTTCTTAAAATAACAAAAAAGGATGAGTGGCATTAGTAGGTATTTAAATATTTACATTGGGCATATGGGTTTTACACTGTTCTAGCAACAAAGTAATTGTTTTTAAGAATAAATATGCTTTTAAAAGTACATTTTGCAATCATGTAAGTGGTATAAATATCCCGAATAATAATCTAAGGTTTCTTTTTGAAAGCAATTGCAGTAGATTAGAATCATGTCTTAAAAAATGTAAAAACAGAATCAAGCAATGAATTGAGTTACTTGTATATAGTAAATGGGCTACAACAAACTACTTGAGTTAACATTATTTTTTTTTAAACTTGTCGTGTTTCATAATATATATATATATTATATATATATATATATAATATATATATATCTTATTATAATGGAGATTGTGTGTTTTTTCTGTCTGTAACCGAAACTCTTATCCTACTCAAGTCATAATTCTCTTAGTTATTGACATCACATTCTCCATGATTTTATTTTTATCTAAACCTCAATTATTAATAAAATTGTCTTACATTATTAATACTGTTAACTATGTCTACATACTGACAACATGCAATTATATTTATATATACAACAAAATAGCGGTTTACAGTGTGAACGGGAAGGCTAATTTGCATATTAATATTAAAAAATCGAATTTAATAAATATGTGCTTAGTATTATTGATTTCTAACTGTTTGGTTTTATTTTAATGAATATAAGCAAAAATCTCTAAAGATAAAATAACTGTCATTTTATTCTTTACTTCCTCTTTTAACTAAATACTTAAATTAAAAAAAATAACAATGAAAGACGAGAGTGATGGAAGAGTAAGTTTCAGTTGTCCCATTTTTTATTATACTCCCTCTGTTTCAAATCTTTTATTATACTCCCTCTGTTTCAAATCTTTTTATCTGTATTCTTATTTAGTTTCATTAGCCTTTCTAATTTAATATGATATTTTATTACATTAAAACTTAAATACTTGCACCCGGAGGGTGCATATATTTGCTAGTTATTATAATGGAGATTATGTGTTTGTTTGTCTGTAACCGAAACTATATCACTGCTTAAGTCACTATCCATTTTGTTATTATACATCACATTCTCCATGAATCATTTTTATGTAAGTCTCAATTATTAATAAAATTGTTTTTCATTATTAATACTGCTGGCCATATCTGCGTACTAATAACATGCAATTGTATTCATATATACAACAAAATAGCAGTTTACAGTAATTTGCATATTGATATTCAAAATTTGATTTTAATAAATATGTGCTGGGTATTATTGATTTCTAATTATTTGATTTTATCTTAATCAATATGAGCAAAAATCTCGGAGATAAATCTTAAAAGAAATCAATTAACAAAAAGAAATAACTGTAATTTCATTCTTTACTTCCTGATTTAACTAAATAGTTAAATTAGAAAAAATTATCAAGGAAAGACGGAGGTGATGGAAGAGGAAGCTACAGCTGTTATATTTTTCGATTATACCCCTCTCTGTTTCAAATCCTTTTATCTGCATTCTTATTTAGTTTCTTTAGACTTTCTAATTTAATATAATATTTTATTACATTAATACTTGCACCCGGAGGGTGCATATATTTGCTAGTATATATATATATATTTATATATATATATATAAATCTAATGAGTCAGACGAACCTACTATTAGTTTCGCTTAATGCTCTGACTCCTGAGTCAGATCTTAGCCCTGAAGAGCATTAAGCGAAACTAATAGTAGCTTCATCTGTCTCATTAGATTTTTCTTTATTATTTGCTCTACTTAGGTATTAAGCACTTTTTACTTATTAGCTTATTCTCCTAGCGGTTGTATGAATATATATATCTTATATACATATATATACATATAAATTGTTTTTTCTTTTGGCCAAATACTGTACCAATAGATTATTTTTTGTTGGTACGACTATCTTGGTCTTTTCTTTTTTCCAAAAATTTTTTTCTCCCCGGTTGATGTTTGGTAGTATATTTTTACAATCAAACTATTTGCTGTTTTTTTTCTCACCGCGAGGATTTACAACACGCTTGGTATATTTATATATTATATATATATATATATATATATATATAATATATATGGATTCTCTCGTCGATTTTCGACGCATGATGTTCATCCAATAAACAACCAACACAGGATTTGTTTTATAGTGGTGAAGGCTTGTGTTGGACATTCCACACTTTTTGGGCACTGTCGATAGGAAAGAATTGGTGCATCAAGAAATGCCACGAACCCAATCAACGACTGACCTCAGGAATTTTGAATTCAGAGTTATCCCTCTCCTAGACTGGTTACCTACCCAAGGTTAAAGTGTCCAGTCTACCCTACTATTTATCCCATAGCTGGAGGGAGAATATATGGATTCATACCTTTCCCAAGGGTATGAGCGCTATGTGAAATGCCAACAGCTTCATCTAGGAATTGATATATATATATATATATATATATATATATATATATAAGCAGAAGTATCCGGCTCATGACCGTAGTTAAATGATTATAAGAACACCAGAGATTGAGAGAGAAAGGAGTAAGAGAGGAAAATAATTTAGCTAATTCTCATCAAATTAAGAAAGAAAAACGCTAAGAATTCATATATGACAATGTTATTCTATTTTAGGGAATGTTTTGTTTTTTACATTCAAAATATTAGAGGCATCGTAGCGTGGCGCAAGGATAAGCAAGATAGTTTCATTACTACTGCATAGCGAGTTCGATTCTCGCTGGATGCCCCACACTTGTAATCTTTAATCACATCCTACCAGTGGTGAATGATTCAGGTAAATAAGGAATGCATCCCATTCCGATGTAACAACCAACCCATTGCGAACCCGTTAAATAAAAATGGTGGTGCTCCATCGTGGTGTAATGGTTATTTATTATTTTCCTCTTCCTTTTGGCCTTTTGCCTGATCCTGCACATGATGAACATGTTTGAAAATAGAAGCGCGCGGTGTAATGGTTAAAGTCATAGGAAATGGACTCGTCGTCCCGAGTTCAAATCCTGGACGTGGTAATTGCATTTCACTTAGCGCTAATACCCTTGGGAAAGGTATGAATTCTACTCTCCCTCCAGCTATGGGTAAATAGTAGGTCAGATTGGGCTCTTTAACCTTGGTTAGGCAACCAGTCTAGGAGAAGGAAATCTCTGAATTCAAACCTGTTAAACTCTGCTTAAGAAATTGACTCTGTGTCACATCCTGCTCGTGCGGAGGGGTTTGATCTCTCAGTGACCGTAAAATACATAAACATTCCTATGTACTTAATAGTTTAAAAACACCAGTCCCCGCATCAGCTGTCAGTGGGCGAGGGGATAAGATATCGGACTACCATGCGGTCAGTCTGATTTCGACCCTACCTTGTGTCACATCCTGCTCGTGCGGAGGAGTTGGTAAATATATATGAGGGTGTAGTAGTGAGTAAGATAGTCTCGCCGATCCATTACTACTGAATAATTAATTTGATCCTTGCTGGATCCCCCATATTTGAGATCGTTTGTCACATCCTAAGCGTGTCGATCAGTTTGTGTAAAGAATAAGGGCGTCCCAAAATAGTGTAATTGTTAACAAGCTAGTCTGATAAATGCATTACTACTGAATAGTGAGTTCGATCCTCGGTGGACGCATTATATTTGCGACTTTGTGTCACATCCTACCCATGGTGAACGGGTTAGGTAAATACCTATATTGAAAATATTTTTAAAGATTTTATCCGAAACTCGTAAGTGGTTTGAACCAATTTTATTTTTCCTGTTGAGTTGCAGTGTTAGAAAATGTATTTGTTTAATTTCTTTAACCCATCATCGGGGGAGGGGGTGCTGTCGGTATCAGCCAGACAGTGAGGGAGTCTATCCCCTTTTTACTAGACCAAGGAGATTATTTTAGCGTCTGAGGTGGAGCGCCACACCTACCATCAGCTCCTCACTTTACCGCAACGATCCCTATGCTACTCATACGCTGGTTGTTTTTAATTACGTATTGCTAAAAAACAACAAAAAAAAAACAAATTACTATACATTTAATTAACCATTGAAATTAATTATTGAATCCAACGGTTGACACATTAGTCTCAGTTGTTTGTGTTAGTATTGCAATGTATAATTTCAATTAAACTTGGTTTAAAAAATTATTTTTCAACATTTAATGTATAGTAATTTGTTGTCTTTTGTTGTTGTTTTTAAGCAATACGTAATTAAAAACAACCTTAATCCCCAAACCACTGAACCGTAACCCAATTCGCAAAAAGTTAATTCATAGACTGTAATTAAACTGTCATGGATCACCACCAAATAAGTCTCCGTTTTAATTTTGACGACGATTTGCAAGTTATACCCTGTTGGGATGTGGAATCGGAATATTTATACATCGTGTGTATATATATATTATATATATATATATATATATATATATATATAGATAGATAGATAGATAGATAGATTGTTTTATTTATGAAGAAATGTATCAAGTCCTGAAAATCGATTATTTTTAATTATATTTCATCAGTAAAAATTGAAAATTATTTTTGTTTACCTTTCCTCTTTATAAGACTGTTAAATGTTATTTCAGATTTTATTACTACATAGATTGTTTGTGGTATTTGTCAAGTGTAAGTCATATAATATATCACAATGAAAAATATAACACAGTTAATGATGAAAGCTGTAATCTGTCTCTAAGAGTTTGTTTTAAACTAAATTGGAGTAAAATGCGTGAAATGTAGAATAATGCAGTTCAAATCAGTGTATAATAATTCTTTAAGGAAATATCATTTTCAAATACCAAATGCTCTTATTGAAAAAAAATCTATCTTTAATGGAAACATTTTTTATTTCTGTCAGAAACAACCTGGCAACGAGGGAGTCAACCCCCTTTTCCCTAGAGCTAGACCAAGGAGATTGTTTTAGCGTCTGAGATGGAGTGCTACACCTACCCTCAGCTCCCCACTTTACGCGCTGATCTTGGCTTTGCTACTTATGCGTTGGGTTGGGGAGAGCCGGTATCTACGCCTACCTCAGCTCCCAATTTTACCGCGCGGATCTAGGCTTTGCTACTCATGCGTTGGGTTGGGTTGGGGGAGAGCCGGTATCTAACCCACAACCTTATGGTTTCTGGGCGGATGCTCTGCCGACTGAGCTACACACCTTTCGATATACATACTTTTCCTCTTTATAAACCTGTTAAATTTTATTTGAGATTTTATTTCTGTCGGAAACAACCTGGCAACGAGGGAGTCAACCCCCTTTTCCCTAGAGCTAGACCAAGGAGATTGTTTTAACGTCTGAGGTGGAGTGCTACACCTACCCTCAGCTCCCCACTTTTACCGCGCTGATCTACGCTTTGCTACTCCTGCGTTGGGTTGGGTTGGGGGAGAGCCGGTATCGAACCCACAACCTTATGGTTCCTGGGCGGATGTTCTGCTGACTAAGCTACACACCTTTCGATATACATAACTAGATATATCCCATTACAGATTTTATGGGAATTAATTTTTTATCAGAAATTCATTATTTTTTTTTTGAAAGATCAGCTTAATTAAAAGATTTTCTAAATCCCATAAGGAAGATCTTGGCAAGATAAAAATAATCTGCTTAGAAAAAAACAAAATGTCATATTTTCAAAATATCCGTCTGGCAAGGATGACGCGTTTATTTTGAGAACAGGGACATTAATGAGAATTAATACCGCCCACCCCACCCTTTAAACACGATGTGTCTGGCTATATCCATCGATATATCAAATTGATTCTGTCTGTCTGTCTGTCTGTCTGTCACATTGCCTCTCCCCCCCCCTCTCTCTCTCTTTCTTTCTCACTCTCTTAATATATATCTATTTGTTTCCCTCTTCCGTTCTTAAATGACTATCTCTCTTTCTCTCTTTCTCTCTCTCTCTCTCTCTCTCTCTCTCTATATATATATATATATATATATATATATATATGTGTGGTGTGTGTGTGTGTGTGTGAGATTATGTGCGTAATTAAAGTCATACCTAATTTTTTAATTGATTAATTATAATTAAATGAATTAGGCGTGCATATCGGTTTAAATGTAAAGCGTAAACAAATCGAGAAAAAGTTGATGTTTCGCTGTATATTTAAACCGATATGCACGCCTAATTCATTTAATTATAATTAATTAATTAACAAATTAGGTATGACTTTAATTAAGCACATAATTCCCCACAAATTGTCGGCCTTCGCCATTTCAAACACATTGTTTGATCACTTCATATATATATATATATATATATATATATGAGAAGAAAATATTTTCAAAAATATAACAAACACAGGACCATCATCAGGACACTGTTAAGGAATGTTTTTGTGAGGGACAAAATGAAAAATGTTAAGTGTATAGTGAATGTGTGAATATGATGTTATTAACCGTTAATTTTTATATGTGCGTTTGTTTACGAAAGCTGATGACGTGATCATTGCATGTGCAAAAATGGAAAGTGAAGATCATAGGATGACGCATGCAGAAACTTGAATAGGCGGAGAACGAAAAAATATTTTCTTCTCATATTGTCGGATTAATTTCCTCACCGTATTTCCATATATATATATATATATATATATATATATATATAATTTATTTGTTGAGTTTTTAAAATAAATGCTTATTATAGAAGCTACCCAGGTTGTCTTGCAAGGTTGCAATCATCAGGGCTGTCAAATTAGATCCCATGGTGTTTAATTGAAGATCTTTCTTATATATATATATATATATATATATATATATATATATATATATATATTATATATATATATCCCTTTCATTCTCTAATAATCTTCTGCTTTCCTTCTTGTACGACATTATTTTTCTGTCCATCTAACTATCAATTTATCTCTATGTATCAGTGTATCTATCATTATATCTAAGTTTGTTTGTAGTCCTCTTCTTTTCTTACATGACTCTCCTCTCCCCTCCATCTCTCTCTCCTCAATCTCTCTCTCTCTAAATCTCTCTCTCTCTCACACACATTCACTCTTAATATGTATATATATAATATATATATCGTTCCCTCTTCCTTTCTTACATGACTATCTATCTATCTATTCGTAGGTGTTGACCTGATCCTGGACCCTTTATTTCCCTTGATAATAATAGCATTACGTGCACCCAACACAACGCGCCATCAGGAATTTACCCGCCTCGGCATAGGACCCGAAATGCATTCTATCGAAGATCTCCAAACTTATTCTACTCTCTCTTATTTTCAATCATTCTCTCTCTCTCTCTCTCTCTCTCTTCTCTCTATATATAATATATATATATATATATATATATATATATATATATTATTTGTGAATAAAAAGACCTTAAATATTACCAGTGGTCTGAAGAAACTCGTGAGCATACTCGCGAGTGGAAATGGTCCATAACCACGATACCCATGATATTTAAGGCCTTTTTATTCCCAAATAACTTTTCTCTGTTTACAATAATTAAACATTGAGGTCTCATACGGAATCTGAACTCTACTGCTAGAGAATAGGACCAGCCTAGAATCACCTTAACCAAGAAACTTGGTACCGCACCAAAGTATATATATATATATATATATATATATATATATATATATATATAATATGAATGAAATTAACAAATAAAAGGTTTAGCTTTTATTTATTTATATCGGAACAATATTTACAACCAATGGTTTCCTGCTAACATATTCGTCAGGTAAAGGAAATAGTTTTTTTTTTAATGATAGAAATGGTATAAATGGTTAAATATGTGAATATTTTAAACTGTATTCTCGTGTTGCATGTCTACGTGTTTACGTGATGTCGAATGCACTTTTTGTTTGTACGTGTGCGTATTTTTGTTTGTGCGTGTGCGTATGAAAATGCGTGAAAACTGTGATGTTATGATCGTATCCACGCGCGTGTGTGCGTATGAATATGCGTATTTGTGTTTGGTATTCTTGGTTACGTATGTTTTGTGCGATTGATATAATGTATTTTTATTATGCTGTTAATAATAATGACCGTGTTATGTATTGTGTTAGTGATGCAATGTGAACATTATATTTGTAGGATATTATTGTACAATGTGGACAGGTATCATCATCATCATCATCATCATCATGTCGTGCAAGCTGAAGCGACAGTTCTTCCAGGCTGTGGTTATATCAGCACTAATATAACCACAACCTGGTAGAACTGTCGCTTCAGCTTGTCAGGGAGATCGGACCTCCATATGACTGATAATTTATTCGTGGCCGACCATGTCTTTGCTATTCGTGTATTAACATCGCTTTCTGTGGATGAGATATTACTACCTAGGTACGTGAATTGTTCTACTGGCTTAAGAGGCTTGCCGTTTAGTGTGGAGATGTTTCCTTCATTTTTGAAACTTATGAACTCTGTTTTACCAGAGTTCGCATAGAGGCCGATATTCTTTGCTGCCTCCTCCAAGCTAAGTAGCAGTGACTCAGCCTGTGCCGGTTTATCTGCAAAAAGTGCAAGGTCATCAGCATAGTGTTCATCTGTAACTTTTTGTGCGGGATATCGCCTGCTTCTTGCCTTTTTTAGTGTGAAACCTTTTTCTTTTATTGTATCTAATGATATTCGGAGTACGTAGTCTAGGCATATAATAAATATATATGGTACCAATGTGTCTCCTTGAAGGACTCCAGCGGCGATGTCAAAGAAATATGTGTCGCCATCAGGTGAGCGTACCATCGCTTTAGTGCCTTTGTGTAATATC
>CM042171.1:43384000-43409000 GCA_023376005.1 Doryteuthis pealeii | reverse complement strand
GACCGGTTACCTAGCCATGGTTAAAGAGCCCAGTCTACCCTGCTATTTACCCATAGCTGGAGGGAGAGTAGGATTCATACCTTTCCCAAGGGTATTAGCGCTATGTGAAAATCAAACACCTTCGTCTAGGAATTGAACTCGGGTCGACGAGTCCATTTCCTATGACTCTCACCATTTGACCACGCGCCTCCATAAATATGTGTATATATATGTGTGTGTATATGTATATTTATATGTATATGAATATATATGTAATGTATACATATCATAACCAGGGTGAGTCAAAAAGTAATGCCATTTTGTTTAGGACAGATATAATTACCAACAGAGAAACATGTATCGTACATCAAAATGAAGTTGGTCCTCTGCGGATCACATCCCTACTTCTCCACATAGTTTAGTCAAAAAGTAATGTCATTTTGTTTAGGACAGATATAATTCCCGACACAGGAACATGTATCATACATCAAAATGAAGTTGGTCCTCTGTGGACCACATCCCTACTTCTCCACCTAGTCACGTTTTCCTCAATAGCAACGGAACGTTCGAAAGAGAGAATGTATTCCTGCCTCATACAATTCTCTTTACCTTTCTTTGAGCCAGTTCTTCACTACAGCTTTCATGACCTCGTCACTGGAATTAATGTTGCCTCTCAAACCCTATTTCTACGAGAAACGAGGTCGGAGAGAGACAAACATTACTCCAGTGACAAGGAGAGCGTTGTCTTTAAGCTTAGTTGGCGGTCGTCATCAAAAATTACCTAAAACGTGCTTAACCTACCAGGGGTGGGGGTGTATATATAGTCATCCACAGGCTCCGTGTTTCGACGTATCACGTCTCTTCAGTGTGGCTATATATTTTACAGGATATCTGAGAGAGAGAGAGAGAGAGAGAGAGAGAGACAGACAGACAGACAGACAGACAGACAGAGAAATAAAAGATAGACAAATAATCATAACTCTGAAATATAGGGAAAGTCTATAGCCCCAGAAAGTGCACCATGCGTGTTATAGGAGAGCGTCGCCTTTAAGCTTAGTTAGCGGTCTTCGGCGAACCCCCCCACAAAGTGCTAAACCTACCCGGGGTGAGGAGTATATATAGTGATCTACAGGTATCATGTTTCGACGTATCACGTCTCTTCAGCGTGGCTAGATATTTGCAGGATATCTGAGAGAGAGAGAGAGAGAGAGAGAGAGAGAGAGAGAGAGAGAGAGAGAGAGAGAGAGAGAGATGTTATATATATATTTCATGTCGCACAATTACCACGGATATGACAATATATCGCCAACATTCTCTATCATTCATTGTCCCAGTCAGGTCCTCTGCGCAGCATCTAGTATCCTCACAGAGTTTGTCAATGTAGGTCCTTGGTTGGCAGCTCACATTAGCATGTCCATGTGTTGGCTTCTACATCAGCTCGTGCTTGCTTCTCCAGCAGTATTCAGCATGCCTTGTCTGTCTCACTCGGATGGTTTATGAGATGGGGGCAGGTGGCCATACAGTTGCTTACTTGTAGGGTGCTGTTTCTATGATTGTTCAAGACTGCGTGCAGAATTCTTCTGCAGCTTCCATCTAGCTTGTTCTCAAGGTGCCTCGTTAGGGTCCAAGTGGTGCAGCCATACAGCAGTACTGATATAACTACAGCCTGGAAGAATTGTCGCTTTAACTTGTCAGTGAGATCGGATTTCCATATGATTGATACTTTCTTTGTGGCTGCTCATGCCTTTCTTATTCGTGTATTAATATCACTTTCTGTGGATGAGATATTACTACCAAGGTATGTAAATTGTTCTACTGGCTTTAGAGGCTTACCGTTGAGTGTGGAGATGTCTCCTTTCTTTTTGAATCTCATGAAAAAGTTCCCATATAGGTCGATATTCTTTCTCAATGTGAAACCTTTTTCTTTTATAGTATCTAGTGATGTTCGGAGTACATATTCTAGGCATATTATAAATACTAGCAAATATATGCACCCTCCGGGTGCAAGTATTTAAGTTTTAATATAATAAAATATCATGTTAAATTAGAAAGGCTAATGAAACTGAATAAGAATTCAGATAAAAATATTTGGAACAGAGGGGGTATGATTGAAAAATAGAACAACTTTGAAACTAACTATTCCATCATTTTCCCTTACTCCCGTCTTCCATTGGTAAATTTTCCTAATTTAACTATTTAGTTAAAATAAGAAGTAAAGAATAATATTACAGTTATTTCTTCTTGTTAATGGATTTCTTTTAAGATTTATCCCCGAGACATTTGCTCATATTCATTAATATAAAACCAAACAATTAGAAATCAATAATACTAAGCATATATTTATTAAAATCAAATTTTTAAGATCAATATGCAAATTAGCCTTCCAATTCACACTGTAAACCGCTATTTTCTTGTATATATAAATAAAATTGCATGTTATTAGTATGTAGATATGATTAACAGTCTTAATGATGTAAAACAATTTTATTAATAATTGAGGTTTAAATAAAAATAAAACCATGGAGAATGTGATGTAAATAACAAAGGAAATTGTGACTTGAATAGTAATATAGTTTCGGTTACAGATAGACAAACACACAATCTCCATTATAATAAGATATATGGCGTTAATGTATCTCCTTGTAGTACTCAAGAGGCGATATCAAAGAAATCTGTGTCGCCATCAGTTGAGCGTTTACATTTTACATACGCAAAGTAAAACCATCTATTGTCGGTTTTACTGCTATTATTTGGTTGCAGTATCCTAGTCTTTTTTTTTTTTACCGTGCTTCATATCTAAATAAAATTCTATACGCATTCTGATAATATTCTTCTTCAAACGCACCAGGCGAATGATCACAGCGTGACTTGACCGTAATATTCTCTTTCTATTTTTACCTCTAATTTTATCTCACTTCCTAATTTGCACAGAGACTCTCGGTTCTTCTATCAGCTTGGTCGTTGTTGTTTTGTGTTTTAGCCCCTAAAAGTGATAGTTTGATAGATGCGACTGACACAAACCGATAATCCAATGACAAGAAACGAACATCATAAGCGACACAAGATCAAAATCATTTTTGTCAGCATTATCTTATTTTTTTTTATTGTTTGTTCAATTCGATTTACTGATTGATTTATTTCATCAACAGAAAACATTTTAATATCTATCATCTTTTCATTTGTGGATTAATTTACATTTTTAAATGAACAAGTTGTTCCCTATTAATATTAGGCTCTATTAATGTTTAGGCCCTATTAATGTTTGAATATTGCTTTGGTGTCTTTGTAGAGCCTCATTATAGCCGGATAGATAGATGGATAATTATAACTATGAAATACAGGTGAGGTCCTTTGCCCCATTTAACTAAATGGGTTTCTGGTTCGGTTCTGAAATTGTACAACTATATAGGTAAAATAATTATTAGAAAGCAAAATGTATAATTAGTATGCTTCTTATTATTTACTAGCAAATATATGCACCCTCCGGGTGCAAGTATTTTAGTTAAATTTTATAATAAAATATGATATTAAATTAGAAAGGCTAATGAAACTGAATAAGAATGTAGATAAAAAGATTTGGAACAGAGGGGGTATGATTGAAAAATAGAACAGCTTTGAAACTAACTCTTCCATCATTTTCCGTTACTCCCGTCTTTCATTGGCAAATTTTCCTAATTAAACTGTTTAGTTAAAATAGGAAGTAAAGAATAATATTACAGTTATTTCTTCTTGTTAAGGGATTTCTTTTAAGATTTATTGAAGAGATTTTTGCTCATATTCACTAAGATAAAACCAAACAATTAGAAATCAATAATACTAAGCATATATTTATTAAAATCAATATTTTAAGATCAATATGCAAATTAGCCTTCCCATTCACACTGTAAACCTCTATTTTGTTGTATATATAAATACAATTGCATGTTATTTGCATGTAGATATGGTCAACAGTGTAAGTAATGTGAAACAATTTTATTAATAATTGAGATTTAAATAAAATTAAAATCATGGGGAATATGATGTAAATAACTAAAGGAATTGGGACTTGTATAGTAATATAGTTTCGGTTACAGACAGACAAATCCACAATCTCCATTATAATAAGATGTCTTCATATTATCTACAATATTGTACAACGTTATAAACTTTAAAAGCTTTCGGGAAGATTCTGTTATAACAGAAACAGATATCTCTCTTGATTGACAAATTTTACTAACACAATACATCCACTCACGAACAAAACAAATTAAAAAGTAAAACAAAAACATTTTGGAATAAAACCTAAGCTACTGAGAATATAACACCAAACGTTGTTAACCCGACAGTAGCTCTAAACGAAATGAACAAAATAAGTGTTCCCCGCATAGGCTCCACGCAGGCTTCCAGGTGAAAAACAATTTTTAAACAATTAAAAAATATCCCCTACTATTTAACGTTTTTCAACCAATCATAAATTTCCCCCCAAAACCTTTCAAAGCATTTTTCGATCCTACCTGACAATTATAAAAAAAAAACTTAAACTCGAAAAGTCAGTTGACTATCGGTCAGTGTTGGCACATAACGTCGCTCCTACCAGCGCAAGATGAAAAGGTATACCAACCTTCGACCCACACCACATCTCCACGTCACACAGAACCAAGTCGTCAGCCAGAACAAACTTCCAACCCCACTCGTGCTACCACGACGAAGAAAAAACTTTCAACCCCACACTTGCCCCTCATTTCACCGAGCGAAGAAAGAATTATCTCAACAATTCCAACTTTTGTTTATTTTTTCTCGTCCGTTTTTTTTATACCATACGCTTGCTTGCCATATTTCAATTCTAAACATTATCAAAAAATTATTTGGTAATTTATGAGGAAGTGCGTCCCGGTCTCCTGCCTCATAAATTGCTACAAGGTGACTATTAAAATAACGTCCCCAGCTAGAATATCTGCGTTCATAACGATTTAAAAATATTCTTTTTCGAACATTTGAAATTCTATTCTTGTCTCCAACTCAAAAAATAAAAACACCACTCTGATGAAGGTCGGCAAAATCTCTCTGTGTACGGAACATTTTATACATTTTTCCTATCATTATTATCATCATCATTTCAACTCCATCTGATTATTTTAATAATAATAATAACGTAAATCTGTATACATTTTGATAAACAGACCGAAACACATGTGTAAGTGATATCGATTAAAAGTGATACCGATAAAATTCATTTTTATCCATCTACATTTCTTTTCTTTACTCATTTTTTCCTCATATTGTCGGATTCATTTCCCATTCTCACACACACACACACACACACACACACACACACACACACACACACACACACATATATATATATATATATATATATATATGTATCCCTTTCATTCTCTAATAATCTTATGTTTTTCCTTCTTGTATGACATGACTATCCTCCCCCTCTCCCTGAATCTCTCTCTCTCTCTCTCTCTCAATCTCTCTCTCACACACATTCTCTCTTAATATATATATATATATATATATATATATATATATATATGTATATATATATATATATATATATAATATATATATATATATATATATATATATATATCATTCCCTCTTCCTTTCTTACTATCTATCTATCTATTCGTAGGTGTTGACCTGATTCAAGACCTTTATTTCCCTTGATAATAGCATTACGTGCACCCAACACAATACGCCATCAGGAATTTACCCGCCTCGGCACAGGACCTGAAATGCATTCTATCGAAGATCTCCAAACTTATTCTACTCGTCTTTATTGCAAAACGAGCGAAGAGCCAACGTGGTTATTTCAAGCCATAATAAATCCTTATGCATAGAACAGACCCCATTCTGTGAACAAAGCCTGAAGTCATATCTGATTACTGAAAAGGCACGTACCTTCTTATTTACAATGTACAACAAGCCGACTGGGGCGAGAAAGCTGCTAAAGCCCCGATAAGATTTATTAAACAAAAGCATCGGAACTTTCATCAATCTATATCTATCAATCTATATTAGGGACTGGCAAAAAAAATCGGATACTACGAGTTTTAAAAGCGAATTAAGAATAATTAAATCTATTATTTAAGGTTAAACTTTGTCTAAATCGATAAGTAGTAGCATAATAACCATCATTAAAAAAGAAAAATATTATTACATATGCAGTTTTATTTTTAAAAGTTTTTCAATGGTTTTAGACGCTTGTTTACAATTTTAACGTAACATTTGGGATGGAAAAAAATTTACCAAAAATCAGGTAATTATCCGAGTTTAATGGAATTTTCAGTATTTATTTAAAAATTAATGAATTTTATAATGCATCAGCTATTTTATTTAAAAACTTTATTTTACTATTTTTGCTATGAAAAATTAATATATAAAATTCATTTAAAATATGAAAATCCTGATGTTAAGTTTAAAATGTTATATTTTTAGATTCTAAAAATAAATATCTATTTAATGCAAACCTTATTTTAGGCGCCAAAAGTAATAAGTTTTGAAGAAAAACTCGATTGAAAATGTACCCCTCCTCTTTTTAAGCAGAAAAAACATCGATGTATAATTTTTTCTTTTATAAAATAATATCCAATTAAATAATTATCGAAATGAGTAAAAAAGAAATCTCCAAAAAATTAATTATTCATTATTTTTTACATTTTATTTTTCGATTTTCGGTACTTATTTTCTCATAGAAGCGCAACCGTAATTTTTTTTTTGTTTCTATTCATAACTTCGGTCTTTTATCTCTTTATTTATACTGTAATTAGTATCGAAAATGATCAACTTGCAAAACATTTTACACCCGCAACATAAGGGGAGTCAAAATTAAGTGACCTGTAAAAAACGAGAAAGTTTTGAAATGAAATAAATAATGCATTATAAAGATCATTCATTGATACATAAACACTGAAAATTCCATTAAAATCCGATAATTTCCTGATTTTTGGTAAATTTATTTTCTGTAGGGGGGGGGGGGGCTAAAGTCATTTTGTCAAAAACGCATTTTAGGCTCAGTTTGCCAGTCCCTAATATATACATATATAAAGGGCCGATGTGTGTATATGTATGTCCATATGAAACTACGAAAATTGACGACAAACCAAATATATACACACATTAAATATCACAAGGTCTTGGTTTTTGAGCGAAAATAATGAAGGTTTGATTTATATTTGTGAAGTTAATTAAAAAAAAAAAAATTTAAATGATAACAGCATAGAATTTCTTTGGCATTTAAGATGTTACATAGTAGACAATAATTTTTGAGTGGCTGAATAAACGCAAGGTCTTTTTTTTACATAGGGATCTTAATGGGGTATCTTGCGAGGATCCAACTCGTGATTCAGTAATAATGGATCTGTGAGACTAACGTTTTTGCTACCCACTCTACCAAGGCGACGCTGGGTAGCCGCTTCTAGTACATATATAAAGAGAATATAAAAGGAAATGGACTCGTCGATCCGAGTTCAAATCCTGGACATGCATTCAACAACTTTCCCTCCAGCTATGGGTAAATAGTAGAGATGGCAAGGCCCTTTAACCTTGGCCAGGTAACCAGTCTAGAAGAAGTAAAACTCTGAATTCAAACCTGGTAAACTCCGCTCAAGAAATTGACATTGTGTCACATTTTGCACGTACGGAAGGGTTGGTATATATATATATATATATATATATATATATATATATATATATATATATATATGACTTTTTTATATTGAAGTTGGGCGTTATTATGAAGCATTTAAAACAATATCAAAAAATAAATAAATGAAGGAACTCGATATTGTGGAGTACAGGGTTCACTTATTTTTTTATTTATTATCATAAATTTTCGGGATCGTTAGATTCCTTTCCTCTGATAAATGTCGCTCCTGTTGAACGGATCCTTTGTCTTTGTTGTTATTGAAAGCGGCCGCGTCTGTAAAATATTTGTAATAACGGAGTATTCCGATATCAGGGTTTAGACCCCTCACGTGAGTTCGAAGTTTTAAAATCCATTTGGTTTCTGCTTGTTTTCGAGATTGTGTTGTTGGAAATGCGTGGTCTATTAAGATACATTTGAGGTATGTAAGGTTGTGTGGTGGGGTGTTAAAGTGAAGTGCTATCGTGCTATGGGGTAATTTGAGTTTTATTGTGGATTTGTGGTTATTCAATCTTATTCTAAAAGGTGTAGATGTTTCTCCCACATATCCGCTATTTGTGCATTGTGTACAGTATATGTAATATACAATATTAGGGCTATCGCATGTTAGGTGTGGTCGATGGATTGTTATGTTCGTGTAGGGTATTTTTATATCGGTTTCAGTGTGTATATGGCTGCACATTTGGCATCTAGGCTTGTTGCATCTTTTGTTACCTTTCTGTACGGAGTTATGTAAATGTTTCTGGGTGCAGTGAGGATGTTACGTAGGTTGGGTGGTTGTTTTTTTCTGTTGATGGGGGGGGGGGTTGAAGATGGACTTTGTTGTGGGGTCGGTTTGTAGGGTTTTATATTGTTCAGTGAGTAACTTGGTTAGTTTGTGCATGTGTTGACCGTGGTGAAATACCATGGGGATTCGGTTATTAGTTTGGTATGGTTTATATTTGAGTAGTTCCTGTCTATTTAGAGATGATGCTTTGTCGAACTCTTTTTTTTATTAATTTTATATATATAAATATAAAATAATAAAGTACTTTTTTTTGAGAAAAAAGTACTCATAAAAAGATATTTTCTTAAAAAAAAATAATAAAAAAAGAATCATTTATTTTTTCTATCAATACTAATACATAATTTAAGATAATCTTTTATTTACTTATTTACTATTAAAAAAAATTAAATTAGAGAACAAAGGGGATAAAAAAGAAAAAAAAAAGAAAAAGAAGAGAAATAACACAAAAAAAAGAAAGAGAGGGAGAAAGAATAAGAAAGGAAAGGTGAAAGCGAAACAAAAGCTAAGTATGTAAAAAAAAATTTCTATTAACGGTTTTTATTTATTTGTTCATTTTTGTTTTCAAAAAAAATTTTGACATCACACGGTCGCAACATATTGCAACATCTTACAAGGCTGACATCCGGTCAGCCTTGTTCTCAACAAACTTAAAAAAAAAGAAGAAAAAAAAGAGAGAAATAAGAAATTACAGTTATTCGCCCATTCATAAAGGAGGAGAAGAAGAAAGAGAGGAAAAAAAGGAGAGGAAAAGGAAATAAGAAGAGAAATTATAACCACACAAATAAAAAAAACATAAGCACGTCATTTCTGAAAATACACTCTGATGATGAAGCTCTTGCTTTGAAATCGATTAGACATATAAAACATCTTTTTGTCTTTATTTTTTACGCATTGTATTGCCTTCGAATTTTATTATTTTATAACATACTTAACAATGCTTCAAGCAAATTACCAATTACTTTTATATATATAAATATATATATATATATATATATATATATATATATATATATATATGACATAATTTTATTGGTATCTGGATCCGGCCCGCGAAGGCATTTTATCAGGCCCGCCGACGGTACTTGAATTTGTTTGTTCTGATACATATGTCCTATTGTTATAAACCATTGGTGATAAAACATTTGAAAGCAATTCTCTTGATTGGATGTAGCAATTCCAAACAAAACATTGACGATATCTTGAAAGGCAAACTTCAATTTCACAAATCTCACTAAATCTTTCTGCTAATGTTGCGTTCTTTGTTAATATTTTCAAAATACAAATGTTGGTTAAATTTGTTTTGTGCACCTTAAGGCCACACATCCATGAAAACAAAAACATGGAAAGATAAATTTTGTTTTACATCTTTTTCTCAGAGATTTCATTCTGGCTAGCAAGTATTGAACACAATAATAATATGACACTCGCTTGTTATTTTGTTTTTCAATTTGTTGTATACCCGTTTCTTACTTCTTACTTCTGGTCGTATTTTCTTTTTGTCGGCTTTGCTATTTCTTCATCTATCTTGGTCTGGTCTCTTCTAAGGTCTGGACTTTCTTGGGGACTTCGGGTCTAGTTTCTGTTAGGGATTTCTCCTTATCAGAAGCCCTGTGTCATTGTTAGTTTTTAGGTAATAAACACAAGACTTCGATTTACTTTGATGTTACTTTATTTTCAATCCCCAACCCAGACATCTGCGCAGGTGAGACTTACACCCTACGAGCTCGGCTCCTACTTCTAACTGACTGAAACTTACTTACTATCTAAACCGGAAGAGAGGGTCCTCTCTACCGGTTCTCACGGTATCCACCGGAAGGTTAGGACTGAGGTCAAGCCTTGTCACTCATCCTTCAAGGCCGTGGGCTGTAGCTTATAACGGCCATTTTGATTTCTATACTATTGCCATAAATATTAGGTATCTAATAATTATGTAACAAATTATCCGGCCCACCGTACAAAAGGTTGGTGATCCCTGGCATAGAAAGTCTCATCCTCACTCAGTTCCTGAGTTTATAAGCCATGGATTCTTACCTAAAATTGACTCACATAAAATGGAGTAAACTGAAGTTAATTTAATATACAAGAGATTGAGAATAAGGTAACGATTAGTTAACTTTTTAATAGGATAAAAGCGACTGTCTAATTAGATTGAGTTATCTCCCCTGATTTCTACTGAATGGTGACGCTTTTATAGATGGAGTAAAGTGATGAAATTTTAAAAAAAATTTAATTCTATTAAAAGTCTTCTCGGAAGGGGAGAAATTAAAACTGAGTTAAATCGACGAATTTAAGACCGAAGATCAAATATTAATTGAATCAAAAGTTAAAGTCGATAAATAAATTATTAAACTCTTTCTAATAAAAATAACAATTTGTAAAAAAAAAATAAAAAAAAGTAGTTCATCTTTTGTTTGAGATAAACAATTGGAACTACTTTTGCAAAAGCGTAAAGTCGATGGTGACATTGATTTGTCTTTTAGAAAGAAGGTGAATCTTTTGTTTGTTTGTTTGTTTGTTTTATTTTACGGCATATCAACCTCAGTGGGTCATTTAATGCCGATAAAGTTTTGAAATAAATCAATTCTTAATGGATAATACAATTTTTTTATGAATACATTTTTCTATTTAACCCATAGATGGGACCCTAACAGGTACTACAACTCCCGGTCAGAGTGGACCAGGGACCAATGGTGATGAAGGGGTGCTCCACATTCCCCAAACCTCCAGAACTGGAACCTCACCATCAGATAGAGTTTAACGTCATTCCCAGGACATGTAGACCCGCAGCCACCGCCTTCTAGCATCCGTATGATAAAAAGGGGTTGGGGCTTGCCATAAAGGCAATAGGGTTGGGAAAATCATATAGGTGCTAGGGCTTGACGTGACCAGCCGATTGATCGGAGGGGTCCTCTCCGACCGCCCGTCTAGCCCAAGATAGGGCCAAAGTGGAAAGGTGAATCTGAGAGCCAAGGTGTTGTTAAGATGTTGCACTGTACAACATTATGTCAACTTGGGGTTATATCAGTACTGTTGTATGGCTGCACCACCTGGACCCTAACGAGGCGCCTTGAGAATAAGCTGGATGGGAGCTGCACAAGAATGCTGCGTGCAGTCTTGAATAAATCGTGGAAGCAGCACTCCACAAGGAAACAGCTATATGGCCACCTGCCACCCATCTTACAAACCATTCGGCTGAGACGGACAAGGCACGCCGGGCACTGCTCGAGAAGCAAGGACGAGCTCATAAGCGTCGTTCTCCTGTGGAAGCCAACACATGGACATGCTAGTGTGGGCCGCCCATCAAGGACCTACATTGACCAACTATGCAAAGATGCTGGATGCTGCGCAGAGGACCTCCCTGATACAATGAATGATAGGGAAGGTTGGCGAGAGATTGTCATGGATATCCGTACTAACTGCGTGACATGATGATGAGGAGGATAAATATATATCATGATAGTGGTACACAGTAAAAACCAACTCGAGTTTCACCATACGGATCTTCAGGTTAAATCCACTGGATTTTATCGAAAAATATACACACGTGCAATCAACTGCAATTAATCAATATCTTGATTCATCCAGTGGATTTAACCCTGAAGATCCTCATGGTGAATCTCGAGTAGGTTTTTACTGTGTACCATTATCATAATAAATTTGCTCTACCAAAGTATTGAGCACTTTATATTTGTTATATTGCTGCCTTATCATTGTGAATCTTGCATTAACTAACCATTGTGACCTGTTTCACCGGTAAGTCACCTTTTCCACAAATACCATATATATATATATATATATATATATATATATATATATATATATATATGAGGTAAGGAAAAATGGACAAAAAAAATAATCACTCAAACAAGTAAATGTAAGAGAGATATATTTCGTTCCGCGTTAAGCGGGAACTTCTTTAGTCAGTTTATTAAAACATAGTACATACATTTTTATTTACAGAAGAGAAAGTGAGTGGGTGGGGGAGAGTTTGATGATGAATTCAGAGGAAGGAAACAGTTTGTGAGGATTTGGTTGGTCAGAGGACATCTATCATGAAAAGTGGAGGGGGAAAGATCAAAGGATTGTGTTTTTTTCGGGGAGAGTAGATGAGGAGGTTGCTAGGTCTTCCTAGCACCTCCCACTCCAAACAAGCACCTAGCAACCTCTTCATCTTATCTCCCACTGACTGAAGAAGTTACCGCTTAACGCGGAACGAAATATATCTCTCCTACATCTACTTGTTTGAGCTATTATTTGTTGTCCACTTTCCTTAGCTCATACTGTCGGATATACTCCAACCCTCCTATCTTTATATATATATATATATATATATATATATATATATATATAATCCAAAAGTCCAGAGAAGAAATCTTCCTTACGACATAGAAGTTTAAAAAAAAATGTCGCCGTTTGCAGAGCTCAGCGTGTGCTCTTATTGTTAGAGTCACAGAATAAATTTATAAGTAAAAATATAACAAAAGACTTAGAATCTAAAATTGTCTTTTGTTATATATATATACTAGCAAATATGTGCACCCTCCGGGTGCAAGTATTTAAGTTTTAATTTAATAAAATATCATATTAAATTAGAAAGGCTAATGAAACTGAATAAGAATACAGATAAAAAGATTTGGAAAAAGAGGGGTATGATTTGAAAATAGAACAACTTTGAAACTAACTCTTCCATCATTTTCCATTACTCCCGTCTTTCATTGGTAAATTTCCTAATTTAACTATTAAGTTAAAATAGGAAGTAAAGAATAATATTACAGTTATTTCTTCTTGTCAATGGATTTTTAAAAGATTTATCCCCAAGATTTTGCTCATATTCAATAAGATAAAAATAAACAATTAGAAATCAATAATACCTAGCATATATTTATTAAAATCAAATTTTTTTAAGATCAATATGCAAATTAACCTTCCCATTCACACTGTAATCCGCTATTTTGTTGTATATATAAACACAATTGCATGTTATTAGTATGTAGATATGATCAACAGTCTTAATGATGCAAAACAATTTTATTAATAATTGAGGTTTAAATAAAAATAAACACATGGAGAATGTGATGTAAATAACAAAGGGAATTGTGACTTGTATAGTGACATAGTTTCGGTTACAGACAGACAAACCCACAATCTCCATTATAATAATAATATATATATATATGTGTGTATATATATATATATATATATATATATATATATATATATACCCGAATAATGTGGTATATAACAAAATAGAAGACACAGCAGATCCAGATAAGTATAAAAATTACATACTCAAAATTTAATGACCTTACATATACAAACTCGAAATGGATTCCACCACTTAACATATCGAGAGTTACCTGCAACTATATTTTTATCAAATTATTCCATAATGTTACACAGGCTACGACTCTGATCTGAGATTAAGATTATATGTAAAATTGTATGGAGGCGCGTTGTGTAATGGTTATCGTCGTTGGAAATATACACGAGGAGACGAGTTCAAATCTTGGATGAGCCTGTTTGCATTTCACATAGCACTAATACCCTTGGGAAAGGTATGCATCCAGATATTATTCCTTTCTTTTTATTATTTATTTCTTTAAGATGATCCCGCAATGTTACATTTGGGCGGAACTGATAATGCGGATTCTTTTTCGCAAACTATTTTCTCTTTCATTTGTTTAATGCATTAGTGCGAAAAATCCAACTCGGAAATAATTTGCAATCATTGTCATAATTTTGTCATATTTTCAAGAATTTTCGATTTTTAAAATTTTTTTTATTAAAGTGCCATTATAGCTTGGAATATTGAATAACGTTATTTGTCATAATTGTCGTTAAATCAGAAAAAAAAAACTCGACTAAATTTTCACTTCCCTTCCTCACGATGGATCTGCGCCAAAAAGAAACTAAACGATGAATTTAAAAGTACGAATTGTACAGGAATCACGTTAAAACCTTCTTCAGATTTTCTCCGAATTTTCGATCACTTTAATGTAAATTGTTTTGTTTATTTTTTTGCCGGTAAATGGATTGAATTGTTTATTGCGCATCTCTCAAAATCCCAACCAAATCTAGAAAATATTTTTTCCTGATCTGTTTCTGAGAATGTTTGATATTCTGTTTTTTAGTTCTTGCATGCTGGATGATACAGTATACTAGTACATCCAAATACAGTTTGCGCCAGACATAGAGTAACTCCCAACAGAGTGCTAAAACATCGAGGTAAACGGCTCGCGTAATGGTTCCGTAATCTTCACAGTCTCAGATATATTTGCCTCTCATCCCACTTATGAGAGCGTAACACAAGGACATTTTTATGTGTGCCCACTCACAAGCCTAAGCTCATGGGTGGTAGGCACAAAATGCATCGATCCCGTCGGCATTCCATCTTGAGGGGGCGCCTCAGGCACTGGGCAATAAACATAGCCCTGCCCCTTTAAATCAAGGGTACAGGTATTGCCTGGGGGATAGCCCCCGGGATCGACGCTGTTAATTTTATTGCCAAGCCACTCCAGAGGCCGAAGCGCTCTAAAGCAGTCTCAGAATATTTGCCTCTCGTCTCACTTATGAGAGCGTAACACAAGGACATTTTTATGTGAGCCCAACCACAAGCCGAAGCTCCTGGGTGGTAGGCACAACAGATGCATTAATACCGTCGGCATTATCCCTCGAGGGGGGAGCCTCAGGCGCTGGGCAATAAACCCAGCCCTGCCCCTTTAAATCAAGAAGGCAAGTATTGCCTAGGGGATAGACTCCTGGAATCAACGCTGTTAATTTTATTGTCAAGCCACTTCTGAGGCCGAAGCGCTCTGAAGCAGTCTTCAGGATATTTGCCTCATATCCCACTTGTATGGGCTGGGCACAAGGCCTTGTTTTAACGTGGGCCCACCCACAAACCGAAGCTCATGGGCGGGAAAGAACAAAAATTGCGTCGATACCTTCGGCAGGTTCCAAAAAACGATTTATACGAACGAGAACAGAGCTATGGCAGTCACCTTTGAACAACGAAATAAATCAGCTGTCCTTATCATCTCGCGTCTGCTAAATAGCCGACAACCGTGGGGGATTCAGCAAAGACCCACAAAATGAAAAATGACAAAATACGTATGCCTCACGTACGATAATATTATATTCGCTATCATGTGACGACTCTCATCTTTGTCCTTGGAGAGTTACGATTTTATGGGCCATCCTTTGGGCTTCAAGCAAGAGTGCTTGTCCAGCGGAAACCCTTGGTAAAGAATCCTTTGTTTGTTCCTCAGTATTGCAAGGTCCTCGTCAATGATTGCAAATGGACGTCTGTTCAGTATCAGTGATTAAGTAGTCAACCCGCCACGCATTATGGTTGCTGATTGGCGGAGAAATAAACCACGTGACCTCGCCTAGTCTATAAATTAGGGTGGTGTATTATAGCACACCTTCTATGTAAAATTGATGTAATGGTTAAATTCATGGGAAATGGACTCGTCGCCCCGAGTTCAAATCCTGGATGTGGTAATTGCATTTCACTTAGCGCTAATACCCTTGGGAAAGGTATGAATCCTACTCTCCCTCCAGCTATGGATAAATAGTAGGGCAGACTGGGAACTTTAACGTTGGTTAGGCAACCGGTCTAGGAGAAGGAAAATTCTGAATTCAAACCTGTTGAACCCCGCTTAAGAAATTGAACTTGTGTCACACCCTGCTCGTGTGGAGGGGTTGGTGAATATATATATATATATGTAAAATTATTCCAACAGTTTGTAGGTGTTGAAGTAATTTCAGGATGTTGCCCCCTCTTCACAGAGAGAGAGAGAGAGAGAGAGAGAGAGAGAGAGGGAGAGAGGGAGAGAGAGAGAGAGACACACACACACACACACACTTTGTCATACTTCCGTCTGCTAAAGACGATGGCGTAGTGTCCATAATTATTTTAACTGTATTTGCGCGAGGGGCTCAACAGGTCAATTTTTGAATAGCAATTTCTTGTGCAGTGACTGCAAACAAAC
Organism: Doryteuthis pealeii; assembly: GCA_023376005.1. Lineage (NCBI taxonomy): Eukaryota > Metazoa > Mollusca > Cephalopoda > Myopsida > Loliginidae > Doryteuthis > Doryteuthis pealeii. Next base: position 43,392,607 of record CM042171.1, on the reverse strand, counting down.
AGTGATGCTTGCTGCAGTTGCTGTTGTCTCTCCATCTTTCTGGCTCTCTTTTCTGTGGCGACTACTTTCCTCTCTTTTTCACTCTTTTTCGTCCCTTGTTTGAGAATGAGGCGCCAGGCCGCTCGGTTTTCTGCACAAGCCTCCCATGTGTTAGTGTTGATGTGGCATGCCTTCGTGTCCTTCTTGCAGATGTCTTTAAAGCGTAGGCGTGGTTTCCCTACCGGTCGGGTGCCGTCTACTAATTCACCATACAGTAGGTCTTTGGGGATGCGGCCTTTGTCCATCTTGCTGGCATAACGAAGACAGCGCTGGTGTCTCTTGTAGATGATGGACGACATGCTGTTCATGTTTGCTCGTTCTAGCATGTCTGTATTTGTCCCCTTCACACACACTCACACACACACACACACACACTCACACACACACAATTTATTTATCAATATCAATGGGAGAGATGATGAGTTCACATTGCTTAACGTACGGCTTTTATAATGGAGGAATATATGTATATATAGAGAAATATTCAATATACTTATCTCTGTACCGGAGAGGGTTGAATCCTAATTGTTGCAGTTGTGCAATTGTTCGCAGCTCTTTGATATTATTGAGTCTGAAATCAACTTGGGGGCTGAGAGAAATCTTGCCTTGTGCCATTTTGATTTTTTAGTAATAACATAAAACCACTTCTTTTCACTCATGGGTATCTTATTTCTCCCAGATTATAACTGCCGAGAGCAAGAAATTAACATCTTACACCGTTCATGAATACTGCCTGACTCAATTTTCACTCTGATCTCTCACTCCTCTTTTCTCCCCTTCGCCATGTACCATTCGCTCGTCAAATCAAAACCATGCCACTCGTGTATGCTGATATCATCATTTAAACTTTTCCGTTCTAACCCATACATCATCATTTAAACTTTTCCGTTCTAACCCACACATCCTCATTTAAACTTTTCCGTTCTAACCCACACATCATCATTTAAACATTTCCACACATCATCATTTAAACTTTTCCGTTCTAACCCACACCTCATCATTTACACTTTTCCACGCATATTCATTTAAACTTTTCCGTTCAAATCAGGCCACTGAGACCAATCTAATGGTCTACGTCATGCTCAGTATGTAACATATTTTCCTATCAAGTATATTTCCTAGACTTCATTTTGTTTACAAGCCACAGCAACTGATGTTATTTTATTTTATCTAAAAAAATCACAAATGTAAAAATGATGTTTACTTAAAAAATAGGTTATTAATGTTTTTTTAGACCACAAATATTTTGTTGTTTTTAAAAACGTTTTAGAATTTCTTAATTATTTAGAGTTAAAAGAAACATTAGGAAACACTGACAATTAACTATTTTTTTAAAATAACTTTTGTATACATCCATGACGTCACAACATAATGGAATCCTATTAACAATAACAAATTTCGTTTGTTACTGTTTTCGTTTTATTTTTATTTCGAAAAAAGTCTTCTGGGCAGGAATGTATAATATTGCCCTGAGGATGCTTTAACACACACACACACACACACACACACACACACACACACACATATATATTATATATATATATATATATATATATATATATATATATATATATGTGGTTGAACAGTAAACAAATAATACATGTTCTTCAAGCTCTACGCATCACGCTTTAAAATCCAAACCTCTATAAAATTAACCTCGATTCTACATCCCAGGTCCTCCTTTATCTAAGAACATAAACTTCAATACTTTTAATTGTCCTTCCAATTTACAATCGTACCTTGACTTATCTCTGTACAATCTCTCCCTCTCTCTCTCTCTCTCTCTCTCTATATATATATATATATATATATATATATATATACATATATATATATATATATATATAATATTATATATATCAATTTGAATGTGTGAAAAAACTCTTATGGAGTGAAATAATAAGGATGCAATCACCCATTATGTTCCGTTTAACCCACCATTGGATATAATACATGTTAGACTATTTTAAACATCATAGAATTTGTAGAGCAATTATTCCCAATGATAATAATAATGAGCATTATTACTACTAAAAATAATGAATGGTGGTCGTGTCAATGTTAATATATCTTTGATAAGACTCACATATTTCCGATGTTAATGAAAGTTATTTAAAAATTCAAATATGAACTACAGGAAGAAGATCAACTTCAATCATAAATATTATTAATTGAAAAGCCTTTCTTAAACTAAGAGTAGATTTTGAATTAATAAAATAGTAAGTGAGATATTGAAAGAGACTAAAATATAGCTTTATTTTTCCCTTTAAAATACATATTTTGACATAATCTACTCATTTACAAAATATTTTTCATGATTTATTGTTATGGTTTGTTTTGTTTTACGGCATATCAACCTCAGTGTGTCATTTAATGCCGATAAAGTTTTGAAATAATCAATTCTTAATGGATAATACAATTTTTTTTATAAATACATTTTTCTATTTAACCCATAGATGGGACCCTAACAGGTACTACCACTCCGGGTCAGAGTGGACCAGGGAGCAATGGTGATGAAATGGTGCTCCACATTCTCCAAACCTCCAAAACTGGAACCTCACCATCAGATAGAGATTAACGTTATTCCCAGGACATGTAGACCCGCAGCCACTGCCTTCTAGCACCCATATGATAAGGCCAAAGTGGAGTATTGCAAGTCTTGAACTGCTCATCCGCCTGGGTTCTATTCTTAAGCATCACGGGTCGCCACCCACGGCCAACAGGTGGCCCCATTGGGGGAGTCTTACCCCTCTGCAGAGGTGCAGTTGGTGCATTCTAACGCCTCAGCCGACAGGGCGGATGATTTATTGAATTTTTATAAGATACCCATGAGTGAAAAGAAGTGGTCTTATGTTATTACTAAAAACTCCAAATAATAGAAAAAGTATAACATTCGTATGAATGGAAACCCAGTATAAATGGAACATTCCAATGTTATATTGCTTTTGCAGTTCATTCGAGCGATGGCTCGTGAAGGGACTGAAAATACTGATCGAGCAAGAACCGGTGTTTTGGCGGGGATTTCACCGTAATTAAATAGATAAATAGATCGATAGATAGATGCTAGTTGTTGTTTTTGTTTTACAGTATATCAACCCTTTTCAGGTCATTTAATGTTGAATAAAGTAATTTTGATAAACAAAGGACTAAAGTTGCTGATAGTACCAACTGTTGCTTAAGTGGTCACTTAATTAAGTATTGAACAGGCTCATCACTGAGATAGATAGATTTTGTTGTTTTGTTTTACAGTATATCAACCCTTTTCAGGTCATTTAATGTTGAATAAAGTAATTTTGATAAACAAAGGACTCAAATTGCTTATAGTACCTACTGTTGCTTAAGTGATCACTCAATTAAGTATTGAACAGGCTCATCACTAAGATAGATAGATTTGGTTGTTTTTGTTTTACAGTATATCAACCCTTTTCAGGTCATTTAATGTTGAATCAAGTCATTTTGATAAACAAAGGACTAAAGTTGCTGATAGTACCAACTGTTGCTTAAGTGATCACTCAATTAAGTACTGAACAGGCTCAGATCGTGTTGTTTTTGTTTTACAGTATATCAACCCTTTTCAGGTCATTTAATGTTAAATCATGTCATATTCTATAAACACAGGACTCAAGCTGCTTATAGTACCTACTGTTGCTTAAGTGGTCACTCAATTAAGTATTGAGCAGGATCATCACTGAGATAGATAGATTTGGTTGTTTTGGTTTTACCATATATCAACCCTTTTCAGGTCATTTAATGTTAAATCATGTCATTTTTTATAAACAAAGGACTCAATTTGCTGATAGTATCTACTGTTGCTTAAGTGGTTACTCAATTAAGTATTGAAAAGGCTCACCACTGAGATAGAAAGATTGTGTTGTTTTGTTTTACAGTATATCAACTCTTTTCAGGTCATTTATCATTTTGATAAACAAGGGACTCAAGTTGCTTATATGTCGTTAAACAAATATGATTCATTTCTGCCGGCTTACTTCACCGTATTTTCTATTTTCTTTTTTCTTTTCCCTATAAAGCTCCCCTTCTTTCGTAATACACATATACTGTTTATTTCTTCTTCTTCTTCTTCTTCTTCTTCTTCTTCTTCTTCTTCTTCTTCTTCTTCTTCGTCTTCCGATTCCGAATTCCGAATTCCTAATGTCTTTCTCCCCACGACCTATTTCTCCAAAAGAGTCTGCCTCGATATAACCCGAATTTACTTACATAGAAATTCCCCCCAGAGATATTTCCTTTCATTTTACAATAAACCCCTCACTTTTTCCTTTCTTTTTTTATTTTTATTTCTATCTTTATTTTTATTTTTATTTATTCTATTTTTTTTTTTTCACAGCCAAACACTTCTATGAAATTACGGCTTTTATATCTAATTTTCTCGCGGGCCACAAGTCTTTTGGTATTTGACACGTGACTCTTGTGAAATATAACCGAGAAATCTATTAATCCAGTCTTGTGGCACAGACCATGAACCGCTGGAATTGAAGAGTAACGGTCTTTTTTTCTTTTTATAAAGTCTCTGAGAGAACGTTATTGACATTTTACGATTGCCAATAGAGCTCTTCTTTGGAGAGACACAAAGGATCAATAAAGCCTCCAGACATTGAAGGGTCTTTCATCATTTATTCAAAGGTTGCTTTTCCTCTTGGAACAGTTTAGAACTATTGTAGATTAAAGTGAATTCCAAAGTATCGTAACAAAAGCAACCGATAAAAAGAAAGGGGGCAGTATTAGTGAACGATTAACTTTTAGGAATCATAGCACTTTATATATATATATATATATATATATATATATATTATATATATATATATATATATATATATATATATATATATATATATATATATATAATATATATATATATATATATATATATACCAAGCGTGTTGGTAAATCCTTGCGATGAGAAAAAACCCAGCAAATAGTTTGATTGTAAAAATATACTACCAAACATCAACCGGGGAGAAAAATTTTTTTGAAAAAAAGAAAAGACCAAGATAATCGTACTAACAAAAAATAATCTATTGGTACAATATTTAGCCAAAAGAAAAACAATTTATATGTATATATATGTATATAAGATATATATATATTCATATAACCGCTAGGAGAATAGCTAATAAGTAAAAAGTGCTCAATACCTAAGTAGAGCAAATAATAAAGATAAATCTAATGACGAACCTACTATTAGTTTCGCTGAATGCTCTTCAGGGCTAAGATCTGAGTCAGATCTTAGCCCTGATGAGCATTAAGCAAAACTAATAGTAGGTTCGTCTGACTCATTAGATTTATCTTTATATATATATTTATATATATATATATATATATATATATATATATATGCGTTAATGTATGAGTAGTGGCTTACCGGTAGGATCGTTGGGAGCGCACAGTATCCAGGGGTTACGACCATGAAAAAACAAATACAAAGTGCTCAATACAATGTAGAGCAAAATTTATTTAAGAAATGGATATAAAGTAACCTACTCGAGTTTCATCATCTAAATCGTCAGGGTTACATCCACTGAATTAATCGAGTTTTTGATTAATATCAGTTGATACCACATATGTCTGTTGAAACGGGTCTTATCTTTATAGATGAACGCGTGTTTATCTATAAACAGACATACGTAGTATCAACTGATATTAATCGAAAACTCGATTAATTCAGCGGATGTAACCCTGACGATTCAGATGATGAAACTCGAGTAGGTTACTTTATATCCATTTCTTAAATATATATATATATATATATATATATATATATATATATATATTATGGACTCTCTCGTCGATTTTCGACGCATGAGGGTTCGCACACACAATGAACACCCACACAGTGATTTGTTTATAGTGGTGAAGGCTTGTGTTGGACCATCCACACTTTTTGACACAGTCGATAGGAAAGAATTGGTGCATCAAGGGTTGCCACAAACCCAATCAACGACCGACCTCAGGAATTCTGAATTCAGAGTTTTCCCTCTCCTACTGGTTACCAACCCAAGGTTGAAGGGCACAGTCTGCCCTACTATTTAACCCATAGCTGGAGGGAGAATGTATGGATTCATACCTTTCCCAAGGGGTATTAGCAAAGCTGTTGCATTTCATATATATATATATATATATATATATATATATATATATATATATTATTGGTGAGGTACCAAGTTTATTGGTATGAGGGTGATTCAAAGGTGGTCATTTTCTCTAACAGTAGTTTGCTGCAGAAACTAAATGGATTCTAAAATTACAAACTCACGTGAGGGGACTGAACGCTGACATCAGAATACTCCGTTAATATAATTTTTTTACAGACGCTGCCGCTGTCAATAACAACAGAGACAATTTTTAGATGCTTCGTAATAACGCCCAACTTAAAAACACACACACACACACACATTTTCGAGATCTCCTCGTGGACCAATCACGTCTTGGTTTTTCTGCTTCACGTGTTACAGATTTAGTGGCCATTCATAAGACTTCAAGCAAGAGCGATTATCCAACTGAAATCCTTAGTAAAGAATCCTTTGGTTGTTCCTTGGTGCTCCTCAGTATTGCTAGTTCTTCGTTAATGATTGCAAACAGACGTCTTCCAGTATCATTGATTAAGTAGTCAACAGCCACGCATTAGGTCTATTGATAGGCTTGAGGTTTAAACCAAGCGACCTCGCTTAGCCTCTAAATTTAAGTGGTGTATGGTAGCACGGCGTATATAATAAATAATCCACTAATACCCATATCAACATTTGGCATATAAACAACGGAGTGAGAGTTCTCGGATGAGAGAGAGAGAGAGAGAGAGAGAGAGAGAGAGAGAGAGAGAGAGAGAGAGAGAGAGAGACAGAGACAGAGACAGAGACAGAGAGAGACAGATATTGATTAGAGATAGGATGATCTTGCTTCTTTTTAACTTTATTACTCTTGCTCTGGTTATCTCTTACTGGCTAGTTGTGTTCTTCTCTGTTCTTAGATATGTAAAATATGAAAACACTTTCCCCAAAAATAAGACCATCCAATTCAACCGGTTTAAAACTCGAGAAAATGTTTCTTTAGGCTGTGACCACTTCACGTCCAACACAACCAGTGATGACCTAAAGTGAGTTGGTCAAGTGTTTGTTTCTATTCCGGACACAAATCATATTTTTATTACTAATGATTTCTCATATATATATTTACCAACTCCTCCGCACGAGCAGGACACGACACAAGGTCAATTTCTTAAGCGGAGTTCCACAGTTTTGAATTCAGACTTTTCCTTCTCCTAGACTGGTTACCTAGCCATGGTTAAAGAACCCAGTCTACCCTGCTATTTACCAATAGCTGGAGGGAGAGTAGGATTCATACCTTTCCCAAGGGTATTAGCGCTAAGTGAAATGCAATTACCACGTCCGGGATTTGAACTCGGGGCGACGAGTCCATTTCCCATGACTTTAACCATTACACCACGTGCTTCCTTTCTCATATAGGATACACATCTTCCCTTTATTGTATCTTATTTCCCATTTGGTGGTCTAAAAGTCTTGTCACCCTTAAATCTGTATTAAAGCTGAGTGAATCAATTATTGTTTGCTAAAGGCTTTTTTTAGTATTTAGTCTAATAGCAAAAAATACATCCCAAATTATTCCTTAGTTTTTGGGATTAAGTTATGCTTGAAAAAATCCATTTTTTTGGTTCTAATTAGTTGTAATTCGCAATTAAGTCACCCATCTCTTACTTCACATTCTGCCTGTTACTTTCCCTCCCTCTGTATATATATATCTTGATTATCTACTCCTGACATCCTCATTACACCAAAGACTCTTTGCAATTAAGTCACTCATCTCTTACTTCACAATCTGCCTGTTACTTTCCCCCCTCTCTATATATATCTTGATTAACTACTCCTAACATCCTCATTACACCAAAGACTCTTTGCAATTAAGTCACTCATCTCTTACTTTAACTTCACTCATCTCTTACTTCAAATTCTGCCTGTTACTTTCCACCTTCTCTGTTCTTCTACAAAGGGCTGACCTTCTTCTGGGCTGATGTTGGTCATTGTAATTAAAACAAGAATTGGGTTTTCTTTCTTGATCAAGTTAATTATTTTATCAGCCCAGGATTCAATCCCTTCCACGCAAATGATATCTCCCGAGAGAGACGACAATCACTTCTAGACTCTCTGACGGCGGGGTTGAATCTGAATTCTAAAAACTATCTATTCCAACGTTATTCTGTACCGGGGTGAGTTGGGGTGATAAAATGCCAATCAAAACCCAACGGAAATCTACCCGCCTACGCTTTTAATTCTAACGGACCTATTTTAAACTCTACTGGGTCTGCCTACAATTTATAACTCTCATAAATTCTAACACACGTGCTCCTATCATGTTTCGATTGTCGTTTACGCATGCACCAATCACGTCATTAGCATTCAATTATGAACGCCAATCAACGAACGGTTACGAACATTTTCTACAGATTTTCCAAACTCAATACATTCAAAACATCTTTCTAACTACATGAATCCTTTTTCTCCTTGGCTAATTTCATTGTCCTGAAGAAGGTTTCTTTATAAA
>CM042171.1:43374000-43379000 GCA_023376005.1 Doryteuthis pealeii | reverse complement strand
ACATCAAGTGACAACGAATAACTTTATTAGGTTTGGTTTAGTCTCTTTGCTTAATGGCACTAACAAGTATTTAACTTTCAATGTAATAAAATATTATATCATATTAGTAAATCGTTCACGAGCTTCTCTTATCATATGGGTGCTAGAAGGCGGTGGTTGACGGTCTACATGTCCTGGGAAATGACGTTAATTTCTATCTGATGGTGAGGTTCCAGTTTTGGAGGTTTGGGGAATGTGGAGCACCCCTTCATCACCATTGCTCCCTGGTCCACTCTGACCAGGAGTGGTAGTACCTGTTAGGGTCCTATCTATGGGTTAAATAGAAAAATGTATTAATAAAAAATTGTATTATCCATTAAGAATTGATTTATTTCAAAACTTTATCGGCATTAAATGACCCACTAAGGTTGATATGCCGTAAAACAAAACAAACAAACAAAACGAGCTTCTCTTTCACTTCTTCCTGTTACTGAAGAACAAAAATGCAATGCACCATTCTGGCAAAAATAGGTCGCTTTTATACCAAACAAAAGTTGCAATGCACTATGGGTAGTCACCCACAATGCCTTGCAACCTCTATAAAAAAAAAGTCCACTGTGTCCTCCAACATCTTGGCACTCTTACTCAGAGTGGTACAGGCGTACCACCCCCAACCACATTCCTTCTCCGCCATGTCTCACTTTGCAGGCCAGGCAACGAGGACGCTTCGAGTCAGGTAAGTTCGACTCGTCACTACAATTAGAAAGACAAACGAAACTAAATACGAATATAAAAAATATTACACTTATTTTAAGTTATTTTCTATATGTAACACGATGGCTTCTTTTGTTGGCTCAACTAATTCTTAACGAAAAGGAAAAGTGTAGAATACATTTTTGTGTGTTAGTGTCATGGTTTTATTTAGGTGCAAAATGCAAAAATCAAAGATATCAAGTACATTTTTGGTTTTGCATATTGTTTATATATACAGGAAAGATTGCAGTGTTAATATTTAAAGATCTGACATGGCTGTCAGATCAAAAGGGTGACCTTATAGTTCACACTTAGTTCACCTCAGTCCGATGACACAGATATAGATACAATTGTTTATATCAAAAATAATTCTCGTTTTAAAAAAGGGCGTCAGGAAGTACAGACCGAACGTAGAGACCGACGCGTACAGACCGACACAAGCAGTCGGGCCCCGGGGATGGGCGAGTTTGGATCTAAAAACGAAATTTGTCACTGGAAATTTGTTACGGGAAATTCTTAATTAAGAGGGTTGCAACTAGAAAAACTGAGTTTTGCTGCTAAAATCGATCCAGAATTTCGCATAAAACAAACGCCAAAAGAAGCTCATCGTGTTTTTATTTATCCAAACAAGTGTGCAAAACATATTCATATATTATTCCTATTCATTATATATTGAATAAAAACAGTTGTATTGATTGAGGTTGTGTTACTGAATTCTTTTAGAGTTGCCAGAAAACCCAGCAGTTATATGTCTACTAATTTCTCAACCCGTCACAAACACTCCGGTTGCTTCATCAAAGTTCTACAGAGTGTATTGAAAAGCAGTTGACCGGAGGCTCATCTGTAGTCACGGAAAATAATTCGTGTTACCACAGCATACTATCCCCGGGCCCCGGTACGCGTGTGATATGTAATTAAATGTAATTCTCTTCTCTCTCTCTCTCTCTCTCTCCTCTCTCTCTTCTCTCTTCTGCCTGGTGTAATGTTACCGTCATATAAAATGGACGAGGAGGAGTTCGAATCCTGATGAGGCTGTATGCATTTCCCATAGCGCTAATATTCTGGGAAAGGTATGAATCAAACTATCTTCACTCCAGCTATGGTAAATAGTAAGGCAGACTGGGCTTCTGAACTTTGGTGAGGCAACCAGTTTAGAAGAAGGAAAACTCTGAATTCAAACCGTTAATCTCCGCCTTAAGAAATTCAACGTGTGTTGCATTCTAATGTTACATAATTATTAAATTCCTAACACTTATGTACCATTAGTGTAGAAACCAAAATGGCTGTTATAATTTGCAGCCGCGGCCTTGAAGGATTGATGACTCGGCTTGACCTCAGTCTGATCCTCCTTCTGAGGATCCGGTGAGAATCGGTGGAGATACCCTCTTCCGTTTAGATTAGAAAGAGTTTTAGTTCAGTATCGACCAAACCACGAAATGTAATCATTAAGCGCGTGACCGATTCAATGCGCAGTAGTCTGGTGGGATTTCAGAATAAAATATTATCTAAAGCAAATTCGAAGTCTTAGGGTTATTATCTAAAACTACCAAATGATACAGGGCTTCTGATAAAGAGAAATCCTCAAAAGGAAGACCAGACGAAGTCAGACGCTAGAAGAAGAGCGTAAGGTACTAAAGATGAGCAGAAGAATAATAGAAGAAAGAGAGTAATATAACACTACTCATGCGGAGGGGTAAATATAAGGACATTGCTGAGTGGCCCACAGTGGAGGAGTTTAGCATTAGATTATTTCGTTGACCCGGTTGTCATGTACAATGCGTCTGTATTTTAACGGTTATCGTTGTTGGAAATGGACACGTGACGAGTTAAAATGCCGACTAGGTGGTTGCATTCTCTTAGCGCTTTGTACCTATATATCATATATAATGAGATTCCGTCTCTATGTGGATGTAACCGAAAATTATGTCGCTGCTTACGTCACAGTAATTTCAGGAGGGCCGTTAGCTCAGTCGGTAGAGCGTGTCGCTAGAAACACAAGGTTCCTAGTTCGATACGGTTCTCGCCAACTCAGCGTATGAGTAGCACAGGATCTGTGCGGAAAGTAAGGAGCTGATGGTAGGTGTGGCACTCCACCTCAGACGCGAAACAATCCCTTTGTTTAGCGCTATTTTAAAGGGATAGACCTATCCTCGCTGACTGCTGATAACCTGACTTTAGCGGCCGGCCGACGACTTGTATAATTTATAGTCAATATGCATTACTATGTAAAAATAAAGAAAACCTGGCAATATATATATATATAGTATATATATATATATATATTATAATAAAGATAAAAGCCTGGTGGCACCGGTGAATATGGCAAGATCGGTCTGGAGGTGCACGGATTCAGTCAGCGATATAACAAAATACAAAGTGTCAATACAAAGTAGAGCAATTATTAAAAGAAATGGATACAATAGAACCTACTCGAGTTTCACCATAAGGATCTTCAGGTTAATCCACTGAATTAATCGGCGTACGATAATTCAGTGGATTTAACCTGAAGATCCTTATGTGAAACACGAGTAGGTTTCTATTGTATCCATTTCTTTAATATTATATATATATATGTGTGTCAGAAAGTACTACGCAACTAAGGATGTCCACGGTGGTGTTTTTTAAAGAGTGTGAACGCACGGAAGCGATAACGGCTAACTGTTTCAATCGAACCAATGAAAAGATAAAAAAGAGGAAAAAAGACAAAAAGACAGAGAGAAAGGAGAGGAGAGAGGAGAGAGAGAAGAGAAGAGAGAAGAGAGAGAGAGAGAGAGGAGAGAGAGTTACATCAAGATATCTATCATCATCATGTCACCGCAATTAGCACGGATATCCATGACAATCTCTTCGCCGACCTTCCCAATCTTTAATTGCCTGGAAGGTCTTCTGCGCAGCAACCAGCATCCTCGCATAGTTGGTCAATGTAGGTCTTGTGGCAGCCCACATTAGCATGTCCACGTGTTGCTTCCACAGGAAGAAGTCACTTATGAGCTCGTCTTTTCTTCTCCAGCATTGTCCTGCCTGCCTAGTTCGTCTCACTTGATGGTTGTGAGATGGGGCAGGTGGCCGTACAGCTGCTTCTTGGTGGGTGTTTCCACGACTTGTTCGGCACGCAGCCATTCTTGTGCAGCCAATCTAGCTTATTCTCAAGTTCTAGGTCTAGGGGTGAGCCATACAGCATACTGGAAGAATTGTTCCTTTAAGCTTGTCAGTGAGATCGTTTTCTATAATGACTGATATTCGGACCATATGACCTAAAGGCACCTCTTTTGCGATTTCGAGGACACTTTTTATCACTTAAACCGTAAAAATCCGGTTGCTTGTTAGGGTTAGGGGTTAGGATTAGGTAGGGTTAGTTTTATAATTAAAAAAAATCTAAAAATTGTCTGTTAACAATTAAACCGGATGTTGACGGTGTAAACTGGAAAAAAATGTCCCACGAATCGAAATCGCAAAAGAGGTGCCTTAAGGTCAATATGGTGGCGATAATTTGTTTGTCACCAACCATGCCTTTCCTATTCGCGCATTGAACTATTTCACAATAGCTCTTAGTAAACATAGCAAACGTTGTATTAAATTAAATTATCATACTGTGGTATAAATCCACAGGTCTGCTAGTATATGTAACTATTTTGCCTCTAACTGTGGTTAAATAGTATGGAATATGGTTACAGGCCTACTAACCACTACACCATACGGAACATTCTAGTATCTACCCGAGCTCTATTACCACGTTTAGGTGCAACTGTAACGTTGTGGTATTTTTCACAGTACCAAAAGATATATGTAACGTTGTGTATCTTTGTATTCACATATATATATATATAGCCTGGTCACCATATTGGCATCTATATTTTTCTTATGTTTTCGAATTAAATGGAAAATAATTAGATTCAAATAAACTTGTTGTTTTTATCATCATGTGTTGTCAATAACCCAAGCGTTTGCTAGATTCATTTTTCAGGAAATTCTACATTAGTCAACTAAAATTTCATGGAGTGCTAATAATGTGACTAACTATATATATATATTTATATATAAAATTTTTTTGTCATTATTTTCATAGTGAGTTCGAAAGCATTAATTAAAATAATAATATATTTTTTGAAGCCCTTAAATAATGGCACATTATGTTAAAAAACATATTTATTCTTTTTTTTCTTTTTTTTCTTTTTTTCATATTAATGTCCTAATATTTTTCAAGCAAAGCTCATCATCAGAGAATGAAAATTTTCTCATAATTTCATCTGTTTTATTTATCTCTCTTT
>CM042171.1:43323111-43368111 GCA_023376005.1 Doryteuthis pealeii | reverse complement strand
ATCACCGACAATTTCAAGATACCATATAATGATTTGAAACCTAAAATTAATAGATTCCTTCATACAAAATGGAAACAACACTGGAATAACAACATCAACAATAAACTCTTCCCAATCAAACCCACATTGGGAGGCTGGAGATCAACTTTAAGAAAGTCTAGAAAGGAACAAGTCACGGTGTCCCGATTACGCATTGGTCATACAAGACTAACGCACTCCTATATACTCAAACAAGAACAACAACCACAACGTGGAACATGTTAAACACCTTTGACAGTTAAATACTTATTCATGGAATGCAGGTTTCTTGCTCACATCAGAAACCGTTATTTTAAAGCAAACAATATGAAAGATCTGTTTGAAAATGTCAACATGGAGGATAGTCTCTCCTTTTTGAGGGAAATAAAATTATACCATAGAATATAGACGTGAAACAAATCAATTCCATACAACACAATCCCCAATAATGCTAACACATTTTTCAAACCAATTACTAAAAAGTATAAATATAAATACACGATATCTATAACTTCCTAACCGTTAGGCATGACATAACCCCAGACGGGTTGATATGCCGTTAAAATCAATAAACAAACAAACAAGGAAGGGAAATAGGAACCCAATCAGGAACCCAATCAACAAGCGACCTCGGGAATGTTTAATTCAGAGTTATCCCTCTCCTAGACTAGTTACCTACCCAAGGCTGAAGGGCCCAGCCTGTCCTACTATTCAAACCATAGCTGGAGGGAGAATATATGGATTCATACCTTTCCCAAAGGTATTAGTGCTATGTGAAATGCCAACAGCTTCGTCTAGGAATTGAATTCGAACCGACGATATATATATATATATATATATATATATATATATATATGCCTCGGCAAAATAAACCAATAAACTACCCTGTGCTCCCTGCAATGACTTGTTGTGAATGTGGGTAGATGTGCAAGACCTTGTGCAGCTCACCGTTGAAATTTTGTTTTTGTTTTTGTTTTATTAAGCAATGGTAATACTCGAACACAAGTTTGCTGCCATCATATATATATATATATATATATATATATATATATATATATATATATAAAGAGAGAGTGAATGGTGATTATGAAAACTAGCAAATATATGCACCCTCCGGGTGTCAGTATTTAAGTTTTAATGTAATAAAATATTGCATTAAATTAGAAAGGCTAATGAAACTAAATAAGAATACAGATAAAAAAATTTGAAACAGAGGGAGTATAAAAAAAGATTTGAAACAGAGGGAGTATAATAAAAAATGGAACAACTGAAACTTACTCTTCCATCACTCTCGTCTTTCATTGTTATCTTTTCTAATTTAAGTATTTTGTTAAAAGAGGAAGTAAAGAATAAAATGACAGTTATTTTATCTTGTTAATGGATTTCATTTAAGATTAGTTGAAGAGAATTTTGCTTATATTCATTAAAATAAAACCAAACAGTTAGAAATCAATAATACTAAGCACATATTTATTAAATTCGATTTTTTAATATCAATATGCAAATTAGCCTTCCCGTTCACACTGTAAAGCGCTATTTTGTTGTATATATAAATATAATTGCATGTTGTTAGTATGTAGACATAGTTAACAGTATTAATAATAAGACAATTTTATTAATAATTGAGGTTTAGATAAAAAATAAAATCATGGAGAATGTGATGTCAATAACTAAGAGAAGTGTGACTTGAGTAGGAATATAGTTTCGGTTACAGACAGAAAAACACACAATCTCCATTATAATAAGATATACATTGTCTCTAATTTCTTGCTAATACGCCATATGCAGGTTTGATATTTAAAGACACCTGCTCATTGGAATTAATTTTCCTTTGAATATTTTAAGCAAATTACGTCGAGGAAATTTGGAACGATTTAGCGTAAATCCCATCATATTTCGCTCGTTGTTCTTCTCCACCCCCCACCCACCCTTACACACACACAAACACACTTTCTTTTTAACCCTTCAACCATCAAACAAACTAATCTGGAAATTCTAATTTGAGTCCCGCAAAAGAAATTAAATCGGCCCGAGGTCAGATCTGTAATATTACCAATTCGCTTTCTCAAGGATTTTTCAACTCGTTAATTCCCCCCCACCCCCAAAGCTGATTGAATATTTCACTTCTGGTTAACTAATCAACAAAGGAAATTACAATCTCAATTCGAACTATCCATTTTGTTTAACGAAGAAAAAAAATATTTCCTTCAAAAAGTAATTCTAGTCTTTATGTGTTGGCATCCTTATGTCTACTAAAGACGATGGCGTAGTGTCCAATTTTTATCTGCAACTGCCGTGAGTGGCTGAACAGACCATTTTTTAATGGCAATCTCTGGTGCCGTGATTGCATTTTTTCATCCTTCTGTCAATTAAAGATGATGGCATAGTATTTTTTTTTTTTAATTTAATTTTTTTTTTTCAACTACATTTACGCAAGTGGCTGAACAGGTTAATTTTTGAATGGCAATCTCTGGCTTCAATGACTGCAAACAAACAGTGATGCTTGCTGGAGTTGCTGTTGTCTCTCCTTCCTTCTGGCTTTCTTTTCTGTGGCAGCTTCTTTCCTCTCTTTTTCACTCCTTTTCCTTCCTTGTTTGACGATGAGGTTCCAAGTCGTACGGTCTTCTGAATAAGCCTCCCATGTGTTGGTGTTAATGTGGCATGTCTTCCTCTTACAGACATCTTTAAAGCGAAGGCGTGGTATCCCTACCGGCCGGGTGCCCTCTACTAATTCACCACACAGTAGGTATTTGGGGATGCGGCCTTTATCCATTCTCCAGACGTGACCAAGCCAACGCAGACATCTCTCGTAGACGACGGCGGGCATGCTGTTTATGTTTGCTCGTTCAATCACGTCTGTATTGGGCACTTTGTTTTGCATACATTATATACCATATATGGGCCGGGTTAGCTCGGTAGAGCGTTCGGCTAAAAACCACAAGGTTCCTAGTTCGATACCCGCCCTCGCCAACTCAGCGTATGAGTAGCACAGGGATCTGTGCGGTAAAGTAAGGAGCTGATGGTAGGTGTGGCGCTCCACCTCAGACGCTAAAATAATCTCCTTGGTCTAACGCTAGAGAAAAGGGGATAGACTCCCTCGCTGACAGGCTGATACCGACATTAGGCCACCCCGACGACTTTATCTTTTTTACTTATATACCATATATGGGCCGGGTTAGCTCAGTCGGTAAAGCGTTCGGCTAGCAAACCACAAGGTTCCTGGTTCGATATCGGCCCTCGCCAACTCAGCCTATGGGTAGCATAGGGATCTCTGCGGTAAAGTAAGGAGCTTTTGGTAGGTGTGGCGCTCCACCTCAGATTCAAAAACAATCTGATTGGCCTAGCGCTAGTGAAAAGGGGATAGAATCCCTCGCCGATAGGCTGATATCGACTTTAGGCCACCCGACCACTTTACCTTTTTTTACTTTATATATAGTATTAGTCTTTATTTGAATATATTAAAGATCTACATAGACCAGCTATGTACGGATGCAGCATGCTGTGCGGAGGACCTCCCAAGGTCAATGAGTGATAGGGACGGTTGCCGAGAGAGTGTCATGGATATCTCCGCTGCTGTGACATGATGATGATGATATACAATATATAGGCCGAGTTAGCTCAGTCGGTAGAGCGTTCGGCTAGAAACCACAAGGTTCCTAGTTCGATACCGGCCCTTGCCAACTCAGCGTATGAGTAGCACAGGTATCTGTGCGGTAAAGTAAGGAGTTGATAGGTACTAGGATTTGAAATGACCAGCCGATTGATCGGAGTGGGCCTCACCGACCGCCCGTCTAGCCTAAGTAAAGTGGAGTATTGCATATCATGGACATATTCTAACCTTAACTATTACGGGTCGCCACCCACGGCCAACAGGTGGCCCCATTGGGAATTATTATCCCTCTGCAGAGGTGCAGTCGTTTATACTAACTCCCCAACCGACAGGGTGATCCTGCTCGTGCGGAGGGGTTGGTATATATATATATATATATATATATATATATATATATATATATATATATATATATGGGTGACTCTTCTATCGTGAACGACAGATGGGGGTCAGCAGTGAGTGATTTGTTTCCTCCATGTTGTGCATGCTATCAAGAAGAAATTTTGTGTTTCCTCGGGTGTGATAGCAACCCAATCTTCTATGAAGCCACGCTAACAGATGGAATTTCCTAAAGCGGGAGTCAAATGTTTTTGTTTAAAAGTTAGACGGAGCTGATCTCGGTGTTTCAGTCTATTTTCTTCAAAGCTCTTTAATCTAGAGAAATATATCTTACTCCAGACATATATATATTATATATATATATATACATATATATATATATATATATATATATATATATATTTGCTTGAAGGCAATTACAATGCATGTATCGCATAAAATTCGATACTTTATAGAAAATAAACTTGACAAGTGTAATCCGGCAAAGGATTCTTCGGTGTGTAGAACATCGTACAGACTGTTTCGACTTTATTAAGTCTCATCAGCGATGTATACTAACGATTTCCCTCCGACAGAAATCGAAACGATCCTTCGTCGGGATTACACTTGTCAAGTTTTTTTTCAATAAAGTATCGAATTTTATGCGATACATTCATTGTAATTGCCTTCAAGCAAACATATAAATAATAATATATACTTTATTCAACAATGCTTCTAAAAAAAAATTTTAAAAAAAGACATCCAAAAAATAACTTTTTTGCAACATCAGTGTTTTCGTTTTGAATTCATATTATTTTCGTCTCCTCTCTCGATGAGTCCGGAGTAAAAAAACAAGCTCTGAATATGATTTTTATAAATCGAAATATTGTTTAATATTAGCTATGAATATGATATGAAATGTTTTCACTTTAACAGCATATTGTGTGTTTTCATATCTTTTTATCTATACTTATACCGTCGGATTCATTTCCTTTCTCTTAACTTATATATATATATATATATATATATATATATATATATATATATATATATATATATACCCGTGTATCTGTTTGAGAGATGTCACTATGACCTAATTATTTGCACTGAATGTAATTGAATAATCTACGAAAGCCAAAAAGCAGATCAATCTTAAATAAAATTACAGACAGCCGATCAAATTAGTTATTGATTCATAACGAAGCTCAAATCAAAAATCATTGACAAGTCTCAACTTGAACTGGGTGTCAAATTCATGGGTGATTAACTGTCTACTATTTGAATTAGGTTTGCATTCGTCATGATCATCTCATTGATATTCTACCAACATGTAAATAAAAGATGTGTCCACTTTTGCTTCTTATTTACGTTTTCTCTTTCGAGTTCGTATCTTCACATTCGGGTAAATAACGTTCCATTGATTTTTATAATTCAACATAAATAATCACCGAAAGACGAAGCTCTTTGCACGGAAACTATAACAAGTGAGCTAATGATAACCTTTTATTTTTTTTCTATTCTTAATTGCGTTTATGTTCATATATGCGTTTCTTAAGATTTCTGGAGGTTTCACATATGTATTTTTTTTCTCAATCCATTCAAGGAATCCTGTCTCCATATATGATTTCTCCATATATATATATATATGAAATAAATATTTTTAGAAAAAACAAACACATGATGTTATAATTCGCTGACAGAAATCTGTTTCGACCTTTTATTAAAACGGTCTTCATCAAGAGCGAAATGTTTGTGATGAAGAGACGGTGTGAGTAAACCGTTACAAACAACAGTAGTACAAACGAACGTTCGTGTTCGGAACGGGAATTCTTTTTTAAATTTTGAAAATGCATATTCCGTTTAAAAAAATTAAATAATATAAATTTTATTTTTATTTATTTATTTATTTATTTTTTTGAAAAAAGAAGTATAAAAAAGTTTTTGGGGAAAAAAGAAGTATAAAAAGTTCAAGATTCCAGCCACTGCAGACCATATTAGCCTTATTTGACACACACACAACACACACACACACACATATATATATATATATATATATATATATATATATAGATAGATAGATAGAGAGAGAGAGAGAGAGAGAAATATGGGTGCTGTATTTATAAGTAAACAGTGCTCAATATCATTGACAGAGCATTTAAATTTAAATCAAGATAGCGTGGACATGAAGTCAAGGGCGCCTGGTTACTCACAACTTAAGTTGTTTTTGACATTGAATAACCAACGGCCATTGGTATACCATTGGTATTAGGTGGTTCATACCATTTCTTAGGGCTCACATTGATTGTATTGATTCCCACTAGATCACCGAAGTTAAACAGCAATGAGTCTGTTCAATACGTAATTGGGTGACCACTTAAGTATCAGCAGGTACTGTAATCAACCTGATATCAAGCAACATTGTAAACGGAAAAACGAAATAAATATATCATTAATCACGAACACAGAACGTCACGAAACACAGAACGCTCTCGATTCCGGTACTGATTGAGAGCGTTCTGTGCCTCGTGATTAATGATATATTTATTTCGTTTTTCCGTTTACAATGTTGCTTTGATAAAAGACCACATACGGTCGAAACAGATTTCTGTCAGCAAAACTTTAACATCTTGTTGTTTTTTACAAAACTTTCTACACATATTGTCGGATTCATATCCATTTTACCTTTCATATATATATATATATATATATATATATATATATATATATTATATATATAACCGTAAAGTGTGTACTCACAGACACATCAAAGGGATTAAATGGTATCCTAAAGAGGGCAAAGCCTGAAACCTTAGGTAGATGCTCACTAAAACCTTTGTATAAACAGTTATATTTAATAAATAAAAATTTTTTTTTTTGCTGTTCGAGTATGACCATTTCCTGTTTTTTTTTTGGGGGGGGGCGGTTTCATGGTTGGGTGTCAGTAGCATTTGACACTGTATCCTTAATGTTTTCTCAGATGACTCACCAGGCCAGCCCTGGAGAGACATACTCTTCCACATAAACTGCATGTTGGAACTTCTCCACTTTGACTGTTGCCGGGCTGAAAATTATCCTGTCTAATAGCCCGCTTCATTTTTTTGGGTGTTTAATTCGGTTGGACTCAAATTCTTCCAGATAGGTAGATGGTGGCTCTCCAGCCAGGTCTATTACAAGCTAGCTTCTCTCAGTCCTCCACAGCAATAGCAGTGTTCTTCAGAGTGTCCTTGAGGCAGTCCTTAAATTTCAATTTCGGTTTGCACCGACGACGTTTGCCAGTTGAGATTTCCCCGTAAAATATTTGTTTTGGGGATTCCGAAATCATTCATGCGAACTAGATGACCAGACCAGCGAAGAGGTGATCTAAGGATTAAACTCTCAATACGAGGCAGGTGACATCTTCCAAGTATTGTGGTGTCTGTGTATATGACAACCATTCTATCCCTAAAATCCTGCGCAGGCTATTCTGATGGAATCTCTCGAGAGTTGAGACGTCGTTTGTAAACAACCCAGGTCTCTCTCTCTCTCTCTCTCTCTCTCTCTCTCCCTCTCTCTCTCTCTCTCTCTCTCTCTCACACACACACACACACACACATATATATATATTATATATATATATATATATATATATATAGAGAGAGAGAGAGAGAGAGAGACATGAGAGTTATCCAAAACTTGGTAGTAAGGGATGATTCTATATGTGATTTCTAAGACACACTGTATTATTATTGTATGATCCAGTATGTATAAATACAGTGAATCTTTAAATCACTAAAGAGAAGTATATAAACTTTTTAGATTATATACAGAGCAATATTTATCTTAGAAAGGAAGGAAAAACTCAACACCGTAATTCCATAATAAATTTATTTCGACCAAAATTGGGGCCTATATAAATCTAATTTGTTTTAATATAGCTCCCTAAAATTCAGTCTCATCAGATGGAAGATCAGGTTATTTGAATTGCATAACTGAAAAATTTTACTTCTCAAAAGAAAAAAAAAAAAAAAAGAAAATAAATAAATTAAAAAAAAATTAATTTTTTTTTTACATTGTAAGACTGTCACCATGGTGACAGGAAGTATTGTTATATATATATATATATATATATATATATATATATATATATATATATATATATACAAAGTTAACAGAATTGAATAAAAATATTTCAAAAGTAAATTTGTTGCAGATTTTTATGAAGACATTATGCCCTCTATGGGCTTCTTTATTTGGGAAACAAATTCAGTTATATGTTGAAGCTTATGATTTAATTTGATTTTCAAATTCCTTATTGAAAGAAGCCCATGGAGGAAGAAGCATCATATTAAATAAATAAGTAAATCAATATATAAATTTGATATTGACATAATGTTTTTCATCTATACCTTGTTGCCAAAAAAAATGCACTCCATCGTGGTATAATGGTTAGAAGGTTAGTCTCACAGATCCATTACTACTGAATAGCCCCATACATGCGACTTTGTGTTGGTGTAACAAGATGGGGATATTATCCTGAGCGAGAATTACTATACTAGAAAAGGAGGAAGAAGAAATAAGAGATAGTAAAGATTTAAAAAAACAGTGATGAGCACAAAACAGGATGAACGATGATTTGACCGGGGCGTGAACCCCGAATGGAGAATTGAGTGCCACCCGGAAGTTTCGGGTGTTGACCGGAACAGGAAGTCACGTGGTGACATGGAACGACGAAGAAAAATACCAGCCTCTTTTTGCTTTCCGACGTCGTAGGGTACGGATCGTGTCTCTGGTGCATAGTATGGGGTCACAGTAATTTAACAGTGTTCTCTCTCTCTCTCTCTCTCTCTCTCTCTCTCTCTCTCTCTCTCTCTCTCTCTGTTCCTCCTCTCCGACACAACCCACGAGACGAGCCCTGGAAATAAAAGCTAACCAGCCTGTGACGATATATTTCTCGCACTTTTACTTTTTTATCAACAAGATGACCGCCACGTGCAGAACGCCTTTTTAGAGTCGTGAATTTGGAGGCACGTGGACGAGACCCGCTATACAACATATATCGTTACGTTACTTATATCAGCTTTGTATATATGCCTCTGTCTTATAATAGTGTTTAAAGTTTATATGCAAATGTAACTACTATTATCGGACAGAAATAATAGTATGTTTGAAAATATGAATGTTGTTTCCATAAATAATCTTTTAATTCATTATTGCCTTCTTTGTAAATTTCATTTAAGTGAAATGTAATATTTATCAGTATATCAGTAGTGAGATAATTTTTATTTTTTATTTTTTATTTTACAATTATGGATGAATTGCTCTTAATGGTGATCATATAGATAATTTTAGATGGTATTTGAGTACAGTGAGCTTTACACATGTAACTAAGTAATATATAAGAATTTTCTTGATCAGTTTACTTGTGAAAAATAGATCATTAAAAATTCTGAAGCATATATATATATATATATATATATATATATATATATATATATATATATATATATATATATATATATATATATATATATATATATAATGAAGGCGTAATAATGCACATTTATGTTTAAAAAACATATTTATTTCTTTTTATTATGGAATTCAACGAGCGTAACTATATCTTCGCCGGAAAAAAAAAAAAATTTTTTTCACAGTTACCACCAAACATTCAATGAACAACAACACAATTGAATTTATCAAATACAGATGAAAATTATGAGAAAATCTTTCATTCCTCTGATGATGAGCTTTGCTTGAAAATATTTAGGACCCTTAATATGAAAAAAAAAAAAAAAAAAGAAAAAAAAGAAATAAATATGTTTTTTAAACATAAATGTGCATTATTACGCCTTCAAAAATATATTATTACATTTTAATTAATGCTTCGAACTCACTATGAAAATAATGACAAAAAAAATCTTTATATATATATATATATATATATTAGTCTTAGTCACAATTATTAGCACCCATGAAATTTTAGTACCTAATGTAGAATATCTCCTGAAAAATGAATCTAGCAAAACAGCTTGGGTCTATTGACAACACATGATGGATAAAACAACAAGTTTATTTGAATCTAATTATTTTCCATTTAATTCTGAAAACATAACGAAAAAATTATAGGATGCCAATAATGGTGACCAGGACTATATATATATATATATGTGAATACAACAGATACCACAACGTTACATATATCCTTTTGGTACTGTGAAAATACCACAACGTTACAGTTGCAACCTAACCGTGGTAAAGAGCTCGGGTAGATACCTAGAATGTTCCGTACTGGTGTAGTGGTTAGTAGGCCTGTAACCATACTTCCATACTATTTAACCACAGTTAGAGGCAAAATAGTTACATATACTAGCAGGACCTGTGGTTATACCACAGTATGATAATTTAGTTAATACAACGTTTGATATGTTTACTTAAGAGCTATTGTGAAATAGTTCAATGCGCGAATAGGAAAGGCATGGTTGGTGACAAACAAATTATCGCACCATATGACCTTAAGGCACCTCTTTTGCGATTTCGATTCGTGGGGACATTTTTTTCCGTTTACACCGTCAAATCCGGTTAATTGTTAACAGACAATTTTTAGATTTTTTTTAATTATAAAACTAACCCTAACCCTAACCTAACCTAACCCCTAACAAGCAACCGGATTTTTACGGTTTAAGTGATAAAGTGTCCTCAAGTCGAAATCGCAAAAGAGGTGCCTTTAGGTCATATGGTCCGAATTATCAGTCATATAGAAATCCGATCTCACTGACAAGCTAAAGGAACAATTCTTCCAGTACTGCTGTATGGCTGCACCCCTTGGACCCTAAGAAAGCGCCTTGAGAATAAGCTAGATTGGAGCTGCACAAGAATGCTGCGTGCCGTCTTGAACAAGTCGTGGAAACAGCACCCCACAACGAAGCAGCTGTACGGCCACCTGCCCCCCATCTCACAAAACCATCCAAGTGAGACGAACTAGGCAGGCAGGACACTGCTGGAAGAAGAAAAGACGAGCTCATAAGTGACTTTCTCCTGTGGAAGCCAACACGTGGACATGCTAATGTGGGCTGCCCACCAAGGACCTACATTGACCAACTATGCGAGGATGCTGGTTGCTGCGCAGAAGACCTTCCAAAGGCAATTAAAGATTGGGAAGGTCGGCGAGAGATTGTCATGGATATCCGTGCTAATTGCGTGACATGATGATGATAATAATCTTGATGTAACTCTCTCTCTCTCTCTCTCTCTCTCTCTCTCTCTCTCTCTCTCTTCTCTCTCTCTCTCTCTCTCTCTCTCTCTCTCTGTCTTTTTGTCTTTCTTTCCCTCTTTTTATCTTTTCATTGGTTCGATTGAAACAGATTAGCGTTATCGCTTCCGTGCGTTCACACTCTTTAAAAAAACCCACCGTGGACCATCCTTAGTTGCGTAGTACTTTCTGACCACACATATATATATATATATTAAAGAAATGGATACAATAGAAACCTACTCGTGTTTCACCATAAGGATCTTCAGGGTTAAATCCACTGAATTAATCGGTACGCCGATTAATTCAGTGGATTTAACCCTGAAGATCCTTATGGTGAAACTCGAGTAGGTTTCTATTGTATCCATTTCTTTAATAAGTTTGCTCTACTTTGTATTGAGCACTTTGTATTTGTTATATCGCTGACTGAATCCTGGATTTTGCACCTCCAACGATCTGCCCATATTCACCGGTAAGCCACCTTTTATCTTTATCTATATATATATATATATATATATATATATATATATTGCAGCGTTTTCTTTATTTTACGTTGTAATGATATTGACTATAAATTATATAAAAAAGTCGCCGGGCGGCCTAAAGTCGGTATCAGCCAGTCAGCGAGGAAGTCTATCCCCTTTACAATAGCGCTACACAAAGGGGATTGTTTCGGCGTCTGAGGTGGAGTGCCACACCTACCATCAGCTCCTTACTTTACCGCACAGATCCCTGTGCTACTCATACGCTGAGTTGGCGAGAACCGGTATCGAACTAGGAACCTTGTGGTTTCTAGCCGAACGCTCTACCGACTGAGCTAACCCGGCCCCTCCTGAAATTACTGTGACGTAAGCAGCGACATATTTTCGGTTACATCCACATAGAGACGGAATCTCCATTATATATAGATTATATAGGTACAAGCGCTAAGAGAAATGCAACCACCCTAGTCGGCATTTGAACTCGCATCACCGTGTCCATTTCCAACAACGATAACCGTTAAAATACAGACGCATTGTACATGACAACCGGGTCAACGAAATATCTAATGCTAAACTCCTCCACTGTGGGCCACTCAGCAATGTCCCTTATATTTACCCCCTCCGCATGAGTAGTGTTATATACTCTCTTTACTTCTATTATTCTTCTGCTCATCTTTAGTACCTTACGCTCTTCTTCTAGCGTCTGGACTTCGTCTGGTCTTCCTTTGAGGATTTCTCTTTATCAGAAGCCCTGTGCCATTGGTAGTTTTAGATAATAACCTAAGACTTCGAATTTGCTTTAGATAATATTTTATTCTGAAATCCCCACCAGACTACCTGCGCAGATTGAATCGGTCACGCGCTTAATACGACTTACCACTTTCGTGGTTTGGTCGATACTGAACTAAAAACTCTGTTTCTAATCTAAACCGGAAGAGGGTATTCTCCACCGATTCTCACGGTATCCCTCAGAAGGAGTATCAGACTGAGGTCAAGCCGAGTCACTCAATCCTTCAAGGCCGCCGGCTGCAAATTATAACAGCCATTTTGGTTTCTACACTAATGGTACATAAGTGTTAGGAATTTAATAATTATGTAACATTAGAATGCAACACACGTTGAATTTCTTAGGCGGAGATTAACAGGTTTGAATTCAGAGTTTTCCTTCTTCTAAACTGGTTGCCTCACCAAAGTTCAAGAGCCCAGTCTGCCTTACTATTTACCCATAGCTGGAGTGAAGATAGTTTGATTCATACCTTTCCCAAGAATATTAGCGCTATGGGAAATGCATACAGCCTCATCTAGGATTCGAACTCCTCTCGTCCATTTTATATGACGGTAACCATTACACCAGGCAGAGAGAGAGAGAGAGAGAGAGAGAGAGAGAGAGAGAGAGAGAGAGAGAAATTACATTTAATTACATATCACACCGTACCGGGGCCCGGGGATAGTATGCTGTGGTAACGGTACGAATTATTTCCGTGACTACCAGATGAGCCTCCGGTCAACTGCTCTTTCAATACACTCTGTAGAACTTGGATCGACGCAACTCGGAGTGTCTTTGTGACGGGTTGAGAAATTAGTAGACATAAACTGCTGGGTTTTCTGGCAACTCTAAAAAGAATCAGTCAACACACCATCAACAATAACAACTGTTTTTATTCATATATAATGAATAGGAATAATATATGAATATGTTTTGCACACTTGTTTGGATAAATAAAAACACGATGAGCTTCTTTTGGCGTTTTGTTTTATGCGAAATTCTGGAGTCGATTTTAGGAGCAAAAGTTAGTTTTTTCTAGTTGCAACCCTCTTAATTAAGAATTTCCCGTAACAAATTTCCAGTGACAAATTTCGTTTTTCGATCCAAACTCGACCATCCTCGGGGCCCGACTGCTTGTGTCGGTCTGTACGCGTCGGTCTCTACTTTCGGTCTCTACTTCCTGACGCCCCTTTTTAAAACGAGAATTATTTTGATATAAACAATTGTATCTATATCTGGTCATCGGACTGAGGTGAACTAAGTGTGAACTACAAGGTCACCCTTTTGATCTGACAGCCATGTTAGATCTTTAAATATTAACACTGCAATCTTTCCTGTATATATAAACAATATGCAAAACCAAAAATGTACTTGATATCTTTGATTTTTGCATTTTGCACCTAAACAAACACAAAGACACTAACACACAAAAATGTATTCTACACTTTTCCTTTTTCGTTAAGAATTAGTTGACGCCAACAAAAGAAGCCATCGTGTTACATATAGAAAATAACTTTAAAATAAGTGTAATATTTTTATATTCGTATTTAGTTTCGTTTGTCTTTCTAATTGTAGTGACGAGTCGAACTTACCTGACTCGAAGCGTCCTCGTTGCCTGGCCTGCAAACTGAGCCATGGCGGAAGAAGGAATGTGGTTGGGGCGGTAGGCCACTGTACCCACTCTGAGTAAGAAGTGCCAAGATGTTGGAGGGGACACAGTGGACTTTTTTTTTATAGAGGTTGCAAGGCATTGTGGGTGACTACCCATAGTGCATTGCAACTTTTGTTTGGCTATAAAAGCGACCTATTTTTGCCAGAATGGTGCATTGCATTTTTGTTCTTCAGTAACAGGAAGAAGTGAAAGAGAAGCTCGTTTTGTTTGTTTGTTTTGTTTTACGGCATATCAACCTTAGTGGGTCATTTAATGCCGATAAAGTTTTGAAATAAATCAATTCTTAATGGATAATACAATTTTTTTTATAAATACATTTTTCTATTTAACCCATAGATGGGACCCTAACAGGTACTACCACTCCTGGTCAGAGTGGACCAGGGAGCAATGGTGATGAAGGGGTGCTCCACATTCCCCAAACCTCCAAAACTGGAACCTCACCATCAGATAGAGATTAACGTCATTCCCAGGACATGTAGACCTGCAACCACCGCCTTCTAGCACCCATATGATAAGAGAAGCTCGTGAACGATTTACTAATATGATATAATATTTTATTACATTGAAAGTTAAATACTTGTTAGTGGCATTAAGCAAAGAGACTAAACCAAACCTAATAAAGTTATTCGTTGTCACTTGATGTTCAGGGGAAATCGATTTTTGTTTGTTTTGAAAAGCAAATTAGCATGCACAAAATGAACAACTGGCAGGCAATTTTATCACGACTAGAAAAAAAAATGTCAGAAGTTTTGTTCGTCTTCCGGTCATAAGGAACTTCTTTAAAAAAAAAACTGTTTACTTTTGTAGGAAAATTAAATATAGATTATGTCTTGCAGATTACTTGATTGAACTTGTTTCGGTTTCTTTCTTTAATGCCAGGTCAAACCTCGTGGGTTATTTAAATCTGAAGGTTGTTTCAATTTTAGTATTTCTTTTTTTTAAGTGTCAATTAGTCGCCCTATGGCCATTGTCTGTGATGCCCGTTACTCCAAGGATTCGTACTACAAGTTTAACGGTGCACGAACATCCTGTCAAACCTTCAATTTTAGTATTTCTTTTTTTTTAAGTGTCGATTAGTCGTCCTATGGCCATTGTCTGTGATGCCCGTTACTCCAAGGATTCGTACTACAAGTTTAATGGTGCACGAATATCCTGTCAAACCTTCAATTTTAGTATTTCTTTATTTTTTAAATGTCGATTAGTCGTCCTATGGCCATTGTCTGTGATGGATGTTACTCGAAGTTTTCATTATTGTCTTCATCTTTATTGTTATATTCACAACATTTTAGCGGATGTGTTTTCCAGCTCTGTTCAAGTGTCGATTAGTCGTCCTATGGCCATTGTCTGTGATGGATGTTACTCGAAGTTTTCATTGTTGTCTTCATCTTTATTGTTATATCCACAACATTTTAGCTGATGTGTTTTCCAGCTTTGTTCAAGTGTCGATTAGTCGTCTTATGGCCATTGTCTGTGATGGATGTTACTCGAAGTTTTCATTGTTGTTTTCAACTTTATTTTGATATCCGCAACATTTTAGCTGGTGTGTTTTCCAGCTTTGTTCAAGTGTCTCTTGTTGAAACTTGGGGACCTGTTTGTTGAACTTGAATGTTCCTGATTACAACAAGAAACACCTGAAGAAGCCCAGAGGGCACCTCGGCCAAAACAAATTTAAATTTAATATTTAAATTGATATAAAAAATAAAAAGACACAAAAAGTAACAAACTCCCAGAAGACCTCAGACCGGCAGAGCCCTCAGGTCATGTCCAGAAAAAACCCAAATTCTTGGCGCCAAAAAGACCTCACTACTTTTTTTACTCCAAGACTCTGAAAGAGAAATACCTATTGACTTGCTCGGGAAATATTTCCCCTCAAAGAAATAGTGTGAATTAACGAATACAAGTCTTACCCTAAGTTATCCCAATGTTTATTCCTTTCGCTTTATTAACTAAATTCTCCTTCAGCTTATCAGCCCACAAGAATGAAGAAACAACTATATTGGGGTTTAGATATGACTACGGGCGAGCTTAACCCAGATAGAACAAACAACCGGCCACTCCCCATAATCTATTGTGGCACGTCCATTTTCACTCCTACGCGGTGCGACAAACGGCCCAATGATCTGCGTTCAATAGCCAATTTAAAATTTCCGTGGACTTTGGGTGACTTGCACTACATTCTCCTGGCGTTGGCATGGTGACAAATAGACCACACCCCTCTACATATTCATATCTATAAATTTTAACAATAAAAATAAGTACAACACTTGGCAGATTACTTGATTGAAACTGTCGTGTCATTTTCTTTGTTTAATGCCATGTCAACCTTCGTGGGTTATTTAAATCTGAAGGTTGTTTCAATTTTAGTATTTCTTTTTTTTTTTAAGTGTCGATTAGTCGTCCTATGGCCATTGTCTGTGATGCCCGTTACTCCAAGGATTCGTGCTACAAGTTTAACGGTGCATGAACATCCTGTCAAACCTTTTAGAGATACAACAATTTCGGAATCTTTTTATTTATTTACTGATCTATCTAATTAATTCAATATATTCTATTTTATTTTACAACTGGAAAAAAAAACTAAGTAAATAAATTCCTCTATTTGACCGTTTTTATTTTGAATTCAAGATAGTTACAATGTAGCAATATTCACCGGAAGTTAACTAGACAAGATTAGATATATACAAATATAAAAATTCAAACCCATTCTCAACAGATATTACAAAGGTAAGAGATCAATTTTATCTTCTCTAATAACTTATAGAATAATTATATTAACTTGATGCTTCAAAGGAATCTAATAATAGATGAGGAAAACTTTCTATCAGGAACCCCATTCTCAAAAAGTGTTTTAATACTTTTGAGAGGGGTCCCTTGGAAAGGATTTTTCATTTATCCCCATCATTTCATTCATTTTTATTTAATCTATTCATTCATTTTACGATCAATTTTTAACTATATATATATATATATATAGGGTCATCCACAGACACGTGTTTCGACTTATCAAGTCTCCTCAGTGTGGCTAGAACATTTTGTAAGCTACCTACAGCCGGAATTGAAATCCGATCGGTTGGGTGTCAGTCCGGCACCTTAACCATTAGGCTGTCTTCATTTACAGAATGGGAAGGGGATTTTAACTGTTTTAATACACACATCGCTTTGCGTGTAAGGCCGTCACAGAGTGCTCCATTCCTTAAGAGAGCGTTGCGTTTACGCTTGAGTTGGCGGCCGACAGCGAGATCCCCCCAAGTGCTCAACCCTAGGGGATGGGGAGCATGTGTGTGTGTGTGTGTGTGTGTGTGTGTGTGTGTGTGTGTGTGTGTGTATAGTATGAATTGAAAAGAGCCAGAACGTTCTGCATTACAACAGGTGCTCCGATTTTCATACAAGTTGTATTAAAAGGAAATTATTTCAAAAACTAAACGTTCTTTTGGTTTATGTTCTTGATATTTTTTCCTCTGTTTTCTTTATTCTTAAAACAGAAGTTGTCAGTGCAGAATACAGTGGGCGAAAGAAGAAAAAAAGAAAAGAAAAAAGGAAAAAAAAGACAAATTAAAGTCTCAAACGTAATAGACTAAGCACATCGCTAAAGAAAATTTTAAAAAGAAAATCTTGTTTCTTTAAAGCTCGAAGGTAAACTAAGAAGAAGAAAAAGAAAAAAAAGAAAATAAAAAGAAAAAAACAATTTGAATATAGAATTTTTCAAAGAAATCAGCTTAATCGAAGTGAAACAGAAAATATTCATATCCTGGGGTAAAGAAAAGGAAGAAAGAAAAACAACAACAAACACTGTTGTGATAACGGAAAACTATCTGTAGGTAAAAGAAAAATCACACATAGACATACACACACACACACACACACACACACACAGACATACACACACGTGCATACAACACACCACACACACACACACACACACCACACACATATATATATATATATAAACATACAGTGCGTCTACAAAACCGTGTGCACTTTAATTGTTTTATAAGTTGAAAGTGCAGTCGGACTTTATGATAACACTTGTAAACACATACATACACAACACAACACAGACACACACACACAAACACATAGACATACACAGACACAGATACAGACACACACACACACACAGACTCAGAGACTCAGACACAGACTCACATACACATACACACACACAGGCACACAGACACAGACACGCACACACACAGACAGACACACATACACACACAGACACAGACACACACACACACACACACACACACACACACACACACACACACACAGACACAAACAAACTATCTGTAGGTAAAAGAAAAGCACACACAGACATACACACACACACACACACACACACATACACACACATGCATACACACAGACACACACACACACACACACATACACCACACACACCACACACACACACAATATATATATAATATATATATATATAGAGAGAGAGAGAGAGAGAAAGAGACAGTGAGTCTACAAAATCCGTGTGCACTATAATTGTTTTATAAGTCTAAAGTGCAGTCAGACTTTATGATAACAATTGTAAACACACACACACACACACACAGACACACACACACACACACAAACACATAGACATACATTCATAGACATAAAAACACGCACACACACATACACACACACACACACACACACATATATATATATATGTGTGTGTGTGTGTGTGTGTAAAAAAGGAACAGGAAATGAATCCGACAATATGAGGAAAAATGAGTAAATAAAAGAAATGTAGATGGATAAAAAATGAATTTAATCGATATCACTTTAATCGATATCACTTACACATGTGTTTCGGTCAGTTTATCAAAATGTATACGGATTACGCTATTATTATTATTAAAATAATCAGATGAAGTTGAAATAATGATAATAATAATAATAGGAAAAATGTAAAAATATTCCGTAGACAGAGAGATTTTTTACGACCTTCATCAGAGTGAATTTTTATTTTTTGAGTAGAGTAAAATTCATTGGAGACAAAAAAGGATTCATGTAGTTAGAAAGATGTTTTGAATGTATTGAGTTTGGAAAATCTGTAGAAAATGTTCGTAACCGTTCGTTGATTGGCGTTCATAATTGAATGCTAATGACGTGATTGGTGCATACGTAAACGACAATCGAAACATGATAGGAGCACGTGTGTTAGAATTTATGAGAGTTATAAATTGTAAGCAGACCCAGTAGAGTTTAAAATAGGTCCGTTAGAATTAAAAGCGTAGGCGGGTAGATTTCCGTTGGGTTTTGATTGGCATTTTATGACCCCAACTCACCCCGGTACAGAATAACGTTGGAATTGATAGTTTTTAGAATTCAGATTCAACCCCGCCGTCAGAGAGTTTAGAAGTGATTGTCGTCTTTCACGGGGTGGGGGTTGGGGGCTAATTCGCGTGGAAGGGATTGAATCCTGGGCTGATAAAATAATTAACTTGATCTAGAAAGAAAACCCAAGTCTTGTTTTAATTACAATGACCAAAATCAGCACAAAAGAAGGTCAGCCCTTTGTAGAAGAACAGAGAGGGTGGAAAGTAACAGGCAGAATTTGAAGTAAGAGATGAGTGAAGTTAAAGTAAGGGATGAGTGACTTAATTGCAAAGAGTCTTTAGTGTAATGAGGATGTTAGGAGTAGTTAATCAAGATATATATAGAGAGGGAGGGAAAGTAACAGGCAGAATGTGAAGTAAGAGATGAGTGACTTAATTGCAAAGAGTCTTTGGTGTAATGAGGATGTTAGGAGTAGTTAATCAAGATATATATACAGAGGGAGGGAAAGTAACAGGCAGAATGTGAAGTAAGAGATGAGTGACTTAATTGCAAAGAGTCTTTGGTGTAATGAGGATGTCAGGAGTAGATAATCAAGATATATATACAGAGGGAGGGAAAGTAACAGGCAGAATGTGAGTAAAAGATGGGTGACTTAATTGCGAATTACAACTAATTAGAACCAAATAAAATGGATTTTTTCAAGCATAACTTAATCCCAAAAACTAAGGAATATTTTGGGATATATTTTCGGCTATTAGACTAAATTTGAAAAAAACCTTTAGCAAACAATCATTGATTCACTCGGCTTTAATACAGATTTAAGGGTGACAAGACTTTTAGACCACCAAATGGGAAATAAGATACAATAAAGGGAAGATGTGTATCCTATATGAGAAAGGAAGCGCGTGGTGTAATGATTAAAGTCATGGGAAATGGACTCGTCGCCCCGAGTTCAAATCCCGGACGTGGTGATTGCATTTCACTTAGCGCTAATACCCTTGGGAAAGGTATGAATCCTACTCTCCCTCCAGCTATTGGTAAATAGCAGGGCAGACTGGGTTTTTTAACCATGGCTAGGTAACCAGTCTAGGAGAAGGAAAAGTCTGAATTCAAAACCTGTTAAACTTCGCTTAAGAAATTGACCTTGTGTCGTGTCCTGCTCGTTGGTAAATATATATATGAGAAATCATTAGTAATAAAAATATGATTTGTGTCCGGAATAGAAACACACACTTGACCAACTCACTTTAGGTCATCACTGGTTGTGTTGGACGTGAAGTGGTCACAGCCTAAAGAAACATTTTCTCGAGTTTTAAAACCGGTTGAATTGGATGGTCTTATTTTGGGAAAAGTGTTTTCATATTTTACTATCTAAGAACAGAGAAGAACACAACTAGCCAGTAAGAGATAACCAGAGCAAGAGTAATGAAGTTAAAAAGAAGCAAGATCATCCTATCTCTAATCAATATCTGTCTCTCTCTGTCTCTGTCTCTGTCTCTGTCTCTCTCTCTCATCCGAGAACTCTCACTCCCTTGTTTATATGCCCAATGTGATTGGGGTATTGGTGGATTATTTATTTATTATATACGCCGTGCTACAATACACCACTTAAATTTAGAGCTAAGCGAGGTCACTTGGTTTAAACCTCAGACAATCAACTGACATAATGCGTGGTTGGTTGACTACTTAATCAATGATACTGGAAGACGTCTATTAGCAATCATTGACGAAGGCTGCAATACCGAGGAGCACCAAGGAACAACCAAAGGATCTTTACTAAGGATTTCAGTTGGATATCGCTCTTGCTTGAAGTCTTATGAATGGCCACTAAATCTGTAACACGTGAAGCGAAAAACCAAGACGTGATTGGTCCACGAGTAGATCTCGAAAAGTTGTGACGTATTCGATATGTATACCAATGTTTAAAGAACGAGAGAATTATTAACTGTTTAATTATTTAATAAGTAATATATATATATATATATATATATATCATCATCATCATGTCGCGCTTTCAGCGCGGATATCCATGAACATCTCTCTCCATCCGCCCCTATCGCTCATCATTCTCGGGAGGTCCTCTATGCAGCATCCTGCATCCGCACAGAGCTTATAATGTACGTTTTTGCTGGTCGGCCACACTGGCTTGTCCATGTGCTGGCTTACACAGGAGGACGTCGCTTATGAGTTCGTCCTTGCTTCTCCAGCAGTTTCCCGCGTGTCTTGTCCGTCTTACTCGGTGGTTTGGGTGATATGTGGCAGTGGGCCGTATAGCTGTTTTATGTAGGGTGTTGTTTTCATATCTTGTTCAGGATCACCCACAGCATTCTTGTACAGCTGCCATCTAGTTTATTCTCTTGTCGCTTAGTTAGGGTCCAGGTGGTGCAGCCATACAGCAGTACTGGTATGACAACGGCCTGGAAGAACCGTCTCTTTAACTTGTCTGTGAGGTTGGATTTCCATATGATCGATAGTTTATTTATAGCGGCCCATGCTTTTCCTATACGTGCACTAACGTCATTTTCTGTGGAGGATATATATATATATATATATATATATATATATATATATATATATATATGATAGGAAGTGAACACGGTGTGTTTGGATATGGCTTTTTTGCCGACAATTTTTGGGAGAATAAGTGCTTAATTGAAGTCGTACCTAATTTTGAAAATCAATTGATAATAATTAATTAATTAGGCGGGAATGCCTATTAAATGTAAGGCTAAACAAATCGAGAAAAATCAATCTCTGTATGTAATTTCGGCCTATTAGGCCTCATCAGCAGAGCTATAGATAGGAAGACCGCCCTGTGCGTGATTCGAAACCGGACAGTCAAGCTGACAGGCCAGTGTCATAACCCCTACACCAAACGGTTTACATTCCTATCGTATCGTCGTGTAATAAAGTCACTAGAAGAGGAATAT
Source organism: Doryteuthis pealeii (assembly GCA_023376005.1). Classification (NCBI taxonomy): domain Eukaryota; kingdom Metazoa; phylum Mollusca; class Cephalopoda; order Myopsida; family Loliginidae; genus Doryteuthis; species Doryteuthis pealeii. The sequence continues at coordinate 43,345,804 of CM042171.1, read as the reverse complement.
TAACCTACTCTAAACAAATCGTAAAATCTAAGAAGTTCGTTTGGTGTAGGGGTTATGACACTGGCCTGTCAGCTTGACTGTCCGTAGTTAAACGATCATCGATACGACTAAATCTAGGGAGACGGGGTTTTATCTTTAAACCTCGACATCCCGAAACCCATCATGGGAGAAGCAGCAAATGAATTAGGGGATTGGGCATGACTCCCGTTGCTGGTAACATATGCAATATACCTTTCCCCTGTTGCTACCAAACCCCTGAGGACAAGGAGGTTAATTTCCACTGCTGCCACTACCCCCATTATATGGCGAGCAATCAGAAAGGCACACGTTTAAAACGGTCGGGATGCATCCCTTTATTCGCTCTAGTTTTAATTATTGAGCACTCCCTTAGCTTTGTTTTGTATGGAGCAAAAAATAGAAAACTTCGTATCAAAATATCCGATCCAGAAATCATGAAATTAGGTTAGCCCTACTTTATAAAAATTTGAAACTTTCATCTCAAATATGAGAATGGAACGCATATTTTTTTCCTAAATGCTAAACAATAAACAAAAAAATTATGAGGTCTATGGTTTTAGAACCAATAAACACCTCCCCAAATTAAAGAATTGAGTAGGTTTGAGCTAGAATTAATAGACATTGGTAAAAACTATTATTTTTTTATAAATCCATAATAAAATAAACAGAAATAAATAATGATATAAAGAAATTTAAAAAGAACAAAGAGGTATAATATTAAATCGGATAAACCGATAATATGTATAAAATAAATAAAATAAATATAGGCAGTTGTACATAGGAGAAGTAGTTAAATATTATGTAAGAGCCCCGCCTAATTTAAAAAAAAGAAATAACAAAGAGGGCCAGTACCTTAGCTACTAATTTAAAAATTGAGGATAGGGTAGAAAAGTATAACATTAAGGACTGCTTCATTACTCTAAAAGACCATAAAAGCAGCTTTAAGGGTAAACCTGAGTGTAGGTTTAATAAATCCGGCCAAAACTCAAATAGGAAAAATTAGTAAAGTTATACTAGGACATATGTGCTACGCTCAGAATAGCGTTAAACATTACCAATGGCGTAGTACATATGACTGTATTAAGTGGTTTAATGAGTACACGTGATTAAAAAGGGTTGTACCTTCATAAAATACGATATTAAAGAATTCACCCTTCCTAACAGAGACTATTTACTCGATAAAGCCTATAGAAACATTGGGCTAAGGATTATATGGCTATTCCGATGAAAAATCAATATAATAAAACATTGTCGGAAAAACTTTATTGAGTCATGATAACAACTTATGGATAAAAAAGGGGAAAAAAAGGGAGCTTCTGACACGCCCATGGGTGGTTCGACGCCCCAGAGACTCTTGAATTGTGGGTGTCTGCTCCTATATAACTAAATAAATGATCGATCCCGCTAACCACGGACTTTATCGTGATGACGGATGTGATAATTTTAGATGATAGTACCCCCAAATGATATTTTAAGAAAAAAGCTACACTCTTCTTTAAAGAATTTTGGTTTTGGTATGAGGTCGAAACTAACTCATTATTAGATGTATTTCGGAGAGCCATATGTAGTTGAGTTGTATTGGGTTATCCTAGATATAGGTCGGTAAAAAGAGGATGTTGTATATAAAGATTGGGAGCAACGACCCAGCATTACACATATTATTAATAGTTCCAGTTTATACAGCTCTCTACTATTCTTCCAATATTAACATTTTTGAAAGTGTAAAACTGAGTACGAGCAAGTCTTGAAAAAATGTGGAGGTGTATACTGAAAAATCCCTTATAGATGATATAAATGAAACATCTAGAGTTAATAATAAAGAAAAAATAGAGCCAGAAAAGGAAAAATTTTATGGTTTTACGCCTCCTTATAATATGGCCGTGACAAACAATATAGGCAAGGAATTCTTTAAATTATTGAAAAATAATTTTCCCCTCTAATATACTCCTAAATAAATTTTTAATAAAAATACAATTAAATTAAGCTAACGTTGCACACCCATGTAGCCAATATTATTAATAAGTTGAACATAAAAAAAAAACTTAGTGAAAACGAAACTAACGACTAAAGTGTAATTGTATCGATAGGACTAGGTGTCCTCTTAGGGGTAAATGTAAAACCGAATGCATAGTGTATAAAGTTGGAGGTTTATGAGGGTGACCCTAAAATATAGGGGATCAAGAAAGTTTATATAGCCCCTACTCAGAATGACTTTAAAGCTAGATTTTTATAATCATCAAGTGTAGTTTCACTAATGAAAGATATAAATTTAATACTGCACTATCTAGCTATATATGGAGATTAAAGCTTAGGGTATTGACTCTATCACTAAAATGGGAATTGTTAAAAAGTGCAGGATATAAAGCTGGCGATAGATACTGCCAGCTTTGTATGGAAGAGAAAACTAGCGATAGTAACTTTCCCTAATAATAGAGAAATTTTAAACCAAAGATGTAGAAAGTTCTAACAGTTGTATGCATAAAAAAACATGGCTTCTCGTAGTTGTTAACTTTTATGGATTTAGTATGGGTTGAGCGCTCTTTAGTTGTTCTCATTTCCTAACTTTGCCAACATTGTTCGTAATTTGCTTGTTCAAGCATACGTTGTGTGCTGCTTCCTTGGGTATAAAAAAAACCCCGTTCGAATAAAGGGATGCATCCGACCGTTTTAACGTGTGCCTTTCTGATTGCTCGCCATATAATGGGGGTAGTGGCAGCAGTGGAAAATTAACCTCCGTGTCCTCAGGGGGTTTGGTAGGCAACAGGGGAAAGGTATATTGGCATATGTACCAGCAACGGGAGTCATGCCCAATCCCTAATTCATTTGCTGCTTCTCCATGATGGTTTCGGGTGTCGAGGTTTAAGAATAAACCCGTCTCCCTAGATTTAGTCGTATCGATGGATCGTTTAACTACGGGCAAAGAGATGGACAATCGTTGGCGTGCTGGGTTCCATTTGGTTGAGGGGATGAGAATGATGACGGGGTGCTTACACTTATTTTATTGTTTCAAATCTGCTTGATTCTAAATAATATATAATTTTTAAAAAAAATCAAAAAAAAATCAGTTAATATAGAAATTAAATATGTTTTAATTAAACAATAAACTTATAGCGTTCTGTGTTTTTATTGGTCAGTATGATTTGATAATTTATATGATTAATGTGGTTAGTAGTATTTATTGGTCTTGCTCCTTTTCTTCTTCAGTCAGATTTTAGCCCTGAAGAGCTTTATGCGAAACTAATAGTAGGTTCGTCTGACTCAGTAGATTATCTTTATATATACATATATATATATATATATATATATATATATATTTAAGAAATGGATATAAAGTAACCAACTCGAGTTTCATCATCTGAATCGTCAGGGTTACATCCGCTGAATTAATAGAGTTTTCGATTAATATCAGTTGATACCACGTATGTCTGTTGATACGGGTCTTATCTTTATACATGAACGCGTGTTTACCTATAAACAGACATACGTGGTACCAACTGATATTAATCGAAAACTCGATTAATTCAGCGGATGTAACCCTGACGATTCAGATGATGAAACTCGAGTAGGTTACTTTATATCCATTTCTTAAATAATTTTTGCTCTACATTGTTTTGAGCACTTTGTATTTGGTTTTTTTCACGGTCTTAACCCCTGGATACTGTGCGCTCCCAAAGATCGTACCCGTACCTACCGGTAAGCCACTACTCATACATTAACGCATATATATAAATCTAATGAGACAGACGAACCTACTATTAGTTTCGCTCTTCAGGGCTAAGATCTGACTCACATCTTAGCCCTGAAGAGCATTAAGCGAAACTAATAGTAGGTTCGTCTGTCTCATTAGATTTATCTTTTTATTTGCTCTACTTAGGTATGAGCACTTTTTACTTATTAGCTATTCTCCTAGCGTTATATGAATATATATATATATATATATATATATATATTTATATATATATATATATATCTTATCTTCTTATACATATATATACATATAATTTGTTTTTTTCTTTGGCCAAATACTGGTACCATAGATTATTTGTTGGTTTCGACTATCTTGGTCTTTTCTTTTATCAAAAAATCTTTTCTCCCCGGTTGAATGTGGTTGGTAGTATATTTACAATCAAACTATTTCCTGGTTTTGGTTTTGTTCCACCGCAAGGATTTACGTAACACGCTTGTATATTATATATATATATATTATATATATAGTATAATATATATACCATATATATATATATATAATATTTATATATATATATATATAATATATATATATATATAAAGTGTTATGATTCCTAAAAAGTTAATCGTTCACTATACTGCCCCCTTTCTTTTTATGGTTGCTTTTGTTACGATACTTTGGAATTCACTTTTAAATCTACAATAGTTCTAAACTGTTCCAAGAGGAAAAGCAACCTTTGAATAAATGATGAAAGACCCTTCAATGTCCTGGAGGCTTTATTGATCCTTTGTGTCTCTCCAAAGAAGAGCTCTATTGCCAATCGCAAATGTCAATAACGTTCTCTCAGAGACTTTATAAAAAGAAAAAAAGACCGTTACTCTTCAATTCCAGCGGTTCATGGTCTGTGCCACAAGACTGGATTAATAGATTTCTCGGCTAATATTCACAAGAGTCACGTGTCAAATACCAAAAGACTTGTGGCCCGCGAGAAAATTAGATATAAAAGCGTAATTTCATAGAAGTGTTTGGCTGTGAAAAAAAATAAAAATTAAAAATAAAGATAAAAATAAAATAAGAAAGGAAAAAGTGAGGGTTATTGTAAAATGGGAAATATCTCTGGGGGGAATTTCTATGTAAGTAAATTCGGGTTATATCGAGGCAGACTCTTTGGAGAAATGGTCGTGGGAGAAAGACATTAGTTGAAGGGGAAGAGGAGAGAAGAAGAAGAAGAAGAGGAAGAAGAAGAAGATAGAAATAGATTGTGTATTACGAAAGAAGGGACTTTATAGGGAAAAGAAAAAAGAAAATGAAAATACGGTGGAGTATGCCGCAGAATTAATCATATTTGTTTAACGGCATATTAACACTTTTTATGTACTTTGTTTATCAAAATGACTTGATTCAACATTAAATGACCTGAAAAGGGTTGATATGCTGTAAACAAAAAACAACACGATCTGAGCCTGTTCAATACTTAATTAAGTGACCACTTAAGCAACAGTAGGTACTATAAGCAGCTTGAGTCTGTGTTTATAGAATATGACATGATTCAAGCATTAAATGACTTGAAAAGGGTTGATATACTGTAAAACAAAAACAACACGATCTGAGCCTGTTCAATACTTAATTTAAGTGACCACTTAAGCAACAGTAGGTACTATAAGCAGCTTGAGTCCTGTGTTTATAGAATATGACATGATTTAACATTAAATGACCTAAAAGGGTTGATATACTGTAAAACAAAAACAACACGATCTGAGCCTGTTCAATACTTAATTAAGTGACCACTTAAGCAACAGTAGGTACTATAAGCAGCTTGAGTCCTGTGTTTATAGAATATGACATGATTTAACATTAAATGACCTAAAAAGGGTTGATATACTGTAAAACAAAAACAACACGATCTGAACCTGTTCAATACTTAATTGAGTGACCACTTATTTGGATGGTCTCGATTCTTCAACTGAATCATGCGATCTACTGGTGATCCGACTGTACCTTAAAGTCCCAGAGAATTTTAGGCGTCTATTTCTCCAGGACGGGTTCAACCTTATGCATATACCGTTTAGTTGTATGGTGAAAATTGAATTTCTTGATTATTATTATTATTATTATTATTATTATTATTATTATTATTATTATTTACTCCTTTTGAGTTTTCACATCAACATTAGCTGATGGTCTTTCACTGGAGTCTGAGTGACAGCAAGTCTCCTCAGGTCTCCAGGACTCTTCTGAGTATTCTGGCAGATTGCAGCAGTGCAGTGTTCTGAATGGTTTCAATCCTTCCTCTGATTTCCAAACTTTCCAAACCCTTTTCTAATCCTTTTGGGACCGTTCCAAGTACACCAACTACAATTGGTATCACTTTCACTTTGATATTCCATAACTTTTTCAGTTCTCTGGCAAGGTCCAGATATTTGTCCATTTTTTCATTTTCCTCTAGCTTCACCCTGTGATCTGCTGGAACTGCAAAATCCACCAGTTGACAAGTTCTTTCTTTTTTGTTAATCAACACTAGGTCTGGTCTTCTTGCTGGGATAAGGTGATCCGTTTTTATTTCTAAGTTCCAGAGAATTTTATGTGTTTCGTTCTCAAGAACAGATTCTGGTTTATGCATATACCATTTTGTTGTATGGTAAAAATTAAATTTTGTGCATAATTCCCAGTGGATCCCCTTCCCAACCCAGTCGTGTCTAGTTTTGTATTCTCGTTGTGGTAGTTTGCTATATTCGCAGAGTATATGGTTTACAGTCTCATCTCTATTACCACAAAGTCTACATTATTATTATTATTATTATTGTTATTATTATTACTAGCAAATATATGCACCCTCCGGGTGCAAGTATTTAAGTTTTGATTTAATAAAATATTGTATTAAATTAGAAAGGCTAATGAAACTAAATAAGAATACAGATAAAAAGATTTGAAACAGAGGGAGTATAATAAAAGATTTGAAACAGAGGGAGTATAATAAAAAATGGAACAACTGAAACTTACTCTTCCATCACTCTCGTCTTTCATTGTTATTTTTTCTAATTTAAGTATTTAGTTATAAGAGGAAGTAAAGAATAAAAATGACAGTTATTTTATCTTGTTAATGGATTTCATTTAAGATTCATTGAAGAGATTTTTTGCTTATATTCATTAAAATAACACCAAACAGTTAGAAATCAATAATACTAAGCACATATTTTTTAAATTCGATTTTTTAATATTAATATGCAAATTAGCCTTCCCATTCACACTGTAACTGCTATTTTGTGTTGTATATATAAATATAATTGCATGTTGTCAGTATGTAGACATAGTTAACAGTATTAATAATGTAAGACAATTTTATTAATAATTGAGGTTTAGATAAAAATAAAATCATGGAGAATGTGATGTCGATAACTAAGAAAATTGTGATTTGAGTAGGAATATAGTTTCGGTTACAGACAGAAAAACACACAATCTCCATTATAATAAGATTATTATTATTATTATTATTAATGTGGTTTTGTAAATAGTAGTTGTAGTTAAAGTGGTTTAAATATGTTACTGCTAGAATCGAGGTTAATTTTATAGAGGTTTGGATTTTAATGTGTGATGCGTTGAGCTTGAAGAATCTGTATTCTTTGTTTACTGCTCAACCATATATATATATATATATATATTAGAGCATCCTCAGGGCAATATTATACATTCTTGCCCAGAAGACCTTTTTCGAAATAAAAATAAAACGAAAACAATAACAAACGAAATTTGTTATTGTTAATAGGATTCCATTATGTTGTGACGTCATGGATGTATACAAAAGTTATTTTAAAAAAATAGTTAATTGTCAGTGTTTCCTAATGTTTCTTTTAACTCTGAATAATTAAGATATTCTAAAACGTTTTTAAAAACAACAAAATATGTTTGTGGTCTAGAAAAACATTAATAACCTATTTTTGAAGTAAACATCATTTTTACATTTGTGATTTTTTTAGATAAAATAAAATAACATCAGTTGCTGTGGCTTGTAAACAAAATGAAGTCTAAGAAATATACTTGATAGGAAAATATGTTACATATTGAGCATGACGTAGACCATTAGATTGGTCTCAGTGGCCTGATTTGAACGGAAAATTTTAAATGAATATGCGTGGAAAAGTTTAAGTGATGAGGTGTGGGTTAGAACGGAAAATTTTAAATGATGATGTGTGGGTTAGAACGGAAAAGTTTAAATGATGATATCAGCATACACCAGTGGCATGGTTTTGATTTGACAAGCGAATGGTACATGGCGAAGGGGAGAAAAGATGAGTGAGAGATCAGAGTGAAAATTGAGTCAGGCAGTATTCGTGAACAGAGTAAGATGTTAATTTCTTGCTCTCAGCAGTTATAATCTGGGAGAAATAAGATACCCATGAGTGAAAAGAAGTTGTCTTGTGTTATTACTAAAAACTCCAATTGTAAATTGAGTCTGGGAGAATACGTTAGAGGAGCAAGACATGAAATTTCTTGCTCTCGCCATTATAATTTGGAGGAAATAAAATACTCATGAGAAAAAAAGAAGAGGACTTGTGTTATTACTAAAAACTTCAAATGGCACAAGACAAGATATCCCTCGGCATCCCAAGTTGGTCCAGACTCCATAACATCATATAACTCTCCAGTCAACTGAACAGCAGCCCAGCAACCAGGATTCAAGGATCTCCCAATGTAATACCGGACGAGAGAAATAAGTATACACATATTTCTACTATCAACACACCACCCCTCTATTCTGAAGCTTAGAGCTCTAACGTATACAAACGTGTTAACACATCATCACTCCATTCTGCGAACAATTGCATCACTGCAACCATTAGGATATATATATATATATATATATATATATATATATATATATATATAGAGAGAGAGAGAGAGAGAGAGAGAGAGAGAGAAACCTGAGTGTCCATAAAGAAAGGAGGTTAGAAGATATTTTTATACTTCAACTTATGAATGTGTTATGTGCGTGTGCATATGTGTGTATGAAAGAGACAGGGAGAGGGAGAGAAGGAGAGGGGGATGGAGAGAGAGAGAGAGAGAGAGTAAGATAGAAAGTGAGTCGGAGAAAGCGAACGAACGAGAGAACGAGAAAAAGAGAGAGAGTGTGTGTATGTATGTGTATGTGTGTGTGTGTATGTGTATGTGTGTGTGCGTGTATGAGAGAGAGAGAGAGAGAGAGAGAGAGAGAGAGAGAGAGAGAGAGATGAATGACCAAAAAGAAAGTTTAGAAGATACTTGATACTTCAAATTATGTATGTGTATATGCATATATGTGTGTATGTGTGTGTTTGTTTGTTTGTTTGTTTGCTTGTTTGTTTGAGAATGAGAGAGAGGATAGAGAGATAGAGAGTTAGAGAGAGAGAGAGAGAGAGAGAGAGATTGAAAGTGTGGAGCGAGAGAGAGAGCGAACGAGAAAGCATTTCAAGTTGTCTCATAAGATTCACTCTAGGGATCCATGTTTTGATCCTTTCGTGTACAGAGATAAGTATATTGAATACTTTTCTATATGCACATACATTCCCCCATTATAAAAGCCGTACGTTAAGCAATATGAACCCAACATCTCTTCCATTGATATTGATAAATACATAGTGTGTGTGTGTGTGTGTGTGTGTGTGTGTGTGTGTGTGAAGGGGACAAACACAGACGTGCTGCAACGAGCAAACATGAACAGCATGTCCGCCATCATCTGCGAGAGACACCAACGCTGTCTTCGTTATGTCAGCAAGATGGACAAAGGCCGCATTCCCAAAGACCTACTGTATGGTGAATTAGTAGAGGGCACCCGACCGGTAGGGAAACCACGCCTACGCTTTAAAGACATCTGCAAGAAGGATATGAAGGCATGCCACATCAACACCAACACATGGGAGGTTTGTGCAGAAGACCAAGCGGCCTGGCGCCTCATTCTCAAACAAGGGACGAAAAAGAGTGAAAAAGAGAGGAAAGTAGTCGCCACAGAAAAGAGAGCCAGAAGGAAGGAGAGACAATAGCAACTGCAGCAAGAATCACTGTTTGTTTGCAGTCACTGCACAAGAAATTGCTATTCAAAAATTGACCTGTTGAGCCACTCGCGCAAATGCAGTTAAAATAATTATGGACACTACGCCATCGTCTTTAGCAGACGGAAGTATGACAAAGTGTGTGTGTGTGTCTCTTCTCTCTCTCTCTCTCTCTCTCTCTCTCTCTCTCTCTCTGTGTGTGTGTGTGTGTGAAGAGGGGGCAACATCCTGAAATTACTTCAACAACTACAAACTGTTGGAATAATTTTACATATATATATATTTACCAACCCCTCCACACGAGCAGGGTGTGACACAAGTTCAATTTCTTAAGCGGAGTTCCACAGGTTTGAATTCAGAGTTTTCCTTCTCCTAGACCGGTAGCCTAACCAAGGTTAAAGAACCCAGTCTGCCCTACTATTTATCCATAGCTGGAGGGAGAGTAGGATTCATACCTTTCCCAAGGGTATTAGCGCTAAGTGAAATGCAATTACCACGTCCAGGATTTGAACTCGGGGCGACGAGTCCATTTCCCATGAATTTAACCATTACACCAATTTTACATATAAGGTGTGCTAGAATACACCACCTAAATTTATAGACTAGACGAGGTCACGTGGTTTATTCCTCCGCCAATCAGCAACCATAATGCGTGGCGGGTTGACTACTTAATCACTGATACTGAACAGACGTCCATTTGCAATCATTGACGAGGACCTTGCAATACTGAGGAACAAACAAGGGATTCTTTACCAAGGGTTTCCGCTGGACAAGCACTCTTGCTTGAAGCCCAAAGGATGGCCCATAAAATCGTAACTCTCCAAGGACAAAGATGAGAGTCGTCACATGATAGCGAATATAATATTATCGTACTTGAGACATACGTATTTTGTCATTTTTCATTTTGTGGGTCTTTGCTGAATCCCCCACGGTTGTCGGCTATTTAGTAGACGCGAGATGATAAGGACAGCTGATTTTATTTCGTTGTTCAAAGGTGACTGTCATAGCTCTGTTGTCAGTTTTCTCGTTCGTATAAATCGTTTTTCGAACCTGCCGAAGGTATCGACACAATTTTTGTTCTTTCCCGCCCATGAGCTTCGGTTTGTGCGTGGGCCCACGTTAAAACAAGGACTTGTGCCCAGCCCATACAAGTGGGATATGAGGCAAATATCCCGAAGACTGCTTCAGAGCGCTTCGGCCTCAGAAGTGGCTTGACAAAAAAATTAACAGCGTCGATCCCAGGAGGCTATCCCCCCAAGCAATACTTGCCCCCTTGACTTATAGGGACAGGGCTGGGTTTATTGCCCAGCACCTGAGGCGCCTCCCTCGAGGGATAATGCCGACGGTATTAATGCATCTACTGTGCCTACCACCCAGGAGCTTCGGCTTGTGGTTGGGCTCACATAAAAATGTCCTTGTGTTACGCTCTCATAAGTGAGACGAGAGGCAAATATCCTGAGACTGCTTTAGAGCGCTTCGGCCTCTGGAGTGTCTTGGCAATAAAATTAACAGCGTCGATCCCAGGGGGCTATCCCCCAGGCAATACCTGTAACCTTGATTTAAAGGGGCAGGGCTGTGTTTATTGCCCAGTGCCTGAGGCGCCCCCTCGAGATGGAATGCCGACGGGATCGATGCATTTTTGTGCCTACCACCCATGAGCTTCGGCTTGTGGGTGGGCTCACATAAAAATGTCCTTGTGTCACGCTCTCATAAGTGGGATGAGAGGCAAATATCCCACCCATGAGCTTCGGCTTGTGGGTGGGCCTACATAAAAATGTCCTTGTGTCACGCCCTCATAAGTGGGACGAGAGGCAAATATCCTGAGACTGCGAAGATTACGGAACCAGTACGCGAACCGTCTACCTCGATGTTTTAGCACTCTGTTGGGAGTTACTCTATGTCTGGCGCAAACTGTATTTGGATGTACTAGTATACTGTATCATCCAGCATGCAAGAACTAAAAAACAGAATATCAAACATTCTAAGAAACAGATCAGGAAAAAATATTTTCTAGATTTGGCTGGGATTTTGAGAGATGCGCAATAAACAATTCAATCCATTTACCGGCAAAAAAATAAACAAAACAATTTGCATTAAAGTGATCGAAAATTCGGAGAAAATCTGAAGAAGGTTTTAACGTGATTCCTGTACAATTCGTACTTTTAAATTTATCGTTTAGTTTCTTTTTGGCGCAGATCCATCGTGAGGAAGGGAAGTGAAATTTTAGTCGATTTTTTTTTTCTGATTTAACGACAATTATGACAAATAACGTTATTCAATATTCCAAGCTATAATGGCACTTTAATAAAAAAATTTTTAAAAATCGAAAATTCTTGAAAATATGACAAAATTATGACAATGATCGCAAATTATTTCCGAGTTGGATTTTTCGCACTAATGCGTTAAACAAATGAAAGAGAAAATAATTTGCGAAAAAGAATCCGCATTATCAGTTCCGCCCAAATGTAACATTGCGGGATCATCTTAAAGAAATAGATAATAAAAGAAAGGAATAATATCTGGATGCATACCTTTCCCAAGGGTATTAGTGCTATGTGAAATGCAAACAGGCTCATCCAAGATTTGAACTCGTCTCCTCGTGTCTATTTCCAACGACGATAACCATTACACAACGCGCCTCCATACAATTTTACATATAATCTTAATCTCAGATCAGAGTCGTAGCCTGAGTAACATTACGGAATAATTTGATAAAAATATAGTTGCAGGTAATTCTCGATATGTTAAGTGGTGGAATCCATTTCGAGTTTGTATATGTAAGGTCATTAAATTTTGAGTATGTAATTTTTATACTTATCTGGATCTGCTGTGTCTTCTATTTTGTTATATACCACATTATTCGGGTATATATATATATATATATATATATATATATATACACACACATATATATATATATATATATATATATATATTATTATTATAATGGAGATTGTGGGTTTGTCTGTCTGTAACCGAAACTATGTCACTATACAAGTCACCATTCCGTTTGTTATTTACATCACATTCTCCATGTGTTTATTTTTATTTAAACCTCAATTATTAATACAATTGTTTTACATCATTAAGACTGTTGATCATATCTACATACTAATAACATGCAAATGTGTTTATATATACAACACAATAGCGGATTACAGTGTGAATGGGAAGGTTAATTTGCATATTGATCTTTAAAAAAATTGATTTTAATAAATATATGCTTAGTATTATTGATTTCTAATTGTTTATTTTTATCTTATTGAATATGAGCAAAAATCTTGGGGATAAATCTTTTTAAAAATCCATTAACAAGAAGAAATAACTGTAATATTATTCTTTACTTCCTATTTTAACTTAATAGTTAAATTAGGAAAATTTACCAATGAAAGACGGGAGTAATGGAAAATGATGGAAGAGTTAGTTTCAAAGTTGTTCTATTTTTCAATTATACCCCCTCTGTTCCAAATCTTTTTATCTGTATTCTTATTCAGTTTCATTAGCCTTTCTAATTTAATATGATATTTTATTAAATTAAAACTTAAATACTTGCACCCGGAGGGTGCACATATTTGCTAGTATATATATATAACAAAAGAAAATTTTAGATTCTAAGTCTTTTCTTATATTTTTACTTATAAATTTATTCTGTGACTCTAACAATAAGAGCACACACTGAGCTCTGCAAACTGCGACAGCTTTTTTTTTAAACTCCTGTCGTAAGGAATATTTCTTCTCTGGACTTTTGGATTATATATATATATATATATATATATATATATATATCGGAGGGTTGGAGTACATCCGACAGTATGAGCTAAGGAAAAGTAGACAAAAAATACTAACCCAAAGTAGATGTAGGAGAGATATATTTCGTTCCGCGTTAAGCGGGAACTTCTTCAGTCAGTGGGAGATCAGATGAGGAGGTTGCTAGATGCTTGTTTGGAGTGGCAGGTGGGAGGAAGACCTTGCAACCTCCTCATCTACTCTCCCAAAAACCACAATCCTTTGATCTTTCCCCCTTTATCATGATAGATGTCCTCTGACCAACCAAATCCTCACAAACTGTTTCCTTCCTCTGAATTCATCATCAACTCTCCCCCCCCACTCACTTTCTCTTCTGTAAATAAAAATGTATGTACTATGTTTTAATAAACTGTCTGAAGAAGTTCCCGCTTAACGCGGAACGAAATATATCTCTCTTACATTTACTTGTTTGAGTGATTATTTTTTGTCCATTTTTCCTTTTTCCTTATCTCATATATATATAATATTATATATATATATATATATATATATATATATATATATATATAGTATTTGTGTAAAAGGTGGCTTACCGGTGAAACAGTATTAGTTAGTTAATGCAAGATTCACAATGATAAGGTAGCGATATAACAAAAATAAAGTGCTCAATACGTTGGTAGAGCAAATTTATTATGATTGTGGTACGCAGTAAAAACCTACTCGAGTTTCACCATCAGAATCTTCGGGGTTAAATACACTGGATTATTCAAGATATTGATTAATTGCAGTTAATTGCACGTGTGTATTTTTTGCGATAAAATCCTGAAGATCCTTATGGAGAAACTTGAGTAGGTTTTTACTGTGTACCACTATCATGATATATATATATATATATATATATATATCATCATGTCGCGCAGTTAGCAGGGATATCCATGACAATCTCTCGTCAACCTTTCCTAGGGAGATCCTCTGCGCAGCATCTTTGCATAGTTGGTCAATGTAGGTCCTTGATGGGCGGTCCACACTAGCATGTCCGTGTGTTGGCTTCCACAGGAGAACGACGCTTATGAGCTCGTCCTTGCTTCTCGAGCAGTGCCCGGCGTGCCTTGCCCGTCTCACCCGAATGGTTTGTGAGATGGGGAACAGGTGGCTATATAACTGTTTCCTCGTGGGGTGCTGCTTCCACGATTTGTTCAAGACTGCACGCAGCATTCTTGTGCAGCTCCCATCGAGCTTATTCTCAAGGCGCCTCGTTAGGGTACAGGTGGTGCAGCCATACAGCAGTACTGATATAAGCACAAGTTGACATAATGTTGTACAGTGCAACATCTTAACAACACCTTGGCTCTCAGATTCACCTTTCCACTTTGGCCCTATCTTGGGCTAGACGGGCGGTCGGAGAGGCCCCCTCCGATCAATCGGCAGGTCACGTCAAGCCCTAGCACCTATATGATTTTCCCAACTCTATAGCCCTTATAGCAAGCCCCAAGCCCTTTTTATCATATAGGTGCTAGAAGGCGGTGGATGCGGGTCTACATGTCCTGGGAATGACGTTAAACTCTATCTGATGGTGAGGTTCCAGTTTTGGAGGTTTGGGGAATGTGGAGCACCCCTTCATCACCATTGCTCCCTGGTTCACTCTGACCCGGAGTGGTAGTACCTGTTAGGGTCCCATCTATGGGTTAAATAGAAAAATGTATTTATTAAAAAAAATTGTATTATCCATTAAGAATTGATTTATTTCAAAACTTTATCGGCATTAAATGACCCACTGAGGTTGATATGCCGTAAAATAAAACAAACAAACAAACAATAGATTCACCTTCTTTCTAAAAGACAAATCAATGTCACCATCGACTTTACGCTTTTGCAAAAGTAGTTCCAATTGTTTATCTGAAACAAAAGATGAACTTCTTTTTTTTTTCTTTTTTTTTACAAATTGTTATTTTTATTAGAAAGAGTTTAATAATTTATTTATCGACTTTAACTTTTGATTTAATTAATATTTGATCTTTCGTCTTAAATTCGTCGATTTAACTCAGTTTTAATTTCTCCCCTTCCGAGAAGACTTTTAATAGAATTAAATTTTTCTTTAAATTTCATCGCATTACTCCATCTATAAAAGCGTCACCATTCAGTAGAAATCAGGGGAGATAACTCAATCTAATTAGACAGTCGCTTTTATCCTATTAAAAAGTTAACTAATCGTTACCTTATTCTCAATCTCTTGTATATTAAATTAACTTCAGTTTACTCCATTTTATGTGAGTCAATTTTAAGGTAAGAATCCATGGCTTATAAACTCAGGAACTGGCTGGGGATGAGACTGTCTATGCCAGGGATCACCAAACTTTTGTACGGTGGGCCGGGTAATTTGTTACATAATTATTAGATACCTAATATTTATGGCAATAGTGTAGAAATCAAAATGGCCGTTATAAGCTACAGCCCACGGATGAAGGATGAGTGACAAGGCTTGACCTCAGTCCTAACCTTCCGGTGGATACCGTGAGAACCGGTAGAGAGGACCCTCTCTTCCTGTTTAGATAGTAAGTAAGTTTCAGTCAGTTAGAAGTTGGAGCCGAGCTCGTAGGGTATAAGTCTCAGATGTCTGGGTTGGGGATTGAAAATAAAGTAACATCAAAGTAAATCGAAGTCTTGTGTTTATTACCTAAAAACTAACAATGACACAGGGCTTCTGATAAGGAGAAATCCCTAACAGAAACCAGAACCGAAGTCCCCAAGAAAGTCCAGACCTTAGAAGAGACCAGACCAAGATAGATGAAGAAATAGCAAAGCCGGTCAGAAGAAAATACGACCAGAAGTAAGAAGTAAGAAAAGGGTATACAACAAATTGAAAAAAAAATAACAAGCGAGTGTCATATTATTATTGTGTTCAATACTTGCTAGCCAGAATGAAATCTCTGAAAAAAAAGATGTAAAACACAATTTATCTTTCCATGTTTTTGTTTTCATGGATGTGTGGCGCTAAGGTGCACAAAACAAATTTAACCAACATTTGTATTTTGAAAAAATTAACAAAGAACGCAACATTAGCAGAAAGGTTTAATGAGATTTGTGAAACTGAAGTTTGCCTTTCAAGATATCGTCAATGTTTTGTTTGGAATTGCTACGTCCAATCAAGAGAATTGCTTTCAAATGTTTTATCAGCAATGGTTTATAACAATAGGACATATGTATCAGAACAAACACATTCAAGTACCGTCGGCGGGCCTGATAAAATGCCTTCGCGGGCCGGATCCAGATACCAATAAAATCATGTCATATATATATATATATATATATATATAAAATTAATTTAAAAAAAGAGTTCGACAAAGCATCATCTCTAAATAGACAGGAACTACTCAAATATAAACCACACCAAACTAATAACCGAATCCCCATGGTATTTCACCACGGTCGACACATGCACAAACTAACCAAGTTACTCAGTGAATAATATAAAACCCTACAAACCGACCCCACAACAAAGTCCATCTTCAACTCCCCCACCCCCATCAACGAAAAAAAAAACAACCACTCAACCTACGCAACATCCTCACTGCACCCAGAAAACATTTACATAACTCCGTACAGAAATGTAACAAAAGATGCAACAAGCCTAGATGCCAAATGTGCAGCCATATACACACTGAAACCGATATAAAAATATCCTACACGAACATAACAATCCATCGACCACACCTAACATGCGATAGCCCTAATATTGTATATTACATATACTGTACACAATGCACAAATAGCGGATATGTGGGAGAAACATCTACACCTTTTAGAATAAGATTGAATTACCACAAATCCACAATAAAACTCAAATTACCCCATAGCACGATAGCACTTCACTTTAACACCCCACCACACAACCTTACATACCTCAAATGTATCTTAATAGACCACGCATTTCCAACAACACAATCTCGAAAACAAGCAGAAACCAAATGGATTTTAAAACTTCGAACTCACGTGAGGGGTCTAAACCCTGATATCGGAATACTCCGTTATTACAAATAGTTTACAGACGCGGCCGCTTTCAATAACAACAAAGACAAAGGATCCGTTCAACAGGAGCGACATTCATCAGAGGAAGGGAATCTAACGATCCTGAAAATTTATGATAATAAATAAAGAATAAGTGAACCCTGTACTCCACAATATCGAGTTCCTTCATTTATTTATTTTTTGATATTGTTTTAAATGCTTCATAATAACGCCCAACTTCAATATAAAAAAGACATATATATATATTATATATATATATATATATATATATATATATATATATACCAACAATTCCGTACGTGCAAAATGTGACACAATGTCAATTTCTTGAGCGGAGTTTACCAGGTTTGAATTCAGAGTTTTACTTCTTCTAGACTGGTTACCTAGCTATGGTTAAAGGGCCTTGTCATCTCTACTATTTACCCATAGCTGGAGGGAAAGCTGTTGAATGCATGTCCAGGATTTGAACTCGGATCGACGAGTCCATTTCCTTTTATATTCTCTTTATATATGTACTAGAAGCGGCTACCCAGCGTCGCCTAGGTAGAGTGGGTAGCAAAAACGTTAGTCTCGCAGATCCATTATTACTGAATCACGAGTTGGATCCTCGCAGGATACCCCATTAAGATCCCTATGTAAAAAAAAGACCTTGCGTTTATTCAGCCACTCAAAAATTATTGTCTACTATTTAACATCTTAAATGCCAAAGAAATTCTATGCTGTTAACATTCAAATTTTTTTTTTTTTTAATCATCTTTACAAATATAAATCAAACCTTCATTATTTTCGCTCAAAAACCAAGACTTTGTGATATTTAATGTGTATATATATTTACTTTGTCGGCAATTTTCGTAGTTTCATCCGGATATACATATACACACATCTGCCCTTTATATATGTATATATTAGGGACTGGCAAACTGAGCCTAAAATGCGTTTTTGACAAAATGACTTTAGCCCCCCCCCCCTACACAAAAATAATTTACCAAAAATCAGGAAATTATCGGATTTTAATGAAATTTTCAGTGTTTATGTATCAATGAATGATCTTTATAATGCATTATTTATTTCATTTCAAAACTTTCTCGTTTTTTTCAGGTCACTTTTTCAGTTATGAATAAAAACAAACAAAAAAAATTACGGTTGCGCTTCTATGAGAAAATAAGTACCGAAAATCGAAAAATAAAATGTAAAAAATAATGAATAATTAATTTTTGGGAGATTTCTTTTTTACTCATTTCGATAATTATCTAATTGGCTATTATTTTATAAAAGAAAAAATTATACATCGATGTTTTTTCTGCTTAAAAAGAGGAGGGGTACATTTTCAATCGAGTTTTTCTTCAAAACTTATTACTTTTGGCGCCTAAAATAAGGTTTGCATTAACTAGATATTTATTTTTAGAATCTAAAAATATAACATTTTAAACTTAACATCAGGATTTTCATATTTTAAATGAATTTTATATATTAATTTTTCATAGCAAAAATAGTAAAATAAAGTTTTTAAATAAAATAGCTGATGCATTTTAAAATTCATTAATTTTTAAATAAATACTGAAAATTCCATTAAACTCGGATAATTACCTGATTTTTGGTAAAAAAATTTTCCATCCCAAATGTTACGTTAAAATTGTAAACAAGCGTCTAAAACCATTGAAAACTTTTAAAAATAAACCTGCATATGTAATAATATTTTTCTTTTTTAATGATGGTTATTATGCTACTACTTATCGATTTAGACAAAGTTTAACCTTAAATAATAGATTTAATTATTCTTAATTCGCTTTTAAATCTCGTAGTATCCGATTTTTTTTGCCAGTCCCTAATATAGATTGATAGATATAGATTGATGAAAGTTCCGATGCTTTTGTTTAATAAATCTTATCGGGGCTTTAGCAGCTTTCTCACCCCAGTCTGCTTGTTGTACATTGTAAATAAGAAGGGACGTGCCTTTTCAGTAATCAGATATGACTTCAGGCTTTGTTCACAGAATGGGGTCTGTTCTATGCATAAGGATTTATTATGGCTTGAAATAACCACGTTGGCTCTTCGCTGGTTTTGCAATAAAGACGAGTAGAATAAGTTTGGAGATCTTCGATAGAATGCATTTCAGGTCCTGTGCCGAGGTGGGTAAATTCCTGATGGCGTATTGTGTTGGGTGCACGTAATGCTATTATCAAGGGAAATAAAGGTCTTGGATCAGGTCAACACCTACGAATAGATAGATAGATAGTAAGAAAGGAAGAGGGAATGATATATATATATATATATTATATATATATATATATATATATATATTAAGAGAGAATGTGTGTGAGAGAGAGATTGAGAGAGAGAGAGAGAGATTGAGGGAGAGGGAGGATAGTCATGTCGTACAAGAAGGAAAACAGAAGATTATTAGAGAATGAAAGGGATACATACATATATTAATATATATATATATATATATATATTATATGTATGTTGTGTGTGTGTGTGTGTGTGTGTGTGTGTGAGAGAGAGAGAGAGAATGGGAAATGAATCCGACAATATGAGGAAAAAATGAGTAAAGAAAAGAAATGTAGATCGATAAAAAAGAATTTTATCGATATCACTTTTAATCGATATCACTTACACATGTGTTTCGGTCTGTTTATCAAAATGTATACGGATTTACGTTATTATTATTATTAAAATAATCAGATGGAGTTGAAATGATGATGATAATAATGATAGGAAAAATGTTCCGTACACAGAGAGATTTTGCCGACCTTCATCAGAGTGGTGTTTTTATTTTTTGAGTTGGAGACAAGAATAGAATTTCAAATGTTCGAAAAAGAATATTTTGAAATCGTTATGAACGCAGATATTCTAGCTGGGGACGTTATTTTAATAGTCACCGGGTAGCAATTTCTGAGGCAGGAGACCGGGACGCACTTCCTCATAAATTACCAAATAATTTGTTGATAATGTTTAGAATTGAAATATCCCAAGCAAGCGTATGGTATATAAAAAAAACGGACGAGAAAAAATAAACAAAAGTTGGAATTGTTGAGATGATAATTCTTTCTTCGCTCGGTGAAATGAGGGCAGGTGTGTGGTTGAAAGTCTTTTCTTCGTCGTGGTAGCACGAGTGGGGTTGGAAGTTTGTTCTGGCTGACGACTTGGTTCTGTGTGACGCGTAGATGTAGTGTGGGTCGAAGGTTGGTATACCTTTTCATCTTGCGCTGGTAGGAGCGACGTTATGTGCCAACACTGACCGATAGTCAATTGACTTTTCGAGTTTAAGTTTTTTTTTATAAATGTCAGGTAGGATCGAAAAATCCTTTGAAAGGTTTTGGGGGGGGATTTATGATTGGTTGAAAAACGTTAAATAGTAGGGGATATTTTTTAATTGTTTAAAAATTGTTTTTCACCCGGAAGCCTGCGTGGAGCCTATGCGGGGAACACTTATTTTGTTCATTT
Source organism: Doryteuthis pealeii (assembly GCA_023376005.1). Lineage (NCBI taxonomy): Eukaryota > Metazoa > Mollusca > Cephalopoda > Myopsida > Loliginidae > Doryteuthis > Doryteuthis pealeii. Next base: position 43,324,855 of record CM042171.1, on the reverse strand, counting down.
CGTTTAGACCTACTGTCGGGTTAACATACGTTTGGTGTTATATTCTCAGTAGCTTCGGTTTCGTTCCAAAGTGTTTTTGTTTTACTTTTTAATCTGTTTTGTTGGTGAGTGGATGTATTGTGTTAGTAAAATTTGTGAACCAAGAGAGATATCTGTTTCTATTATAACAAAATCTTCCCGAAAGCTTTTAAATTTTATAACGTTGTACAATATTGTAGATAATATGAAGACATAAATCATAAGATATAAACTAATAATACATTTTGCTTTCTAATAATTATTTTACCTATATAGTTGTACAATTTCAGAACCGAACCAGAAACCCATTTAGTTAAATGGGGCAACAGACCTCACCTGTATTTCATAGTTATAATTATCCATCTATCTATCTCGCTTTAATGATGCTCTACAAAGACACTAAATCAATGGTACGCTCAACTGATGGTGACACAGATTTCTTTGATATCGCCGCGTGAGATACATTAACGCCATATATCTTATTATAATGGAGATTGTGGGTTTGTATGTCTGTAACCGAAACTATATTACTATTCAAGTCACAATTTCCTTTGTTATTTACATCACATTCTCCATGGTTTTATTTTTTATTTAAACCTCAATTATTAATAAAATTGTTTTACATCATTAAGACTGTTAATCATATCTACATACTAATAACATGCAATTGTATTTATACATACAAGAAAATAGCGGTTTACAGTGTGAATTGGAAGGCTAATTTGCATATTGATCTTAAAAATTTGATTTTAATAAATATATGCTTAGTATTATTGATTTCTAATTGTTTGGTTTTATATTAATGAATATGAGCAAATGTCTCGGGGATAAATCTTAAAAGAAATCCATTAACAAGAAGAAATAACTGTAATATTATTCTTTACTTCTTATTTTAACTAAATAGTTAAATTAGGAAAATTTACCAATGAAAGACGGGAGTAAGGGAAAATGATGGAAGAGTTAGTTTCAAAGTTGTTCTATTTTTCAATCATACCCCCTCTGTTCCAAATATTTTTATCTGAATTCTTATTCAGTTTCATTAGCCTTTCTAATTTAACATGATATTTTATTATATCAAAACTTAAATACTTGCACCCGGAGGGTGCATATATTTGCTAGTATTTATAATATGCCTAGAATATGTACTCCGAACATCACTAGATACTATAAAAGAAAAAGGTTTCACATTGAGAAAGAATATCGACCTATATGGGAACTTTCTCATGAGATTCAAAAAGAAAGGAGACATCTCCACACTCAACGGTAAGCCTCTAAAGCCAGTAGAACAATTTACATACCTTGGTAGTAATATCTCATCCACAGAAAGCGATATTAATACACGAATAGGAAAGGCATGGGCGGCCACAAAGAAATTATCAATCATATGGAAATCCGATCTCACTGACAAGTTAAAGCGACAATTCTTCCAGGCTGTGGTTATATCAGTACTGCTGTATGGCTGCACCACCTGGACCTTGAGAATAAGCTAGATGGATGCTGCAGAAGAATTCTGCACGCAGTCTTGAACAATCATAGAAACAGCACCCTACAAGTAAGCAACTGTATGGCCACCTGCCCCCATCTCATAAACCATCCGAGTGAGACGGACAAGGCATGCTGAATACTGCTGGAGAAGCAAGCACGAGCTGATGTAGAAGCCAACATATGGACATGCTAATGTGGGCTGCCAACCAAGGACCTACATTGACAAACTCTGTGAGGATAC
>CM042171.1:43280796-43318011 GCA_023376005.1 Doryteuthis pealeii | reverse complement strand
GAGTGTAGAATGATTAGAAGCTAGTAACGTACCTTCGGAAACACAAACCCTGTGCGCCGGACGAGTCTTGGCTTGCAGCGCAGGAAATAACATGGCTGCATGTAAGCACTACGTTTAATGGCGATCTCGACGCGCGAGAATAACTATTGCAGTATGCAAATTCTCCGAGATGGGTGGTATATAAAAACAGTACGGCGAGGAGAGACAGGGAGTCAAGCGATTACGTACGACAACTGAGAAACAGCTAGCAGTATTATTTTGACTATTGCGACAGGTAGGGCCTTCGAGGATATATTTGTGACATCATTGCTAGTGTCATTGAGGAGCGAGTTCGATTCGCACTAGAAATATCACAACAGATACAGGCAGCCCAACAAGACCGTTAGGTAGATAACATTTTCAGATGCAATACACAAGGTACTCACGAACTTTCTCGACAGTGGAAACGGTGTTTGGAAAAAATTATTATACCTTAAAAAATAAGACCATTAGATGGTTTTGAAAAATGCTTCATTGTGAATGATCTAAATTATTAAGAATTTGAATGAAAGCGTTACTTTCTATGTTTATCTCGCTTCAAGTATTAATAAAATGATATCATATCTTTTTGAATAAATTAATTCTAACCCGTGGAAACGGTGTTCGGAAAATTCTTATACCTTAAAAATAAGACATTAATTGTTAAATGGTTTGAAAAATGCTTTAATGTGAATGAACTATATTATTAAGAATTTGATTGAAAGCTTTGCTTTTTTGTTCTTTCGCCTCAGTATTAATAAACGTATAGCATATCTATTTGAATGAATTAACCTTAACCATAACCATAACCATAACCTTTAAGGCTAACCCTTACCAGTGTACGGAGGAAGGTTCTGACATTTTCTAGATTATGTAGGTAGAATTCCGACAGTAAATCCTCACAATTGCTTCCATTTGATATCACAACAGATACAGGTAGCCCAACAAGACCGTTAGATAGATAACATTTTCGGATGCAATACACAAGGTACTCACGAACTTTCTCGACCGTGGAAACGGTGTTCGGCAAATTCTTATACCTTAAAAAATAAGACCATTAGATGGTTTTGAAAAATGTTTCATTGTGAATAAAATAAAGGAGGAGAGGGGAGGAGGAGGGAGAAGAGCGAAGAAGAAGAAGAAGAAGAAGAAGGAGAGAGAGAGAGAGAGAGAGAGAGAGAGAAGAGAAGAGAGAGAGAGAGAGACAAAGAAAGAGAAAGACAAGCTGGTGAACAATTTTCTAAATTATTAAGAATTTGATTGAAAGTGTTACTTTCTTTATTCTCTCGCCTCGAGTATTAATAAACCTAACCCTAACCCCTAAGCCTAACCCTAACCAATCTACGGTGAAGTGTTCTGATTTAAAAAAAAAATGAATCTTAATGAAAAAGTTGTCTTACTATATATATTTACCAACCCCTTCACACGAGCAGGATGCGACACAAGGTCAATTTCTTAGCGGAGTTTAACAGGTTTGAATTCAGAGTTTCCTTCTCCTAGACTGGTTACCTATTCCTGGTTAAAGAGCCTAGTCTGCCCTGCTATTTACCCATAGCTGAAGGGGGAATTGGATTCATACCTTTCTCAAGAGTATTAGCGCGATGTGAAATGCAAACAGCTCTGTCCAGGAATTGAACTCGGGTCGACGAGTCCATTTCCTACGACTCTAACCATTAGACCGCGCGCCTCCATTATATATCGTTGTCTCAGTATAAAGCATTGTTAAAACCTATCGATGGTCTTAAGTTTTGAAGATACAAATATTTACTCAACACCGTTTCTACGGTCGAGGAAGGTCAAGAGTAATATGAACCATATTACCTTTAGGCACCCCTTTTTGATCTCGATTTGATCCACTGAATTAATCGAAATCTTCAGGGTTAAATCTACTGAGTTAATCGAGATACCGACTGCAATTAATCGGTATCTCGATTAATTCAGTGGATTTAGCCCTGAAGATCTTATGGTGAAACTCGAGTAGGTTATCACTTGTACCTATTTTATAATAAATTTGCTCTACTTACGTATTGAGCACTTTGTATTTGTTATATCGCTGACTTACCCGCTTACCTACCCATTACTAAGACAACTCACAATATTCTTGGTAATTCATTTAATTTTCTTCGTAATTATTTGAGGATGAGTCAAAAAGTAATTCCATTTTCTTTATTTCATGTGATTTAAAAAACAAACAAAGATCTACATTGAGACCCTAGCGAGGCTCAGAGCAAGAATCCGACGAATCAGTGTTGGATATTGTACAAACGGAAATAGGAATTTCCGGTTGAATTAAAAAGAGGGGGGATGACGAAGATAACAAAGGACTTTGTCCTGGTGGTAGCGAACAAAGAAAACGTGTAGGCGTTTGAGAGCAACAAAAGACTTCATCTGGACAAACGCGAATTTGAACAAAGAGAAAGGACTTCCGGTCAAGGAACAAAAGAATGTGTGGGCGGTCGTCAGTACTTAAGCGGTCATCAGGTAGCCCAAGGCAGACCCCAGGAGACGGCGAAGAAAGCACAAGGTGTCTGACTGTCGACACGGTCGAGCGGGCAGTGATACTCGCCCACCTCGCTCACCCCCCGATCGCCAGCCTGCAACATTCGTAGCGCCGTTGTCCAGCTCGTCCACCCACACGCACCCACCACGAAGTGAAAGAAATAAACGTTAAAAGTCTTACTACTACATATGTCTATGTGTGAATCCTTATACTCCATTACTAACACATACGACCCAGCAACAGTATATGACATGTACGATTTTGTGGCCTGAGTCGAGCCCTATGCAACATAAGGCCCAACTTGTCAATTGTCAATGTCCTCCTTGTGCATGGCAATGCTCGACCACACACATGCATCAGGACTTGAGAGAAAATCGTCTCATTCGGAGGGAGAACTTTACCCCATCCTCCATATTCACCAGATTTAGCGCCTTCAGACTGTCAACTCTTCGGCCCCATGAAAGAGGGTTTGATAGGCCAACATTATTCCAGTGACGAAGAAGTGAAATTTGCACCGAGAAAGTGACAGGGATACATGCTCTTATTCGAAGGCGGCAGATTGTTATAGTGAACCACAGTGGACTATATTCATTTGATGTTTGATACATGTTTCTGTGTTGGTAATTATACCTTTCCTAAACAAAATAGCATTTCTTTTTTACTCACCTATGTGGAGAAGTAGGAATCTGATCCACAGAGGACCAGATTCATTTTTATGTATGATACATGTTCCTGTATTGGCAATATACCTGTCCTAAACAAAATCGCATTACCTTTTGACTCACTTATGTAGAGAAGTAGTGATGTGATCTAGAGAGGACCAGCCTCGTTTTGATGTATAATACATGTTCCTGTGTTGGTAATTATACATGTCCTAAACAAAATGTCATTACTTTTTGCCTCAACTATGTGGAGAAGAAGGGATGTGATCCACAGACGAGGGGGTTCATTCTGATGTATGATACATGTTCCTGTGTTGGTAATTATACGTGTCCTAAACAAAATGGCATAACTTTTTTACTCACCTATGTGGAGAAGTAGGGATGTGATCCATAGAGGATCATCTTCATTTTGATGTATGATACATGTTCCTGTGTTGGTAATTATACGTGTCCTAAACAAAATTGCATCAATTTTTTACTCACCTATGTGGAGAAGTAGGGATGTGATCCATAGAGGATCAACTTCATTATGATGTATGATACATGTTTCTGCGTTGGTAATTATACGTGTCCTAAACAAAATGACATAACTTTTCCACTATGTGGAGAAGTAGGAATGTGATCCAGAGAGGACCAGCTTCATTATGATGTATGATACATGATTCTGTGTTGGTAATTTTACGTGTCCTAAACAAGATGGCATTACTTTTTTACACACCACGTATATTAAGCTATTCCTAAGTTCAAATATTTTCTTGATAGAATAACAAAGGATAAAACTTTATATTTCCAGTCAGAACATCTTGGCTTTCGTTTGTTCCACTAACAGATCCATTGATCCGCCATTATTTCTTTGGCATTATAAACACAGAAAACGCAAAGAAATGTGTAGAAGAAAAGAGAACACAAAAAAATCGAATAATATCTATTCAGCTGAATTTTAAATTTGGTTTTATCCGTGTCCGTTTCCGAATAACACCCTTTCGATACGGGAGCACCGGTTTAAGAAAACGAGTTGAATGGGCCAGAGACCACGGCCAGGGTCCAGTATTCGCTGAAACTTAGACTGTGCCGATGTTGTAATGAAAGGAAAAAGAACTGTAGAGATCGGAAATAGTGGGATCGATGGGAAAAAATGTTAGGAGTTCTTCCGGTAAATATAGGTAAGTTCGAAGAAAGAAAAGACATTGAACGAAACGTTGGCTCCAGATCTCTTCAAGACATGGCTATTCTTTTAATGTAAGGAAGGAAACTTGATATTGAAAGCCACATAATGTGAAGGGGGGGGAGAAATTATACACTATACTGGTGGTTGCTTTATTTTTATAAAGACCGGTTATGTGTTGGTTTCTAAGAGGTGCAGTTGAACAGCGATCGCGTGATGTAGCGGTGTTCGTGATAAGGAGTGGTTGGGTATCGATTCTAAAAATGTTCTTGAAAATTTTAGTTTCACTTCTAAAAACTTTTCTTTTAAAAACTTTTTTTCTAGTGTCGCAGTGTTGGGTCAGTAAACTACGTTTATTTCTATATGTAGAGTTAAATGAATGAATTGCCGCCTGAATGAATTTAAAAAGTCCCATATATTATTTGTAATATGGGAATTGTGAATTACGGAACATATTTTGGTAATTCTTATCTGATGTCATCCAGGCCTCCTGTCCAAATATACACTGTTTTAGCAAGCCAGCGTCAAGTGAATTTCTAGCCCAACGGTTTTTTTTCCGAGTTGTGTTTTTGTCACTTTTATTTTTGTATTATCTATTACAAAGACAACAATAGGATTTATATTTAATAAAATAGCAAATCATTATTTCTGGCTTAAATAGCTCCTCTTGATTTTTATTTTGTTTCGTGAGAATTCTACAGGTCCTGCTAGTTTTTAATTATGTAAGCATTTTATGATATTTGAAGTGCCTAATGATTCCAAGAGAATCCAAGACAAGAAGATTCCTGTCTTTACAAATAACAAAGAATTTTGGCACCTGAATGAGGGAGAGCCTTTCTGTGATTGGACATCACGTGATGCGGTAAGAAGTTTTGGCACCAAGATCAGATAGACATTATCGGATCAGTTCCACGAGAATTGGCTAAAATAGAAGATACCAGATATCCTTAAATTTCCTTTCCGTCACACCGGTAAGTTTTCAAACTTGACTATACATAGGAAGGACGTGTATATTATTAGTCATGGTGCTTTTGCTAATTCATTGGTTGCTCTGTGGGTTTAATAGAAAATGTGTTTACAAAAAGAATGAGTTTAAAAAAATTCTTCCAAACTATCGCTACGGATCTTTCTAAACTTTGCCGACATTAAATAACCCACCGTGGTTGATATGCTGTAAAAAATACAAAACAAAGCAAACAAAAAACAAACATGTTTCCAACCTCCCATTGGAGCTGGTGGTCGTCGGTTTGAACGACAACAATGGTTCGACCATAAGAACTCTAATGGTATGTGCGAGAAATGGTCACACGACAGTTGGGGGTTTTGAAAAGTGTTAGCAGTTAGTGAGAAACTGACAGAGGACAAAAGTAGTGGGTATACTTTCAGGGCTAGTTTATTATTAGTTAGGGTGAATTGTTATTGACTAGCAGTGGCTACCCGGCGTCGCCTGGGTAGAGGGGAATTTTTTAAAGTTAGTCCCGCAGATCCATTATTACTGAATCGTGAGTTGAATCCTCGTGGGATGCCCCATTTAAATCCCTATGTAAAAAACAAAATAGACCTTGCATTGATCCAGCTACTCTGAAAAGAAATATTAATATCTACTATCTAAAATATTAAACGAAAAAAAAAATCCATGCTGTTATCATTTAAATTTTATTTTTTAATTATCTTCCCAAATATAAATCAAATCTCTATTATTTTTGCTCAAAAACCAAGCCCAGGTGATATTTAATGTGTATATATATTTACTTTGTCGTTAATTGTTTTACTTTCGAAGTTTCCCCCGGACATACATATACACACAACTGCCCTTTATATTATAGATTTACCGTGTCGAACAGAGGCAACCCGAGATCAAATGGCGCTAATAACCTCTCAATGCAATGGTCAACAAGCTTGCCTCGCAGTCTTATTACTACTGAATAGCGAATTTGATTCTTACTGGATGTCCTATATTTGCAACCTTGTGTCACATCCTACTCACATGGATATAGCAATCACGTGACGCGCCCAGATGTTTTGGCACCAAAATTAGGTTGACATTTTTGGACCAGTTCCACAGGCAGTCGAGTAGAAATTATCTCCGAGAATTGACTAAAACAGAAGATACCAGTTATCATAAAATTTCCTTTCCGTCAAACTTGTATTCTAAACAACACGCAAATACATTCTTTCTTTCAAAATATTTTTTTCAAACATTTCTTTCCTTCTTAGTTTCCACCACAATTTATTTTTACTAAAACTTGTACTGAAAGGATCATAATAGATAGATAGATAGATAGATAGATAGATATGAAAGGATCATGATAGATAGAGAGATAGATATATAGATATGAAAGGATCATGATTGATATATAGAGAGATAGATATGAAAGGATCATAATAGATAGACAGACAGACAGATAGATAGATAGATAGATAGATATGAAAGGATCGTGATTGATAGATAGATAGATAGAATGATAGATAGATATGAAAGGATCATAATAGATAGATAGATAGATAGATAGATATGAAAGGATCATAATAGATAGATAGATAGATGGATAGATAGATAGGAAAGGATCGTGATTGATAGATAGATAGATAGATAGATATGAAAGGATCATGATTGATAGATAGATAGATAGATATGAAAGGATCATAATAGATAGACAGACAGACAGATAGATAGATAGATAGATAGATAGATAGATATGAAAGGATCAGATAGATAGATAGGAAAGGATCATAATAGATAGACAGACAGATAGATAGATAGATAGATAGATAGATAGATATGAAAGGATCATAATAGATAGATAGATAGATAGATAGATAGATAGGAAGATGATAGATAGATAGATAGATAGATAGATAGATAGATATGAAAGTATCATAATAGATAGACAGACAGACAGACAGACAGATAGATAGATAGATAGATAGATAGATAGATAGATAGATATGAAAGGACCATGATAGATAGACAGATAGATAGATAGATAGATAGATATGAAAGGATCATAATAGATAGATAGATAGATAGATAGATAGATATGAAAGGATCATAATAGATAGACAGACAGATAGATAGATAGATAGATAGATAGATGAAAAGGTCATAGATAGATAGATAGATAGATAGATAGATTAGATAGATAGATAGATAGATAGACAGACAGACAGATAGATAGATAGATAGATAGATATAGATAGATATGAAAGGATCATATAGATAGATAGATAGATAGATATAGGACCATGATAGATAGATAGATAGATAGATAGATAGATAGATAGATATGAAAGGATCATAATAGATAGACAGACAGATAGATAGATAGATAGATAGATAGATGTGAAAGGACCATGATAGATAGACAGATAGATAGATAGATAGATAGATATGAAAGGGTCATAATAGATAGATAGATAGATAGATATGGAAGGATCATAGATAGATAGACAGATAGATAGATAGATAGATAGATAGATAGATATGAAAGGATCATAATAGATAGATAGACAGATAGATAGATAGATAGATAGATAGATAGATATGGAAGGATCATAGATAGATAGACAGATAGATAGATAGATAGATATGATCATAATAGATAGATAGATAGATAGATAGATAGATAGATATGAAAGGATCATAGATAGATAGATAGATGGATAGATAGATAGATATGAAAGGGTCATAATAGATAGATAGATAGATAGATAGATAGATAGATATGGAAGGATCATAATAGATAGATAGATAGATAGATAGATAGATAGATAGATAGATAGATATTAAAGGATCGTGATTGATAGATAGATAGATAGATAGATAGATATGAAAGGATCATAATAGATAGACAGACAGACAGATAGATAGATAGATAGATAGATATGAAAGGACCATGATAGATAGATAGATAGATAGATAGATAGATAGATATGAAAGGATCATAATAGATAGATAGATAGATAGAATAGATATAGATAGATAGACAGATAGATAGATAGATAGATAGATAGATAGATATGATCATAATAGATAGACAGATAGATAGATAGATAGATAGATAGATAGATAGATAGATAGATAGATAGATAGATAGATAGATATGAAAGGATCATAATAGATAGATAGATAGATAGATAGATAGATAGATATAGATGATAGATAGGATATAGATAGATAGATAGATAGATAGATAGATATGAAAGGATCATAATAGATAGACAGACAGATAGATAGATAGATAGATAGATAGATATAGATAGATAGATAGATAGATAGATAGATAGATATGAAAGGATCACAATAGATAGACATATAGATAGATAGATATATATGAAAGGACCATGATAGATAGACAGATAGATAGATAGATAGATAGATATTATCCCAGGACCCTTATAATGTAACAGTATCCCCGCTTGTGGTGGAGTGCGTACATAAACGCACACGTACTTACTTATTGCCTATACTGTAGCTATGTAAACCGGACAAGAGATATATTGAAATACGCTTGTGTTTTCTTGCCTGTCCCTTTTTATAGAGCTGAATCTTGGATAACGGTAGCGTAATTATTAAGGTATATGGGGAATTTGGGGATTGAAAAGAAAACGTTATTTGGATTTCTGGAGAAAGAGAAGAAAAAAAAAAATAACAAAGGTTAAAGTTTTGAAGAGTAAACACTCAACGGGGTGCCATCCACTGACCGACCAATGACCCCGGAACTAAAGTTAAAAAATAAAAACGGAAGTTCCAGTTTCTGCAGAGGGGCGGAATTTGGGTGACCCTTCCATCCCTGGGATGAGAAACGGTAGAAAAGAAAATTAGGGCATTTTTTCGGCTAGGCTTTCGTGAGAGACAGACGGGGCAGCCCGAGTTCCTCTGTATGGGTTTCGCATAGTAGTACTGAACATGATTTACAATAGAATAATTTGACTTTACCCCCTCTCTCTCTCTTTTACTCTCTCTTTCTCTCTGAAAAACAACCCACGAGCATAGAAATAAATAAACAGCCCCCTTGTGATTATACGAGAGCGTATGTTGTTTCTGGACTAACGACGACCACTACTGCTAACGACTTATACTACAACTCGAGTTTGGCCCTGTGCTACAATAACATACAACCACTCGTGGTGGATTGGTTAGTATGGTTTGTTTTGTTTTACGGCATATAAACCTCGGTGGGTCATTTAATGCCGATAAAGTTGTGATATAAATTCATTCTTAATGCATACTACAATTTTGTTTATCAACTCATGTTTTTCTATTTAACCCATAGATGGGACCCTAACAGGTTCTACCACTCCGGATCAGAGTGAACCAGGGAGCAATGGTGATGAAAGGGTGCTCCACATTCCCCAAATCTTGTTGGGTCATTTAATGCCAACAAAGTTGTGAAATAAATTCATTCTTAATGCATAATACAATTTTGTTTATCAACTCATGTTTTTCTATTTAACCCATAGATGGGACCCTGACAGGTACTACCACTCCGGGTCAGAGTGGACCAGGGAGCAATGGTGATGAAGGGGTGCTCCACATTCCCCAAACCTCCAAAACTGGAACCTCACTATCAGATAGAGTTTAACGTCATTCCCAGAACATGTAGACCCTCAGTCACCACCTTCTAGCACCCATATGATAAAAAGGGTTGGGGCTTGCCATAAGGGCAATAGGGTTGGGAAAATCATATAGCTGATAGGTGTTGACGTGACCAGCCGATTGATCGGAGGGGGCCTCTCCGACCGCCCGTCTAGCCCAAAATAGGGCCAAAGTGGAGTATTGCAAGTCATGAACTGCTCAGCTACCTGGGTTCTATCCTTAAGCATCACGGGTCGCCACCCACGGCCAACAGGTGGCCCGATTGAGGGAGTCTTAGCCCTCTGCATAGGTGCATTCTAACACCCCACCGACAGGGCGGGCTCGTGGTGGAGTTCGTACATAAACGCATAAGATACTTATTTATTGCCTAAACTGTAGCTACGTAAACCGGACAAGAAATATATTAAAATGCGCCTGTGTTTTCTTGATTTTCCCCTTTTATAGAGCTAAATCTGAATAACATAACTTCGCAATCTACGCGTCTTCCGGCATTTCTATAGCATCGCCTCTGTATCATTGTCAATGCACATAGGAGTGACTCAGTCAATAATTTCAAAACGAGCAAGCCCACAAACAATAAAATCTACGGGATAAAAGACTCATCATCCCCGATGAGTTTATATGGCCGGGGTGAATGACGATCGCTTTCATTAAACTTTTTTTTCCGTTCGGCAAACCTGGTGAGTGCGCGGGCGTTTGACTGAAAGGATACAGTGACTAATAAAAACGGAGCGTCATCTGCGAAATCGACCTCACACGTCGATCAACAGAGACTGTCAATAGGAGACAATTTCTTCCTTACAGAATCTGAAGCATAGGAGGCGCGTGGTGTAATGGTTACAGTCGTAGGAAATGGATTCGGAGACCCGAGTTCTAAATACTCAATAAAACTGTTTGCATTTCATCTTGGACGATTTGAACGGTCTCATTATATATATATATATATATATAATTATATATATATATATATATATATATATATATATATAAATCTAAGTTGATTTAAACCGGCTCCCCAAATTTTCGTCTCATCAGATGGGTCTCAATTCACTTATGGACAAGCATATCACAAAAAAACCCAAAGAGCTGAATATATATAAATTCAAAAAAAAAAAAAAAACATTATATATATTTTTAACAGTGTGGGATTGTAACCATAGAAACAGGAAGTGAATGAAAAAAAGAGATTTTAGACATAGTATGTTTCCAATTTTAGACATAGTATGTTTTCAATTTAAGACATAATATGTGTCCAATTTTAGACACAGTATGTTTTCAATTAAAGACATAGTATGTTTTCCAATTTAGACATAGTATGTTTTCAAATTTAAGACATAATATGTGTCCAATTTTAGACACAGTATGTTTTCAATTAAAGACATAGTATGTTTTCAATTTTAGACATAGTATGTTTTTCAATTTAGACATAGTATGTTTTCAATTTAAGACATAATATGTGTCCAATTTTAGACACAGTATGTTTTCAATTAAAGACATAGTATGTTTTCAATTTTAGACATAGTATGTTTTCAATTTAAGACATAATATGTGTCCAATTTTAGACATAGTATGTGTCCAATTTTAGACATAGTATGTTGACGATGTTTTCATTGAAAGTGTGAAAAGTTTAATGGCTAAAAATATTATTTATTCTTTCTACAAATGACATTTAATAACCTGTTAAACGGTTTACTCATCGGTTTTACTCATTCACACACTCCATTCAATTTTTTTACCTAACTACCTTAACTCTCTTCCCATCTGATTTCCTTCTCATCTTCCCCAAAGATGTCCCCTATAACCAATCAAATCTTTCCCTCACCATAAAACTTACCCACTAACTACTTCCCCCTTCTATAAAACACTTATATGATCCTGATAAATCAATAAAAGCTGAAGACGCCAAGTTCAAACTCCAGCGAAATATACTACACATTTTTGTCTGAGTTTTGTTCTTTCATTCATTATATTTTACCTCATTCTGTCGGATTCATTCCAATATATATATATATATATATATATATATATATATATATATATCACTCATTCTCCCTCTCTCTCTTTCTCTTCCCTCTATCACTCTCGCTCTCCTTCTCCCCCCTCTCTCTCCCTCCATCCATACCTCCCTCTCTCTTTCCCTTTCTCTCTCTCTCTCACATTCTCTCTCCCCCTCTTTCTCCCCTCATTCTTTTTCTCTCTCTCACTCTCTTTCTCTCACTCTCTCTTTCTCTCTCACACTCTCACTCTCTCTCTCTCTCTCTCTCTCTCTTTCTCTCACTCTTTCTCTATCTTTTTCCTCCCCCCTCTCTCCCCTCTCACTCAGTAAATAAATCAATTTCTGGCATATGCGAGACGTGGAAGCTATAGCAGTGGAATGCAGTAAAATCTAGGATTTTATCGGAGACAAAAATATCTATTAATAATGGAGATTCGCTTCCGGTTTTTGTCTGTAACAAAAATTACGTCACTGCTTACGTCACATTACACAAAATCGTCATAACATAGAATAAATACACTCAAAATTTGAACATGCAAAATTAGACAGTCCTCATTGTTTTTTTAAAACAAGTTTTAATAAATACATGACTGGTATTATATATCTATATATAGTTTGTTTTATTTTTAATACATATTTAAAGTTTACATTTCAAATTGTTTTATTTTTCAATCCTTAATGAATTTGATGATTTTACTTACTTAGGGTACAAACTCGCTGCCATTGAATTTTTAACTCCCACCCCTCAGGCAATATGTATCAAAAATGTATTTTTACATCGCCCGTAGGGCGTTTTTTATTTTGCTAGTATATATAATACTAAAGTATTGTCTTATATCCTACCCGTGGCGAAAGGGTTAGGTAAATACGTACATTCAATAATATAGGAAAATGTGTATCTGTGTGTGTGTTTGTATGTGGGTGCCTGTGGGTATGTCTGTCTGTCTGTCTTTGCAGGCGACGGAAAAGATGGTAACCGTAATGAAGTTGTCAGACACAGCAGTCAATGAAAACTTTAGCCAAGTTTATTAAAACAGAGTGTATATATATATATATATATATTGAAACAGGATATATATATATATATATATATATATATATATATTATTATAATGGAGATTGTGGGTTTGTATGTCTGTAACCGAAACTATATTACTATTCAATTCACAATTCCCTTTGTTATTTACATCACATTCTCCATGATTTTATTTTTATTTAAACCTCAATTATTAGTAAAATTGTTTTACATCATTAAGACTGTTAACAATATCTACATACTAATAACATGCAATTATATTTATATATTCAACAAAATAGCGGTTTACAGTGTGAATGGGAAGGCTAATTTGCATATTGATCATAAAAAATTTGATTTTAATAAATATATGCTTAGTATTATTGATTTCTAATTGTTTGGATTTATCTTAATAAATATGAGCAAAAATCTTGGGGATAAATCTTAACAGAAATCTATTAACATAAAGAAATAACTGTAATTTTATTCTTCACTTCCTATTTTAACTAAATAGTTAAATTAGGGAAATTTACCACTGAAAGACGGGAGTAAGGGAAAATGGTGGAACAGTTAGTTTCAAAGTTGTTCTATTTTCCGATTATACCCCCTCTGTTCCAAATATTTTTATCTGAATTCGTATTCAGTTTAATTAGCCTTTCTAATTTAACATGATATTTTATTATATTAAAACTTAATACTTGCACCCGGAGGGTGCATATATTTGCTAGTATATATAATGAATGAATCATATTCTTAAACCTAGAAATAAAGTTATGCTTAGAGTAAACATTTCTATGAAAAGGTTTATCTTTTATTAACCTTGAAATAACAAATATATATATATATATATATATATATATATATATATATATATATATATATATATATATATATATTAGTTTGCTTGAAGCATTGTACGTATGTGTTTAAAATGGAAATTAGAAGGCAATTGACAATGTAATGGAATAGGTGTTGAAAATGATGTTTATTTACCTGTTTCCTAAATATTTTCGGGATATATCCCATCTTCAGAGGTTTTAGAAATCATTCATTCACGAACGGGCCGACGATTCAAACGGAAAAACCCGAACATTTTCAAATATCCGGCGTTACAAATATCCGGCGTTCCTTTATTTAACTTAATAAACCAGAAACGTTTGAGCGGCGCTGACGCCTACGCCAGCGCCGTAAGATAAGTACTAAAAAAAAATACAAGTACTTCTAAAACCTCTGAAGATGGGATTTATCTCGAAAATATTGAGGAAACAGGTAAATAAACATCATTTTCAACACCTATTCCATTGTATTGTCAATTTCCTTCAAATTTCTATTTTAATATATATAATATATATATATTATATATATATATATATATATATATATATATATATATATGTATACTTCGGCAGCATTTTTTCTTTTATACAAGTTCGGTTAAACGCCACAGACAATTCAAGTCTGAGGAGTTTTTTCATGGTCCTTTCTATTTTTCTTGCGATCTTTTTTGTGTTTGGGTGGAGAAGTTGTAATAGTCCACCAAATCCTTTTATTCGAGCGCTTTCGGCTGGTTTATCAGCCATCATCAGGTGGGGAAACGATGTTAAGTTTTTTTTTTTTCCAAGTGCCTCGTTTTTATAGAAGAACGAGTAGTAGCTTAAAAAGTGGTGGTGGTAGTTAGTACGAAACAATGGATTAATTTTTTTTTTTTTTTTGAGGGGGGTACAGAATTGTGAGGAAGGGAGGGGGAATGGTTAGAGTGGGATTGTTTATAAGCATTGGAGGATGTGTCTACTGGTTTGAAAGTTTATTTTGTTTAAGGTAGGTCTTTTTTAATTTGATATAGAGTGCTTCCATTATTTGCAATTTTTGTTTGTTTTTTTCTTTATGGAGTGTGAGTGTGTTTTCTGTTAAAATTTTTCTGTAGGTTGAGTGGGGCATGAATTTTAACAGAAAACACACTCACACTCCATAAAGAAAAAACAAACAAAAATTGCAAATAATGGAAGCACTCTATATCAAATTAAAAAGACCTACCTTAAACAAAATAAACTTTCAAACCAGTAGACACATCCTCCAATGCTTATAAACAATCCCACTCTAACCATTCCCCCTCCCTTCCTCACAATTCTGTACCCCCTCAAAAAAAAAAAAAAAAAAAAAATTAATCCATTGTTTCGTACTAACTACCACCACCACTTTTTAAGCTACTACTCGTTCTTCTATAAAAACGAGGCACTTGGAAAAAAAAAAAAAACTTAACATCGTTTCCCCACCTGATGATGGCTGATAAACCAGCCGAAAGCGCTCGAATAAAAGGATTTGGTGGACTATTACAACTTCTCCACCCAAACACAAAAAGATCGCAAGAAAAATAGAAAGGACCATGAAAAAACTCCTCAGACTTGAATTGTCTGTGGCGTTTAACCGAACTAATATATATATATATAAATGAATCTCAAGGAATCTCATGGTATGTGCGTGTCATCTTATATCCGAAAACATGTCATTCAGATTTTTAGCACTGGCTAAGTTGACCGCAATTTTTATCAAGATCCTGTATAAGAATTTTGTGAGACATTCACTTGCTACGAGAAACGGCAATCTAGCAAAACACTGAACGACTTTGCAGGATTCTAAAATTTAAGACGTGATCGTAATTTCAAAGACCATAAGCTAAACAAAGTTATTTTTTATTTAGAATAGAATGTCTAGTTCAGTAAACCAGATGTAAAATAATATCTTCTAAACGGCTACAGCATGCCAATCAGGTGTAACAAATTCCATCGTATTTTCTACCTATATAACCGTAAGTAACTCGAGAAAATTAGTTACTTCATTTAAAAGGACGAAGCTTAGCAGCTTAAGATGCATTGAAAATAACTTTTATATCTCTGGATTATTAATTGAGCAAACATTGAAAAGCAAGAGATCGTGTCTTATTTTAGCCAGGTGTATTCTTATAGTAATTTTAAATCTGAAAAAAAAAACTCTTTTGCTTTTGAAATTAACTGTAAAATCACTCAAACTATACTAGTATATTTGAAAAAAAAAAGAATTAAGTTTTGTAGAAAATTTGTTCCAGATTTAACATAAAATGTACAGAATTTATGAGGTGTTCAAAACAAATGGGATCCAATTATTATTTTTCTATTTTTGTTTCATTTTAAAATTCCTCTTGGATATTAGTGAAATAGATCACTAATTAGGACTGAGCCTGTTCTAGTAATGACCACCCTAAGCAGATTTAACAGGTTTGAATTCAGAGTTTTCCTTCTCCTAGACTGGTTGCCTTACCAAGGTTAAAGTACCCAGTGAAATAGATCACTAATTAGAACTGAGCCTGTTCTAGTAATGACCACCCTAAGCAGATTTAACAGGTTTGAATTCAGAGTTTTCCTTCTCCTAGACTGGTTGCCTAACCAAGGTTAAAGTGCCCAGTGAAATAGATCACTAATTAGGAGTGAGCCTGTTCTAGAAATGACCACCCTAAGCAGATTTAACAGGTTTGAATTCAGAGTTTTCCTTCTCCTAGACTGGTTGCCTAACCAAGGTTAAAGTGCCCAGTGAAATAGATAACTAATTAGGAGTGAGCCTGTTCTAGAAATGACCACCCTAAGCAGATTTAACAGGTTTGAATTCAGAGTTTTCCTTCTCCAAGACTGGTTGCCTAACCAAGGTTAAAGTGCCCAGTGAAATAGATCACTAATTAGGAGTGAGCCTGTTCTAGAAATGACCACCCTAAGCAGATTTAACAGGTTTGAATTCAGAGTTTTCCTTCTCCTAGACTGGTTGCCTAACCAAGGTTAAAGTGCCCAGTGAAATAGATAACTAATTAGGAGTGAGCCTGTTCTAGAAATGACCACCCTAAGCAGATTTAACAGGTTTGAATTCAGAGTTTTCCTTCTCCTAGACTGGTTGCCTAACCAAGATTAAAGTGCCCAGTGAAATAGATCACTAATTAGGAGTGAGCCTGTTCTAGTAATGACCACCCTAAGCAGATTTAACAGGTTTGAATTCTGAATGGACATTTATATACTGTGATAATTATAACAATAAAAAGCAACGAGACTCTACCCGTGTTTTCTCAAAACTTGTGAAACTGCTTTAAAAAAAGAGATAAAGATAAAAATGATTCCTTCGAAGCAGGTAACTATGGCTCAGTCTAGCGGTCAATCTATAGGATTCGTCGTTGAGTCTTAAACTTAATAGACTATATCCGCCCATTTGTCTGTCATAAAATACTTGTGATCGGGAAGGATTTCCATATACGAAGCCGATAGCAATGGAAAAAAATGCAATTTGACAGATATAAACTTTTAGCTGACAAAATTATCTTATTTTATCCCCAAGTAAAAATTCCTTGGAGAACAGATACTCAACTTGCGTCTGTTCTCTTCAAATACTCAGCCCAGACTGCCAACTCTTCATTCTCACTTTCCTTTCTACTTTTTCTCGTCTTGTGCTGACCAATTAGAAACCGGCAGGTAGCCATTCACACGTCATCCCAAAATTCTGAATTACTTTCCACTGTGACATAAATGAAATAATCATAATTATAAAATAAATAAGTTAAATAATTATCATTATAAGATAAGTTAAATAACTATAATTAATAATAATTATAAGTTAAATAATTATAATTATAAAATAAATAATTCAAATAATTATAATTATAAAATAAGTTAAATAATCATAATTAATAATGATTATAAGTTAAATAATTATAATTATAAAATAAATAAGTTGAATAATTATAATTAATAATGATTATAATAAGTTAAATAATTATAATTATAAAATAAATAAGTTAAATAATCATCATTATAAAATATATTAAATAATTATAATTAATAATGATTATAATAAGTTAAATAATTATAATTATAAAATAAATAAGTTAAATAATTATCATTATAAAAAAAAACTTTGGGTCTTCCTATCTCATTATTTTAAACATATACAAAAGGGTTTTTGTTTTTTGTTTTTAAAAGCCACCGAAAGAGCGACGAGTGACGATCTAAATTTTGGGGCTTGCAAATCCCCCACTAACGTTTACTAGCAGGACCTGTGGAATTTCCATGAAACGACACCAAAATTAAAAGGTGCTTATTTAAGCCAGAAACGTTGTTTTGCAATTTCATTACATCTACGATCCTACCAAAATTAGCAAAATATTTCCCGTAATTCAAAATTTTAATATTACAAATATTAATCTTGACGCCGATTGATTCGAGGGAGCCTCTCCAACCACCTGTCTAATGAAAAGATCAAAGTGGATTGTTGCATGTTATGGACTGCTCAGCTATGAGGAGTCCATCCTTAAGAATTACTGGTCGCCACCGCCGGCCAAAAACTAGCTCATTGGAAGGTTTTTTTTACCCCTCTACAGATGTGCAGTCGGTGTATTCAACAGCTTCAACCGACAGGGCTGAGTTATGGTTGAGTAAATACATACACAGTGGTGATTTCGATCCTCACTGTGTGCATCCACACTTGTTGCTTTGTGCCAGACTGTCGGTTGGGGCTTTATAATACACCAACTGCATCTCTGCAGAGGGGTATGACTGCCCCAATGGAGCCACCTGTTAGCCGTGTGTAGTGACAGGTGATGCTTATGGACGGAATCCACTCCACCCTGGCCCTTACTTAGGCTAGACGGGCGGTCGGAGAGGCCGTCTCCGATCAATCGGCTGGTCACGTTAAGCCCTAGCACCTATATGATTATACCAACCCTATAGCCTTTATGGCAATCCCCAATCCATTCTTTCATCATATATGTACTAGCAGGCAGTGGCTCCTGGTCTTTGTGTCCTGTTAAACTGCATTTAATGGTGTGGAGGGGTTGGTAAATATATATATATATATATACAGGGTGTCCCAGAAGTCGGGCACCATGTATGAAAATACATATAAAAAGTATAAAAAGACATAGGAATATCAATTTTATTCATCATAATCATAATAGATGCTCAAATTGTTCACCCTCTCCATTGATACATACATCAATTCTCTTTATAAAACTTTGTACGGATGAAATTCCTGTGTCTTAAGAATACGATGTACTGATGATTTGCTAATTATTTTCCTTACTGATTTCACGGGGCTTATTTTCCTTACTGATTTCACGGGGCTTCTAGCAACATTCGCCAAAACCATAGTTGATGTTGCTTCATCAGTTGCACTCTTTCGTCGACCAAATCTCTCGTGGTCAGCAACTGAGCCAGTTTCTTGGAAACGTTTTATCAAACGGCAGACAGTGGTATGGTTCAATGGTTTTTCTCGCTCGGTATGAGTGCGGTTGAATTCTTCAGCTACAGAGCGGTATGTAGCCCCATCTCTTCCAAACAGAAAAAACAATTTAACGCTTTCTTGTATTGTTAATTTCTCACCCATATCCAATAAAATCTGAAAAACAAAAAAACAAACAAATTATATGGTGCGTGACTTATGGGACACCATATATATATATATATATATATATATTATAAAATGGGTACAAGAGATAACCTACTCGAGTTTCACCATAAAGATCTTCAGGGTTAAATCCACTTCATCATTAATCGAGACACCGATTAATAGCAGTCGATTTCACGTGTGTGTTCATTGTACTAAAATGTTCGCTCGATTAATTCAGTGGATTTAACCCTGAAGATCCTTATGGTGAAACTCGAGTAGGTTATCTCTTGTACTGATTTTATAATAAATTTGCTCTACTTAGTATTGAGCACTTTATATTTATTATATCGCTGACTTACCCTTCTGAATTACACACTTACTAACCATCGTAACCAAATTCACCGGTAAGTCACCTTTTCCTTCATATATATGTATATATATATATTTGGGAGAATATGTGCTTAATTGAAGACAGACCTAATTTTTTGAAAGTTAATTCATTAATGATTAATTAGGCAGGATTTAACTACTTAAATGTAAGGCTAAACAATAGCCTTACATTACATTACATTACTTAAATGTAAGGCTAAACAATAGCCTTACATTTAAGTAGTTAAATCCCGCCTAATTAATCATTAATGAATTAACTTTCAAAAAATTAGGTCTGACTTCAATTAAGCACATATTCTCCCAAATACTGTCGGCTGAAAATAGCTAGATTTGTTTACATTTGCATATATATATATATATATATATATATATATATATATATATATATATATATATGTGTGTGTGTGTGTGTGTGTGTGTGTGTGAAAATGGAAAAGGAATTGAATCCGACAATATGAGGAATATATACATATATATATATATATACATATATATATATATGACGGCCGCCAACTCAAGCGTAAAACGCAACGCTCTTCTAAGGAATGGAGCACTTTGTGACGGCCTTTACACGCAAAGCGATGTGTGTATTAAAACAGTTAAAATCCCCTTCCCATTCTGTAAGTGAAGACAGCCTAATGGTTACGGTGCCGGACTGACACCCAACCGATCGGATTTCAATTCCGGCTGTAGGTAGCTTACAAAATTCTAGCCACACTGAGGAGACTTGATAAGTCGAAACACGTGTCTGTGGATGACCATATATATATATATATATTATATATATATATGTGTGTGTGTTTGCATACGCTATTAAGCAAAAAGTATATTTCCTGTTTGACGAGTTTCTTTTCGATCTGTTTGAGTTTTCGGGACAATTACTTAACATCAGAAACCTTCTCTTTTTTTTTTAATTCATTTAAATTTCCCGTTGGACATTCAAGCGACGCAAGACCATTTGGAATGTTTCATTTTTTAAAATTGTGTTACATACTGACGTTTTCACAGTACCAAATCGATATAATGTTATATACCTTTCTTTACTTCTTTACTTCTTCTATATCTTGGTCATCTATTCTTCTGGCCGGCTTGCTATTCTGATCGTCTATCATCTTGGTCTGGTCTCTTCTAAAGTCTGGACTTTCTTTGGGGATTCCGGGTCTGGTTCCTGTTAGGGATTCTCCGTTATCAGAAGCCCTGTGTCATTGTTAGTTTTTAGGTAATAAACACAAGACTTCGATTTACGTTGATGTTACTTTATTTGTAAATCCCCAACCAGACATTCTGCGCTGTGAGACTTATATGTTACTAGCTCGGTTTCTAACTTCTAACTGACTGACTGAGTTGCTTACTCCTTAAACCGGAACAGGGTCTTCTATGACTTCCAGTTCTCACGATTTATCTCTGGAAGGCAAGGTCAGAGTGAGGTCAAGCGCTGTCAATTCACTCTCAAGGCGATCAGCTGCACTAATCGCCATTATGACTTCCACACTATTGCCATAATCATTAGGTGTATAATAATTATGTAACAATTGGATTAAATAAAATGAGACAAATAAGAAATATCCGATTAAGCGATACCAGATAATCCGTATTCATATTTTTGGATTGCATCTTGAACAATTTGGACGGTGTGATTTTTAACCAGTGGGTGTTGTCGGAGAATGATAACGGACGGAAGATTTAGGAACAAGCGTTGATATATAGATGTTCCCTAGATGCCAGGATTGCATACTGATGAATTGAACGGTGAATATGATGCCAACATGTTTTTTGCGTTATTCAACTGTCGCAGATTGAGGGAAGAAAAAAATCTATTTGAATAATATACACACACGAACTGTATAACGATATATATAAATAGATTACCTACATATATATGTTCGATCTTGCATTTTTTTCTATTTGGTTTTGTTTGATTGTTTGTTTTTGTTGTTTTTTTTTCGCCAGATTTATGAAGATATACATCATCCTCGACTTTCTATCGTACAAGCACCAATGGGCGTGATAAATATTTTTTTCCGAGAAACTTTTATATCTTCGTATTTTGTAAATAATCAGATTTCCTCTGTCTTTTCTTCTTCTTCTTCGTCCTCTCTCTTTCCTTTCTTCCTTCCCTTTCTACTTCTTTCTCTCTCTTCTCTTCTCTTCTTTCTTCTCTCTTTTTGCTTCTTCTTCTCTCTCTGCTCCTCTTCTTCTCTTTTTCTTCCTCTTCTGCTTCCTCTTCTCTCTTCTCTCTTTCTCTTCTTTCTTATTCACTTGGTTTCTGCTTTCTGGATATCTTCTTCTAGCTCTCTGTTCTCTTCTTTATGTTTCTTCTTTCTTTTAGTTCTTCTCCTACTTCTTTTCTTTTCTTTTCTTCTTCTCTTTCTCTTTTCTTCTTTCTCCTTCTTTCCTTTCCCTTCTTTCTTTTCCTTCTTCTCTTCTTCTTTCTTTCTTCCTCTTCCTTCCTATTCTCTCGGTCTTCTTCTTCTTCTTTTTTTCCCTTTCCTTCNATTGGTCTCATGCTTAGTTGATACAAGTTCTACCATGATAAGTCATCGATATGCAATATAAAGTGCTTCAATAAGTAAGTAGAGCGAATTTATTATTATAGTATGTACAGACTATAAAATACACTATACATATTATAATACATACTATAAATTCATACTATAATATATATATATATATATATATATATATATTATATATATATATATATATATATATATAATATAAGATGTTGAAGGCAATTTACAATGCAATATGTGTTGAATTTATTTATTTTTTTTTTTCAAAACTAAATATTTTCGGAAGTAAATTCCATCTTCAGAGTTATTGAAAGTACTAGGTGATTTTTTTATAGATACTTATCTCACGGCGATATTGTAATCATCTGTTTGTTTAAGAAGTTGAGGAACGCCGTATATTTGAAAAAATTTCGTGATGTTTAAATCGGCTATCCGTGATGTTAAACCGGCTCGGCTGCTCCGCGCGGTTGGAAATTGTTCGAAATTCTTTTAATTTTTACTATAAATATAGCCTTGCTCGGCATAGTGAAATAAATATTTAGTTTTGAAAAAAAAAAGCAAAAGTTAAATAAATTCAACACATTTGCATTGTAAATTGCCTTCAAAATCTTTATATTACACATACACACAATGCTTCAAAGATACTCCAGGACTCTTCTGAGTATTATTTTTATTGTTAGTATTATTATTTTTAATTGATTTTAATTTCTATTATTTATTATTTTTTAATTTTAATTTTTATTATCGTACTATTAATTTATTTTATTATTTATATCTTAACTAGTATTTTCTTTTATACATCATTATACTCAAATGTTTAAATTCAATATCTTTTTATTTTACTTGTCTATTCATATTTTAATATACTACTCTGTTTTTTCTGTCCTGTCACTTTTTTGTCTGTCTGAAAACCCTAGGAATCAACCTTGAGATGTATCTCTTTTTTCATTCACTTCCTGTTTCTATGGTTACAATCCTACACTGTTAAATATATATATATTATTTTTTATTTTTTTTGTTTTTGTTTGCATTTATATATATTCAGCTCTTTGGGTTTTGTTGTGATATGCTTGTCCATAAGTGAATTGAGACCCATCTGATGAGACGAAAATTTGGGGAGCCGGTTTAAATCAACTTAGATTTATATGGGCCCCAATTTTCGTCGAAATAAATTTATTATGGGATTACTGTATTGAGTTTTTCCTTCCTTTATTGATAAATATTGCTCTGTATATAATCTAAAAGGTTATTTTACATTGAGCTCTCTTTAGTGATTTAAAGATTCGCTGTATTTATACATACTGGATCATCAATATTAGTACAGTGGATCTTAGAAATCACATATAGATATCCCTTACTACCAAGTTTTGGATAAATCTCTTATATATATTAATATATATAATATTATATATATATATATATATATATATATATATTCCGATAATTGATAACACATCATTTAGCTGTCTTGTTCCTATCTGGACTTTCTGGAGCCTGGTTTATATTCTCCTACATTGGGTATTACTTAGAAGAGATTTATTGGAAATGTGTAGTAGGTACTTAAGCAACTTTCTTCTTCTACTTAAACGCGATTGCACTTTTAATAATAGGGTCGGTAAGTGCAAGTTATGTGACATGTACTTTGGTGCACTGTCTTTGTTCGCGTCTCTGGTTGTTATTGTTATTGTGGCACTTATTAGGTCTCATTCAACTGACGCTGATTTTGTGAGAAGTTCCTCACGTCGTGATTGTCCCCATTCTTTCACTTGATCTATTGTACTTCGTCGACCTAATTCTACGCGCCTCCAAAAGCACCAATGACGAGAAGCTAATCGACTCCATTATTGATCTGAGAAATTCCGATAGAATCTTAAATGTGTAAAAGAAACTTTGAATTCAAACCTGTTAAACTACGTTTGGTATCGTCATTACTGAAATAAGCCCAGTCCGGCACTTTAATACTGGTTTGACAACCAGTCTAGGAGAAGGAAACTCTGAATTCAAAACCTGTTAAACTATGCTTGGGGTGGTCACTACTAGAATAGGCTCAGTCCTAATTATTGATCTATTTCAGTGGGCTCTTTAACCTTGGTTAGGCAACCAGTCTACGAGAAGGAAAACTCTGAATTCAAACCTGTTAAAGTACGCTTGGGGTGGTCACTACTAGAATAGGCTCAGTCCTAATTAGTAATTTATTTCACTGAGCTCTTTAACCTTGGTTAGGCAATCAGTCTACGAGAAGGAAAACTCTGAATTCAAACCTGTTAAATCTGCTTAGGGTGGTCACTACTAGAATAGCCTCAGTCCTAATTATTGATCTATTTCACTGGGCTCTTTAACCTTGGTTAGGCAACCGGTCTAGGAGAAGGAAAAGTCTTAATTCGAACCTGTTAAACTACGGTTGTGTCGTCACTACTAGAATAGGCTCAGTCCTAATTAGTGATCTATTTCACTGGGCTCTTTAACCTTGGTTAGGCAACCAGTCTAGAAGAAAAACTCTGAATTCAAACCTGTTAAACTACGATTGTGGTCGTCACTACTAGAATAGGCTCAGTCCTAATTAGTGATCTATTTTCTTTACTAACTAATAACTAATCAATTTCAATTTAATTGATTTTCATAAGTTAAAACCGAACAAGTCAAAACTAATTATTTTAATGACCTTGGAAATATGAACTTTTCTTTTTCTTGAAAGTTTTATTTACAAAAATGAAAATAAGTCTTAAATATACTTTATAATGTTTTTAAATTGCTTGATGATATTTTGGGGAAATTTTAAATCAACATTTTTATTTTATTTGAATGAAACTGAATTTTGTTAGCCTTTCATCTCCGCTTTTAAAAAATTCCGATAGAATCTTAAACGTGTAAACAAAATTATCATGGATGTTATTTATAGACCACTCAGACTTCTTGCCTTTTTTTAACGCCTTTTTTTTCCAACTGAATTGCATTTCGTAATATTATTCAGTGAGAAGTTTGATTGGTCTAATAACTTATCAGCGGTTCCAGCATGAAGTTACCTGATCCTGAGGTATCGTATTAACATCTTCCCCCTCAATATGATATTGTTGTCGTAGTGGTTGAATTCGTTAAAATCTATTTATTTAAAGACACATTTAAAATATCAATTCCTTTGTTTCTGCTACATAATTATAATATATATATATTATATATATATATATATATATATATATATTATATAGGGATGTACAACAGTGGAATAAACTGATCACGTGACGTATTTTAGTGGTACCTAATGAGAACAACAATCCAAAAACTTTTTAAAAACATTTTTTAATTTGGCGTCAGGTTACATACTTGAAAAATAGAATAAGAGAAAACATACTTGAAAAATAGAATAAGAGAAAATAAAAAAATAAAGATAAGGAAAGTTAATTTTGAATATCAAACGAGAAAGTGTATCTGTTTCGACCCGACCGTGTCATAAACTGAACTTCCTGAAGTAGGAAGGCCGCAGTGACCTTGGTATATTCAACTTGAAAGCACATGATGTGGAGTTTTTTTTTCTGTTTGTTTGTTTTGTTTTGTTTTTTCTTCTTCTTTTTTGTAGATGGACTCGTTAAGTGGAGGGGTGTGTCTGGTGTAGATTACTTTGTCACAGGTCAGAGTTCATTTGTGGCAAGTAGATGAGAAAAAACAAAATGGAAAGTGAATTAAATTCTTTTTACCAATTAACAAATCTGGATTGGTTTTTTTTAAAGAATGTATTAATCTTACTCTATATCTATTAGGTACCACCAATTTTCACTATGAAATTTACCCCCTCCTCATATTTAACTCAATGTAACTTACATAAATGTTAATATTATCTTGTAATTTTTTGTCCATTCAATATGATATTGCTGTCGTAGTTCCTGTTCCGGTGATAATGCTCTTAGGACACTTAAGTGAAAAGAAAGAATTCTTGTTAAGGATGAATGCACATATGATTCCAATTCTCAAATATAAGTTTAGAATGCTATATTTTTAGATTCTAGAAATAAATATCTATTTAATGCAAACCTTATTTCATTACATCAAAGTATACTTTTTGAAGAAAAACTTGATTGAAAATGTACCCCCCCCCACACACTTTAAGCAGAAAAAATATCGATGTATATTTTTTTCTCTTATAAGATAATAGCCAATTAAATAATTATCGAAATGAGTAAAAAAGAAATCTCCTAAAAATTAATTAGTTATTATTTTTTTACATTTTATTTTTCGATTTTCGGTACTTATTTTCTCATAGAAAAACCACCGTAATTTTTTTTGTTTCTATTCATAACTTCGGTCTTTTATCTCTTTATTTATACTGTAATTAGTAAACTATAAGACCAACTTGAAAAAAAGTTACGCCCCCAACATAAGAGAGGTCAAAATTAAGTGACCTGAAAAAAATGAGAGAGTTTTGAAATAAAATAAATAATGTAATATAAAGATCATTCATTGATAAATAAACACTGAAAATTTCATTAAAATCCGATAATTCCCTGATTTTTGGTAAATTATTTTCTGTAGTGTGTGTGGGGGGGCTAAAGTTATTTTGTCAAAAACGCATTTTAGGCTCATTTTGGGTATACTTAGTATATTCACATATAACATTTAAAATATTTGGTGCAATTTTCCCGATGTTTTGATAACTTTTGAGACACTCATCGATTTTAATTTTCAACATTTACTAACGACTCGAAAATTGCAATTAAAACCAAAATGAATTTAAGATAACAAAATAAAATTTAAAAAAATACCCGTAACAAATTAGTAAATATTATTAATGAGAATAAAAAAAAAAAAGAATATTTTGCTCTTTTGTTAAAACCATAACTTTTGTAGTATTTATTCACGCACCACGAAAGAGGCAGTCGATGTTTGATCACACTTCCACTCTCCAAAGAGCGTCTGCATTTTTAATTATAGGGTCGACAAGTGCAATTTATATCACGATATTTTACTTTTGGTGCAATGCCATTGTTCCATTCCCTTTCGCTGATTGTGGTCGCATTTATTAACTATACCATTCAATTTACGTTCTGTTGATTGCGTGACATATTATTCACATCACCCCCTTCCCCGTTACTCCCCTATCTCCAGATCTATTGTACTTCGGTGACCTACATACACGCGCCTTTAAATGCACAACAGGCATCGAATTAGTTGATCATTCTAGTTATCTGACTAAGCTCCATCTAAGATGAAACGTGTATGAAATAATCCCTCCTGGTCATATACTGGTTGGTTGGTTAATTTCTATGGCATGTCAACCCTTGTTGGGTTATTTTATGCCGAATACGTTTTGTTATTATTCATATTTGATGGATATCCAAATTTTTAAAAAATTCAATAGTTTTAAAACCTTATTTTAAAATCATTTTTTTAAATAAACCATAGATGGGTTGATTGTTGGTTTGGATGTTACAGCATGTCAACCCTTGTTGGGTTATTTTATGCTGAATAGGTTTTGTTATTATTCATATTTGATGGGTATATACTTTTTTTTCTAAATTCAATAGTTTTAAACATTTTTTTCAAAATCATTTTTTTAAATAAACCATAGATAGGTTGTTTGTTGGTTAGTTGGTTTTTACGGCATGTAAACCTTTGTAGGGTTATTCTATGCCGAATACGTTTAGTTTTAGTTATATTTGATGGGTATACAATTTTTTTAAAAATTCAATATTTTTAAAACCGTATTTTAAAATCATTTTTTTTAAATAAACCATAGATGGGTTGATTGTTGGTTTGGATGTTACAGCATGTCAACCCTTGTTGGGTTATTTTATGCCGAATACGTTTTATTAATTCTTGACAGGTATTCAATTTTTTAATTCAATAGTTTTAAACCCTTTTTTAAAATCATTTTTTCTATATAAACTATAGATAGGTTGTTTGTTGGTTAGTTGGTCTTTACGGCATGTAAACCTTTGTAGGGTTATTTTATGCCAAATACGTTTTGTTTTATTCATATTTGATGGGTATATAATTTCTTTTTTTAAATTCTGTATATTTAAACAATTTTCTTTCAAATCATTTTATCTATAGGATTTTTTTGTTGATGGAGGGTTGGTTTTTATGGCATGTCAAACCTTGCTGGGTTATTTTATGCCGAATAGGTTTTGTTTTATTCATTCTTGATGGGTATTCATTTTTTAAAAATGAAATAGTTTTAAACATTTTTTTTTTCCAAATCATTTTTTCTTTTTGTTTGTTGGTTAGTTGGTCTTTACGGCATGTAAACCTTTGTAGGGTTATTTTATGCCAAATACGTTTAGTTTTATTCATATTTGATGGGTATTTAATATTTTTTCAGTATATTTAAACACTTTTTTCCAAATCATTTTATCTATATAAACCATAGAGGCTTTGTTTGTTGATGGTTGGTTGGATTTTACGGCATGTCAAACCGTGTTGGGTTATTTTATCCCTAAGATGCTTTGTTTTATTTGTTCTTGCTAGCAATGCTTTAATCTTAATTTCTAAAACATTTTTACGCTCATTTTTTCTATTTAAACCATAGAAGGGACGCCAACAATTACATAATTGGCACTGCAGTTAAATATGGGCTAAGAGACAATTAATGATTGAAATTTGTTTGTTTGTTTTGTTTTGTTTTACGGCATATCAACCTCAGTGGATCATTTAATGCCGATAAAGTTTTGAAATAGTCATTCTTAATGGATACTCAATGATTTTTATAAACGCATTTTTCTATTTAACCCATAGATAGTACCCTAACAGGTACTACCACTCCGGGTGACATGGACCCTCAACCACCGCCTTCTAGCACCTGTATGATAAAAAGGTTGGTGCTTGCCATAAGGGCAATATGATTGGGACAACCATATACGTGCAAGGGCTTGACTTGACCAGCCGATTGATCGGAGGGGCCTCTCCGACCGCCCGTCCAGCCTAAATAAGGGTCTAAGTGGAATGCTGCAAGTCATCGACTGCTCATCCACCAAGACTCCGTCCTGAAGCATCACGGGTCACCACCCACGGCCAACAGGTGGGGGAGTCTTACCCCTCGGCAGAGGTGTAGTCGGTGCAATCTAACGCCCCACCGACAGGGCGGAATGATTGAAATAAAGGGGCCGGGTTAGCTCAGTCGGTAAAGCGTTCGGCTAGAAACCACAAGGTTCCTAGTTCGATACCGGTCCTCGCCAACTCAGCGTATGAGTAGCACAGGGATCTGTGCGGTAAAGTAAGGAGCTGGTGGTAGGTGTGGCGCTCTACCTCAGACGCCAAAACAATCTCCTTGGTCTAGCGCTAGTGAAAAGGGGATAGACTCCCTCGCTGACTGGCTGATAACGACTTTAGGCCGCCCCGAAGACTTTACTTACTGTTTTAAGAGACAATTAAACAATTCTATGGATTGTTAAATACTGACTGTAATGCAATTAAAAAAAATAGATGTGCTTATAAATATGGACTAAGAAACAATTAAACACTTTCCCAATATAAGTAATAGAAAAATGAATTGAAAATGCTTTCACAATAAAATGAATAAGAGAATTAATTGAAAATGGTTTTTACTATGGAAATGCATTAGAATTTATTTTGCTATGAAAATGAATTGGAATTATTCTTCTATGAAAATTCATTGGAAATCATTCCACAATAAAATTAATTGAATTAGAATTAATTGAATTAGAATTAATTGAATTAGAATTAATTGAAAATGGTTTTACTATGGAAATGCATTAGAATTTATTTTGCTATGAAAATGAATTGAGAATTCTTCTTCTATGAAAATTCATTGGAAATCATTCAAATTAAATTAATTGAATTAGAATTAATTGAATTAGAATTAATTGAATTAGAATTAATTGAAAAAGGTTTTACTATGGAAATGCATTAGAATTTATTTTGCTATGAAAATGAATTGAGAATTATTCTTCTATGAAAATTCATTGGAAATCATTTTACAATAAAATTAATAGAAAAATGAGAGGAAATGGTTTTACTATGGAAATACATTAGAATTTATTTTGCTATGAAAGTAAGTTGAGAACTATTCTACTATGAAATTTCAGAGAAAATTCTTTCACAATAAAATTAATAGGAAAATGAATTCAAAATGATTTTACTATAGAAATGCATTCGAAATTATTTTACTATAAAAATGTAATAGGAATAGTTTTACTATTAAAATGCTGAGGGAATGGTTGAAAAACGCATTGGAAATTATTTTACGATGAAATGACATAGGGAATCATTTTACTATGTAAATGCATTGAAATTAGATTAACTGTAAAAATACACAGGAAATGGTTTTACTAGAAATTTTTCTATTAAAAAATTTCCAAGGTTTTACTAGAAATTTCTAGGTTTTACTACAATTTTCTAGGTTTTACTAGAAATTTACTAGAAATTTTACTAGAAATATACTAGAAATTTTACTAGAAATTTCTAGGTTTTACTATACATTTTCTAGATTTTACTAGAAATTTCTAGGTTTTACTAGAAATGTACTAGATTTTACTAGAAATGTATAGGTTTTACTAGAAATTTTCTAGGGTTTTCAAGAAATTTTCTAGGTTTTTCTCGAAATTTCTAGGTTTTACTAGAAATTTAATAGAAATTTTACTAGATATTTAATAGAAATTTTACTAGAAATTTCTAGGTTTTTACCAGAAATTTCCAGGTTTTACAAGAAATTTACTAGAAATATTACTAGAAATTTACTAGAAATTTTACTAGAAATTTCTAGATTTTATCAGAAATTTTTCTAGTAAAAAGTTCTTTTCTAGTAAAAAATAGGGCCCTTTCAAATGTATCTCAACATCAAAGTTTTTCGTTGTCTATAAAGAACAGACAAACAAATTATTACCAATTATTAATATAGAACTTCTAGCCAACATTCTACGCTCTCTTTGCCTTATTATACAGATTTAATCTTGTTTCTTTTATTGGATATGATTCCGAAATTATCTTTTATTCTTTTACGATTTTTCCCTTTTGCGTTTCAGATTTTTCAAGGGTTTCGTCTGTTATGTTGTAGGAAAACAAATCACCTACAGGGAAATAACAAATACAAACAAAATCTTTGCTTAGCATCCGTTAATATCGATTAGGAGGATGAAATAATTATGCGAGTATGAAATCGATTGTTAAGCAAACGCTACTGTCCAAAAACATTGTTTAATGGCATGGGAACCTCTGTGAATTATTTAATTCTCTAGGTATTTAGTTTCGTTAGGCTTTTCTATATAATGTCACGTATGTTCATGCGTGTGTATATATATATATATATATATATATATATATATATATATATATATATATATGAGGAAAATGGGATCGGAATGAATCCGACAGAATGAGGTAGAATAAGGAATGAAAGAACAAACTCAGTCAAAAAGTAATGCCCTTTTGTTTAGGACAGGTATAATTACCAACACAGGAACATGTATCATACATCTAAATGAAGCTGGTCCTCTGTGGATCACATCTCTACTTCTCCACATAGGTGAGTCAAAAAGTAATTCCATTTTGTTTAGGACAGGTATAATTACCAACACAGGAACATGTATCATACATCAAAATGAAACTGGTCCTCTGTGGATCTCATCCCTACTTTTCCACATAGGTGAGTCAAAAAGTAATTACATTTTATTTAGGACAGGTATAATTACCAACACAGGAACATGTATCATACATCAAAATAAAGCTGGTCTACTTCTCCACATAGTCACCGTTTCTCTCAATAGCAATGTTC
Organism: Doryteuthis pealeii; assembly: GCA_023376005.1. NCBI lineage: Eukaryota > Metazoa > Mollusca > Cephalopoda > Myopsida > Loliginidae > Doryteuthis > Doryteuthis pealeii. The sequence continues at coordinate 43,286,036 of CM042171.1, read as the reverse complement.
CACCTTCGAATGAGAGCCTGTATCATTGCCTCGTAAAATTCTGTTGACTGTTCTTTGAGCCACTTCTTCACTACATATTTCACTTCTTCGTCACTGGAATAATGTTTACCTCAGACTATCATCTCTTCAGCCCGTGAAAGAGAGGCAAACATTATTCTAGTGACGAGGAAGTGAATTCTGTAGTGAAGAAGTGGCTCAAAGAACAGTCAACATATCAAACGTCTAAATATTTAGATTATTATACTGTGGTATATCCACAGTTGCCGTTAGTTATGCAAAATTTCCGATGATGTATTTTTCCCCTTGTTTGCCAAAAAAATCAAACAAAAAATGAGGGGGTAAGATCTCCTCAATGGGCATCCTGAGAATGAGGCTAAAAGACATCTGATGGTGAGGCTACAATGGTGGAGATCCTGAAAGTGTGCAGTACCCCCTCATTGACATTACTTCAAAGTTCTTTGTAACCTGGAGTTGTTACACCTGTTCCATCTACCAGTCAAATAGATACGTGTGCAATATTTCTATCGGGAAATCGCTACACACTACTGTTCGTATACAATTATACTTTTGTATTAAATAATCACCTAAGGTTGCTATACATATATATATATATATATATATATATATATATATATATATATATATATAATGAAGAAGAATAAAATGAAGAAGAATAAAAAGAAAGAGAAAAGAGAAGAAAGAAAAATAAACTATAAACAAAGATATAAACAACAACAATAAAGATCCCCGTATTAGGGCTTGGTCTTTGAGCAAAAATAATAATTTAAATGATAACAGCCACAAAACACATTTACAAACCAGTAAGTATTCTTTTTTGCGATAATAATAAATAAACATAAGAACAGTACTGTTTCTGTTGGATATTGTACAGACGGAAATAGGAATTTCCGGTTAGATTAAACAAAGCAAAGAAAAGATGACAAAAGATGCCGGAAATAGATTTGATCGTTGATAAAACGCAAACAAAGGAGGCGCGTAGGCGTTTTGAGATATACAAAAGACAGTCAACGGTCAGTAGTGAACAGTCAGGAGGAGACGGCGAACGGAGTGACCGACGCTCGCGTCGCACCATCGCTGTCAGCGGATTAGTGAGGTTCGTCCACCCCTCTTTGCCTCAGATCCAGCAGTGGTAGTAGTCATTGTTAACCCTCGGTCAGTTCATTGTCAACGCTCGCAGCCCACCACGTACAGCCGAGAAGAAGAAATAAAGTCAAACCTCCTCTATACTCATGTGTTGTGATTTCATTAAGCGACCACTACATATATCGTCTAGGGTTAGTGACGATACCCGCTACGATACGTACAGCGATTTAGCAGCGTGAGTTTGATGATTTTTACAATGCCGTGATCCAGAATGTCTTGATTCATCCTTTGATCTCCACTTCGATCAATCTTTTTTCCAGAGATTTTCGGAGTCTGTCCCCAGGGTCCAATAAGGATTGGGATCTTTATGTTCCCTACGTCTTTCAGCCCTCTAGCAAGATCCAAGAATTTTTCCAGATTTTTGTTTTCATTCAATTTCATATTGTACTCCGCTGACACGTTCTTTACTTCTTAGCAACCAAAACTTGGCCATGTAATCTGGTGATTGAATGAATGATTGACATTCATCGTTGGGTCAGATACTGATTTCTGCATGTATCATTTGTCAGGTTGGCTATTTATTGAACCAGAATCTTCCAAAGTGAGCACGTTTAAGAAGGCTATTGATGTTATTAGGGACACATGAACACATTTATCGACAAATGTTTCCTAAAATCCCCCCAATAATAGAAATAAGGCATATCAAGCATTTCATAAAAGCTAAAAATTTATCTAAAGTCGTGCACAGTAATGCGCCCAACTTGACGTCACGCAGACATAATTTGGAGCAGTCGTGCGATGATATAAAACAAAAAAACCAAAAAAAAAAACCCACTGCATTTTGTAACCATATTATATATTATATATAATAATTGATAGAAAATGTCTAAAACTTTGGTTGACTTTAAAAGCTTTCAGCTGCGTATAAAGAAATCTTCACCGGCAATCAGTGAATCCAACACTTAGTTAATCGCTCTTATTTCCCAAAACATCTTCGCCAGGGACATATTCACTCTTGGAAAACCCGGAAAAATAAAAGTCGGGAGGTTCTCACCAAATCAAGTAGGTGGTTAAATTTGTCTATTACCAAAAATAAAAATACACATCATACATACATAAAACTATTTTCAATACAAGAACTCTTGAACTCTTTTCTAGAATACGCACACACTTTTTGTACGAGGTACATTGGATTACCTAGCTCAACGATTCGTTCCTGATCTTGCATTCAAGCAGAAGTGAGAAAGTGGAGTAAGATTTAGTGCCGAACGATTTAGTGGGCGTGTAACGTAGGTTTAAAGTTATACATACTTTGGATACAAATAACTCCGACAAAGGTTAATAGACAAACATTTAATAACACAGCACATGGATAACAGTTGGTACAACGTTCATAGTAAAGAGTACATATAAAAAGAGGTACACAAATAAAGATAGACACATTCATGAATGATACAAATATACAATAAAAGGCACAGACATGAGACTAGGAATAGTCCATGCTGTGAGGACTTACAGTAATGTAAGGGGGGCGGAGCCCCACGAGAGGGTTTAGATAGAATCTACCCCATGTGGCTCGTAGTTGCTGAAACTATAAAAGAGAGCGAAAGTGTTTTGAAACCGGCGCTTAAATACTGGTGCCCTAGCGGGCATCATCAAACTAAAAAGGGCAGACAACTCCACCAGGCGAATACAAACAAACGCTACTGGCGCTATGCAACATTTCTACTCTCCCATATAGAAAGCAATAAGCGCTATGTCTTGTCTTCTAAAATAAACACAGGTCCTGCTAGTCTGTAAATAAAAGTGAGAGGTTATTTTTATTCACAAAATCGTCTTATTTAGCGGTTCGTTTTTGGAGAAGATTTTTAAGGATATCAAATGTCTCGTGGTTTACGTGAGGTTGATTATAAAAGACAGAGAGTTCCACCCACAAATACTTCTGCTCATCACCTTTAACACAAGTTGACGTAAATTGCTATGGTGCGATAGTGACATTCAATGCCTACTTTTACTTCCTATCTCCTGGATCGACTCCAGTGTTTATCAATATATATATATATATATATATATATATATATATATATATATATAAGCACACAAACATAGGGATGCATACACATATATATGCACATATACAAGCATATATACGTGATTTTTTTATCACGTATATATTGTATATGTGCATATATATGTGTATGCATCTCTGTGATTATGCACACACACACACACACACACACACACACATATATATATATATATATATGTAAGTGTGTGTGTGTGTGTGTGTGTGTGTATGTGTGTGAATAAAAGGAAGTGAATCCGACGGTATGGAGTATAATGAAAAATTGAAAAAACACAGGTTTAAATGAGTTGAGTGGTGAGTTTATTGGCCGACGCTGCAGTGTTTCGATCTGTTAATTAGATCATCTTCAGGGCTTTTGTTAGTATGTGAAAGGTGATGAAGCTTTTTTTTTTTTTATCTCAGAAAAAAAAAAGACGAGTAATAGTCCTTGTTTATCGGTCTGTTTAAAATTTGAAGTCTGAGAAAAAAAAAATACGTTGAAAAAATGAACGGTTTGAAATATGACGTCAAATATTCTTTTTTTGCGGTGTGAGTATTAGAATGTGTAAGTGTTTGTATCGAAAAAAGCATTGTGCATTTTTTATGTGTTTATGAATATGTGGTTGCGCGTGTGTGTATAAATCTTTTGCGATAAACGGAACCTCAAGTGTGTGTGGTGTGTGTGTGTGTGTGTGTGTGTGTCAGACTTCAAATTTTAAACAGAGCGATAAACAAGGACTATTACGCGCCTTTCTCCTTATTCTGAGATAAAAAATTTTCATCACCTTCCACATACCAACAAAAGCCCTGAAGATGATCTAATTAATATATCGAAACACTGCAGCATCTGCCAATAAACTTACCACTTAACTCATTTAAACCTGTGTTTTTTCAATTTTTGTTTAATTATTCTACATATATATATATTATATACATATACATATATATATATATATATATACATATACACATATATATATATATATATATATATATATATATATATATATATAATATTATGGCAGTGAACTCGTGTTCGAGTAAAACCATTTCCTGTTTTTTTATCATCATAGTTGGGTGCCAGTAGCATTTGACACACTACCCTTGTGTTTTCTCAGATGGCTCACCAGGCCAGCCCTGGAGAGACATACTCTTCCACATGAACTACCTGTTGGAACTTCTCCACTTCGAATGTTGCTGGGCTGAAAATTACCCTTTCTATTAGCCCGCTAATTGTTGGTGTTTAATATATATATATATATATATATATATATATATATATATGTGTGTGTGTGTGTGTGTGTGTGTGTATGTATTATATACATATGTCTTTGTATGTGTGTGCATGCATGCATGTACCTGTGTATATGTGTGTGTTTGCGTGTATATATGTATGCCTATCTGTCTTTTGTACGTGGAAGTATGCATGCCAATGTATACTTGTCTATGCATGTATACGCGTGCCCACCGCATAACATATCATAAGATCTTATTATAATGGAGATTGTGTGTTTTTCTGTCTGCAACCGAAACTATATTACTATTCAAGTCACAATTCCCTTTGTTATTTACATCACATTCTCCATGATATTATTTACATTTAAACCTCAATTATTAATAAAATTGTTTTTCATTACTTACACTGTTGACCATATCTACATACTAATAACATGCAATTATATTTATATATACAAAAAAATAGAGGTTTACAGTATGAATGGGAAGGCAAATTTGCATATTGATCTTAAAAATTTGATTTTAATAAATATATGATTAGTATTATTGATTTCTAATTGTTTGGTTTTATCTTATTGAATATGAGCAAAAATCTCCTCAATAAATCTTAAAAGAAATCCCTTAACAAGAAGAAATAACTGTAATATTATTCTTTACTTCCTATTTTTACTAAACAGTTTAATTAGGAAAATTTACCAATGAAAGACGGGAGTAACGGAAAATGATGGAAGACTTAGTTTCAAAGTTGTTCTATTTTTCAATCATACCCCCTCTGTTCAAAATATTTTTATCTACATTCAGTTTCATTAGCCTTTCTAATTTAATATGATATTTT
>CM042171.1:43270796-43278296 GCA_023376005.1 Doryteuthis pealeii | reverse complement strand
TAACCGAAACTATATCACTACTCAAGTCAGTATCCATTTAGTTATTATACATCACATTCTCCATGAATCATTTTTATTCAAGCCTCAATTATTAATAAAATTGTTTTTCATTATTAATACTGCTGATCATATCTACGTACTAATAAAATGCAATTGTATTTATATTTACAACAAATAGCGGTTAACAGTGTGAACGGCAAGCCTAATTTGCATATTGATATTTAAAATTTGATTTTAATAAATATGTCCTTGGTATTGTTGATTTCTAATTATTTGATTTTATCTTAATGAATATGAGCAAAAATCTCGGAGATAAATCTTAAAAGAAATCAATTAACAAAAAGAAATAACTGTAATTTTATTCTTTACTTCCTAATTTAACTAAATAGTTAAATTAGAAAAGTTTAGCAAGGAAAGACGGGGGTGATGGAAGAGGAAGCTTCAGCTATTATATTTTTCGATTATACTCCCTCTGTTTCAAATCATTTTATCTGCATTCTTATTTAGTTTCTTTAGAATTTCTAATTTGATATAATATTTTATGACATTAATACTTGCACCCGGAGGGTGCATATATTTGCTAGTATATATAATGTTTTGTTAAAACCCGACATTAACCTGGACTAAGTTAATATGAACGTACTCCCAGACATATGTGTGATTATACTCCAAAAGTGAAATGAAGATGTTTCTCCTATTAAAAACACACTGGGTTCTTCTTTTTAAAAAAATACTTTTAGATATTTCGTAAAGAGAATGCTCGTAGGATTGGGGTACTTACTACTTGCATAAATCCCCAAAGGGGCTTGAAGGGGTTCCTTAGTCTTGGTTGGCAACTCATCAACTCAACGAGAAGTCCGACACAAAACCTTTGCTGCCTTTCAGGGAAAGGCTAGGGTAGTAAACCCTGAAATCAAATCAGAAGCCGAAGTCCCTAAGGTGGTGTGATGCTGAAATCCAGTGCTACCCATCAACTCATGCGACACTACTGTTGCATTGGTTCCTTACCATTCCTTTGGGTGACAGTGGCAGTGTGGAGAGGGGGGATTTGCTGTATAGACAACAGTGAAATGTAAGATAACACCCCCCCAAAAAAAAATTTTCTTCTAAAAACATATTCCATTTTGCGGACCTTCTATATATATATAATATATATATATATATTGTTTCTATCCTTTTATCTATTACTCATACGGGTCGGATTCATTTCCTTACTCTTACTTATATATACTATCAAATATATGCAAACCTCTCGGGTGCAAGTATATAAGTTTTAAATGTAATAAGATATTGTTTAAATTAAAAGGTTTAATGAACTACTAAATAAGAATGCAGATAAAAATATTTGAACAACAGAGAGGGGGTATAATCCGAAAAATAGAACAACTGAAACTTACTCTTTTCATCACTCTCGTCTTTCATTGTTATTTTTTTCTAATTTAGAAGTAATTTTAGTTAAAAGAGGAATAAAGGAATAAAATGACAGTTATTTTTTCTTGTTAATATGGATTCATTTACGATTACATTGAAGAGATTTTTGCTTTATAATTCATTAAGATAAAACAAAACAGTTAGAAATGCAATATACTAAGACACATATTTATTAAATCCGATTTTTTTATATCAAATCTGCAAATTAGCCTTCCCTCACACTTAAACCGCTATTTGGTTGTATATATAAATACTAATTTTATGTTGTTAGTATGTTGATATGGTCCAACAGTGGCTTCGGGCTCTGATCCATTAGTATATTAACAGCGTCGATCCTCCCCCCAGGCAACACCTGCGTCCTGTTTAAAGGCGGCAGGGCTGGGTTTAAATTGCCCCCGTGCAATGAGGCGCCCCCCTTGAGTGGAATGCCGACGGGAAATCGACCGCAATTATTCACCTGCCACTCCATGAGCTTTCTGGCTCGTGGGTGGTCCACGTTAATAGGGACTTTGTGCCTGACCCGGTACAAAAGTGGGTCGCGGTAAATATCATATTGATATGGTCAAGCAGTGGGCTTCGGCTCTGGACTCATTGATACAAATTAACGGCGTTCCCGATCCCAGGGGGCCATCCCCCAGGCACCACCTGCCCCTCGATTTAAAGGGGCAGGGCTGGTTTTTGCCCAGCGCCTGAGGCGCCCCCTTGAGGGGGGACTGCCCGACCGGGATTCGGACGCAAATTTTTCACTGCTGGCCCACCCCATGAGTCTCGGCTTGGTGGGTGGTCCCACATAAATAGGGCCTTGTCTGCCGTAACAAGTGGGGTACGCGGTAAATACTATGTTTGATATGCGTCAACAGTGGCTTCCGGCCTCTGGACCATTGGGATATTAATTAACAGCGTCCGATCCAGGGGTGCCAATCCCCCCAGGCAACACCTGCCCCCTTGATTTAAAGGGGCAGAGTCGGGTTATTGCCCCAGTTGCCTGAGGCGCCCACCTTGAGGGCGGGACTGCCAGACGGGATCGACGCAAATTTTTCAACTGAACCCATGAATCTCGCTTGCTGAGTGTCCCTACAGTAAATAGGGCCTTTTGCCTGACCCGTACAAGTGGGGTAACGTGGAAAATGATCATGTAGATATGGTTAACAAGTATTAATAATGTAAAAACAATTTATCAATAACTGAGTTTTAAATATAAAAATAAATTCATGTCAATTGTGACGTCATACAACCAAGGAATTGTGAGATTTGTTTATGTGAATGTTAGTTTCGGGTTTACAGATCAGAAAAGCACAAATCTCCATTATAATAATATATATATAATATATATATCTTAATATATATATAAATTGTATTGATATATATTACATATATATATATATATTCATATTAACTTGTTGACCCGTCTGTTACAGATTAGACTGGAGGCGGGAAGAAATGTAATAATATAAAATGAATTCGTCCATTGCGTCTAAATAAGATATACGTGGTCTGAAGAAGCTCTCCATATGCCCTAGATACCCACGGATGTGGAAATGGTCTATAATTCACGATACCCATCCTAATGGTATTTAAGGCCGTTGTTTCANATTCACAAGATAGTAATAAATATACTATCATATATACTATATATATATATATATATAAACTCATTTTAGCATGTGTAGTCCTTCTTGCGATGTTCTTTCTTATGAATAACCGCTCAGTACCTGGAAATTGTCTGTATTGAATCAAAGCTATTTCGGTTGTAAATGAATCTTTTTATGTTGCCATCTTTTGTGAGACGAGCAAGATTTCATCATAGAATGACTTTCGAAATTGAACGATATGCTATCTGTAACCCGAAATATTTCAATACAACAATATCCACACACACATGTCACCCACGACACACACACACAACCACACACACACATCAAATATATATAGTGATATATATATTATATATAAATATATATATGAATATTATTTATATATGTATATATAACAAATATATTTAGATATACCCAAGCAAGCTGTGGTAAATCCTCGCGGTGAGAAAAAAACAGCAAATAGTTTGATTTGTAAAAATATACTACAAAACATCAACCGGGGCAGAAAAAAATTTGAAAAAAAGAAAGACCAAGATATCGTACCAAACAAAAAATAACTATTGCTACAGTATTTGCCAAAAGAAAAAACAATCTTATATTAATATATATGTATAAAGATATGATAACTATTATATTCATATAACCGCTAGGAGAATAAAGCTAATAAGTAAAGTGCTCAATACCTAAGTTAGAGCAAATACATAATAAAATAAATTTCTAAATGAGTCAGACGAACTACTATTAGTTTCGCTTAATGCTCTCAAGGCTAAGATCTTAGCCTATCTCGGGAGCGCTTGTGCCTGCTGCATGTATGTGTGTGTTGTATGTTTTTTCTGTCGGATGTGTAGGTTATGTATGTTTGTATATAAGCTGGGTCGTGTTAGTTGAAGGAGTGGCGGATGAATGATATTAACTTTAAAGATTGGCCAATGTTGTTTATTATGGGCGGGTGGGGGTGGGTAATACGATGTGTGCGATGTCAACCGGACGTTGCTGCACCGCGGTACACATAGACACGACATAGGCACGCATACAAAAACAATATTCATTACATACCGATATGCACACACATGTCACTATATGTGCTGCGTTATTCCTACATATACATATTTGAAGTGCATACGCATACACTATGGGCCCCGCGTTGACCATATATACGCACATACGCACACATACATACACAGCACCACGTATATACCACACATAGGGATACACGGCACATACACGCACACACACACGCACAAACACATATACATGTCAGCACACATACACACATACATTATATATATATATACATATATATGCACATACTACACTATACACTATATGCGCTCACAATTATATCCACGTACATATATTATATAATGTATGTGTGTATTGTGTGCTGACATGTATGTGTGTTTGTCGTGTGTGTGTGTGTTGCGTGATGTTTCGATTGCTCTAAATAGAATCATCTCTTACTTAGTAGTCATTGGATTATCTTTACTCACACACACACACACACATACACACCCACACAACACACGCGCGCGCGCCATACACACCACACGTACACACACATATATATTATTGTTAGTATATAAGAAAAATTGAAAAAACACAGTTTAATAAGTTTAAGTTGGTAAGTTTATTGGCGATGCTGCAGAGTTTCGTTCTATTAGATTCGATCAACTTCAGGGCATTTGTTAGTATATGGAAGGATAAAACTTTTATCACAGAATAACGAGAAATATATATGTGTGTATATATATTATATAAAATTATATCAAGGTGAATATTTAGAATGCCATTACCTTATATTATATTTTGCATTTATTTTCATGTGTATCAGATGTATATCCACACACACACACACACTCATATATTATATTTAATATATATATAATATATATATATATATATGTATGTATACTATATATATGTATATCATATGTATTCCAATTATATATGAACACATACATATATTGAATATAGAGAGAAGAAGAAGAAGAGAAGAAGAAGAAGGAGAAGAAGAGATGAGAAGAAGAAGAGGAAGACAAGGAACAAGAACAAGAAGAAGACGACGACTAACATGAGAGAAGGATGAAGAAGAAAAAAGAAAAGAAGAAGACGACGACTAAACAGATGAGAAGAAGGAAGATGTGAAGAGAAGGAATTAAAAAAGTAAGAGAAGAAGAAGAAGGAAGAAGAAGAAGAAGAAAACAACAACAACAAACAACAACAACAACACAACAACAAGAGAGACAAGAAGAGGAGGAAGAACAGAACAAGAAAAATTAAAAAGAAAAAGGGGATGACTAAAGAAGAAGAAGAAAGAAGAGAAGAAGAAATGAAAGAAAAAGATGACTAAAGAAGAAGAAGAAGAAGAAGAAGAAGAAGAAGAAGAAGAAGAAGAAAAGGAAGAAGAAGAAGAAGAAGAAGAAGAAGAAGAAGAAGAAGAAGAAGAAGAAGAACATTAATGTATTACATCTACTAAGTAAGAAACAAATGATCACTTACCACTAATGGACTTGTTTATAAGTGCTATTTCAACAACTTTCAAAGTGAATAAGTTATGTGTTATTTTAAAACAAACCTTACAAATGATATCTGCATCTCAATTAGAAAAATAAAGAAAAAGACAATACCACCTACAAAAACATTCGGTGTATCTTAAGATAACGTAAAAATATTAATACAAACGATGATCTTTACAAAAAATAATAGTCACAAATAAACCTCATATATATTTTTTCTCAGTAGAACACGCATATTGAATATTCACTACATACTTTTTTTATATAGGTGTTTGTTGTATAAAGGTCATCGTACTCTGAAATGAACCCATCGATGCCGTGTTCAAATCCCGGATTGGGGATGTTTGCATTTCACACTTTTCTTTTCTGATTGATTCTAATGGCATGTCAACATATCTAGGGTTATTTTATGTCTAGATGTTAGGAAATTGAATATATTGAACATTTATTTAAACAAATTTGGTTAAAAATATTAGAATTCTTATAGTTTTCAAGTATTTATTTTTTCTTTCAGGTTTTCTAAAAAAATAAGATGAAAAAAGAAACAAAATTGAAAACAATAAGGATTCCATTATTTTTTAACCAAACTAGCAAATATATGCACCCTCCGGGTGCAAGTATTCAAGTTTTAATGTAATGAAATATCATATTAAATTAGAAAGTCTAATAAGAAGGCAGATAAAAAGATTTGAAACAGAGTGGGGGTATAATAGAAAAATAGAAATGAAACTTACTCTTCCATCACTCCCGTCTTTCATTGCTGAATTTTACTTATTTAACTATTTAGTTAAATAAGAAATAAAGAATAAAATTACACTTATTTTTCTTGTTAATGAATTCATTTAAGATTCATTGGAGAGATTTTTGCTTATATTCATTAAAATAAAACCAAACAGTTAGAAATCAATAATACTAAGTACATATTTAATAAAATCACATTTTTAATATCAATATGCAAATTAGCCTTCCCCTTCACACTATAAACCGCTATTTTTTGTATATATAAATACAATTGCATGTTATTAGTATGTTGATATGGTCAACAGTGGCTTCGGCCTCTGGACCATTGATATAATTAATGGGGTCGATCCCAAGGGGCCATGCCCCCTCGATTTAAAGGGACAGGGCTGGGTTTATTGCCCAGTGCCTGAGGCGCCCCCCTTGAGGGGGAATGCCGACGGGATCGATGCAATTTTTCAACCGCCACCCCATGAGCTTCGGTTTGTGGGTGGTCCCACATAAATAGGGCCTTGTGTCTGACCCGTACAAGTGGAAAATATCATGTAGATATGGTCAACAGTGGCTTCGGCCTCTGGACCATTGATATAATTAACGGCGTCGATCCCAGGTGACCCTCCCCCCCAGGCAAAACCTGCGGTTTGTGGGTGGTCCCACGTTAATAGGGCCTTGTGCCTAACCCGTACACGTGGGGTACGAGGAAAATATCATGTAGATATGGACAGCACTAATAAAAAGGTGAAGCAATTTTATTAATAATTGAGGTTTAAATATAAATAAAACCATGGAGAATGTGATGAAAATAACTATGTTAATTGTGACTCGATTAGTAATATAGTTTCGGTTACAGACAGAAAAACACACCAATCTCCATTATAATAAGATTTGTTTGAATGAAAAAAAGCTGCACAATATACCTATTATACATTTATATTTACATTGTTGTGTAGTTCTTTTTAAGATTGACTGAATTAGATAAAGGACTTGGAGGAGGGGGTAGATTGTTCTTTGTATGAATTTAATGGCATGTCAACACATCTATGGTTATTTTATCTCTGGGTGTTAGGGAATCCTCTTATACATTTATATTTACATTTTTTGTGTAGAATTCACAATCTGAAAAAATCTCTCTCTCTCTCTCTCTCTCTCTCTCTCTCTCTCTCTCTCTCTCTCTCTCTCTCTCTCTCTTCTCTCTCTTTCTATCTTTCTCTCTTTCTTTC
>CM042171.1:43255796-43265796 GCA_023376005.1 Doryteuthis pealeii | reverse complement strand
CGCAATGTGAAATGCCAACAGCTTAGTCCAGGAATTGAACTCGCGTTGACGAGTCCATTTTTTACAACTCTAACCACGCGCCCCTTTTTTTCATATAGAACATGTCCGAGTAAAATTACGGGTCTCCAGTTGTAATTTCGATCCCGGAATAAAGAGTCGTCTGGACATACTGTTGTATACTCTCTTTCCTTACTTTCTTACTTGGAGAGGCCCCCTCCGATCAATCGGCTGGTCACGTCAAGCCCTAGCACCTATATGATTTTCCCAACCCTATTGCCCTTATGGCAAGCCCCAACCCCTTTTTATCATATGGGTGCTAGAAAGCGGTGGCTGCGGGTCTACATATCCTGGGAATGACGTTAAACTCTATCTGATGGTGAGGTTCCAGTTCTGGAGGTTTGGGGAATGTGGAGCACCCCTTCATCACCATTGCTCCCAGGTCCACTCTGACCCGGAGTGGTAGTACCTGTTAGGGTCCCATCTATGGGTTAAATAGAAAATTGTATTCATAAAAAAATTGTATTATCCATTAAGAATTGATTTATTTCAAAACTTTATCGGCATTAAATGACCCACAGAGGTTGATATGCCGTAAAACAAAACAAACCAAACCAAACTTTCTTACTTCTATTGTTCTTCTGGAGCCTCTTCTAGCACTCTTCTAGCGTCTGGACTTCGTCTTGGGGACTTCGTGTCTGGTCTTCCATTGGGGATTTCTCTTTATCAGAAGCCCCGTGTCATTGGTAGTTTTTAGATAATAACACAAGACTTCGATTTAACTTAGATCATATTTTATTCTGAAATCCCCACCTGCGCAGATTGAGTCGGCACCGTGCATAACACGACTTACCACCGTCGTGGCTTTGGCCTATCTGACTAAAATAATCTCTTTCTAATCTAAACCGGAAGAGTGTCTTCTCCACCGATTCTCACGGCATCCACTGGAAGGATCAGGATGAAGTCAAGCCTGGTCATTCAATCCTTCAAGGCCGTGGGCTGCAACTTATAACAGCCATTTTGGATTCTACACTACTGTACATAAGTATTATGAATCTAATAATTATGTAACAATACTTTCCAGACGATTTTGTCCAGACGACTTTGTAAATGGCAAATAATTAAACATTTTTTTACTTTTTCAATATCTCTATCGTTTTTGTGTCGTATTGGACTTTGGCGAGTTGATATCTTTGTATGGTATTTATAAATATTATTTGGTCTGGCCCTAGGGAGAATTGGATTTACGAATATTTTAGTTGTCTACAGAAACAAGTAATATGTAGATTTCTGTCTGTACACCAATTGTTAAAAACTTTCTGGAGACAGGTGACACGTCTTTAAGAAAATGAAAAGAAAAAAAAAAAGGAAGATAAATTAAAGTTGTAAGTCGCAAGCCCCCCCTCTCTCTCTATCTATCTCTTTCTCTTTCTTTCTCTATCTCTCTCTATCTCTCTCTTTCTTTCTTTTTCTTTCTATCTCTCTCTCTCTCTTTCTATTTCTCTTTATTTCTCTCTCTTCAGTATGTGCCCAGCGTAGATAGAAAGAAAAGAGTCATAAAGAGATAGATAGATATAAAGAGAGAGAGAGAGAGAGAGAGAGAGAGAGAGAGAGAGAGAGAGAGAGAAAGACAGGGAGGGAGAAAGAGAGAGAAAAGAGAAAGAAAGAGAGAAAGATAGAAGAGAGAGAGAGAGAGAGAGAGAGAGAGAGAGAGAGAGAGAGAGAGAGAGAGAGAGAGAGAGAGAGAGAGAGATATTTTTCAGAGTGTGAATTCTACACAAAAAATGTAAATATAAATGTATAAGAGGATTCCCTAACACCCAGAGATAAAATAACCATAGATGTGTTGACATGCCATTAAATTCATACAAAGAACAATCTACCCCCCTCCTCCAAGTCCTTTATCTAATTCAGTCAATCTTAAGAAAGAACTACACAACAATGTAAATATAAATGTATAATAGGTATATTTGAGCAGCTTTTTTTCATTCAAACAAATCTTATTATAATGGAGATTGTGTGTTTTTCTGTCTGTAACCGAAACTATATTACTAATCGAGTCACAATTAACATAGTTATTTGCATCACATTCTCCATGGTTTTATTTATATTTAAACCTCAATTATTAATAAAATTGCTTCACCTTTTTATTAGTGCTGTCCATATCTACATGATATTTTCCTCGTACCCCACGTGTACGGGTTAGGCACAAGGCCCTATTAACGTGGGACCACCCACAAACCGCAGGTTTTGCCTGGGGGAGGGTCACCTGGGATCGACGCCGTTAATTATATCAATGGTCCAGAGGCCGAAGCCACTGTTGACCATATCTACATGATATTTTCCACTTGTACGGGTCAGGCACAAGGCCCTATTTATGTGGGACCACCCACAAACTGAAGCTCATGGGGTGGCGGGTGAAAAATTGCGTCGATCCCGTCAGCATTCCCCCTCAAGGGGGGCGCCTCAGGCACTGGGAAATAAACCCAGCCCTGTCCCTTTAAATCGAGGGGGCATAGCCCCTTGGGATCGACGCCATTAA
The DNA here is from genome assembly GCA_023376005.1 of Doryteuthis pealeii. Lineage (NCBI taxonomy): Eukaryota > Metazoa > Mollusca > Cephalopoda > Myopsida > Loliginidae > Doryteuthis > Doryteuthis pealeii. The sequence goes on along the minus strand of CM042171.1, from coordinate 43,263,257 downwards.
TTATATCAATGGTCCAGAGGCCGAAGCCACTGTTGACCATATCAACATACTAATAACATGCAATTGTATTTATATATACAAAAAATAGCGGTTTATAGTGTGAAGGGGAAGGCTAATTTGCATATTGATATTAAAAATGTGATTTTATTAAATATGTACTTAGTATTATTGATTTCTAACTGTTTGGTTTTATTTTAATGAATATAAGCAAAAATCTCTCCAATGAATCTTAAATGAAATTCATTAACAAGAAAAAATAAGTGTAATTTTATTCCTTATTTCTTAATTTAACTAAATAGTTAAATAAGTAAAATTCAACAATGAAAGACGGGAGTGATGGAAGAGTAAGTTTCATTTCTATTTTTCTATTATACCCCCACTCTGTTTCAAATCTTTTTATCTGCCTTCTTATTAGACTTTCTAATTTAATATGATATTTCATTACATTAAAACTTGAATACTTGCACCCGGAGGGTGCATATATTTGCTAGTTTGGTTAAAAAATAATGGAATCCTTATTGTTTTCAAGTTTGTTTCTTTTTTCATCTTATTTTTTTAGAAAACCTGAAAGAAAAAATGAATACTTGAAAACTATAAGAATTCTAATATTTTTAACCAAATTTGTTTAAATAAATGTTCAATATATACAATTTCCTAACATCTAGACATAAAATAACCCTAGATATGTTGACATGCCATTAGAATCAATCAGAAAAGAAAAGTGTGAAATGCAAACATCCCCAAGCCGGGATTTGAACACGACATCGATGGGTTCATTTCAGAATACGATGACCTTTATACAACAAACACCTTTAAAACAAAATGTAGTGAATATTCAATATGCGTGTTCTACTGAAAAAAAAAAAGATATGAGGTTTATTTGTGACTATCATTTTTTGTAAAAATCATCGTTTGTATTAATATTTTTACGTTATCTTAAGATACACCGAATGTTTTTGTAGGTGGTATTGTCTTTTTCTTTATTTTTCTTAATTGAGATGCAGATATCATTTGTAAGGTTTGTTTTAAAATAACACATAACTTATTCACTTTGAAAGTTGTTGAAATAGCACTTATAAACAAGTCCATTAGTGGTAAGTGATCATTTGTTTCTTACTTAGGTAGATTGTAAATACATTAATGTTTCTTCTTCTTCTTCTTCTTCTTCTTCTTCTTCTTCTTCTTCTTCTTTCCTTTCTTCTTCTTCTTCTTCTTCTTCTTCTTCTTCTTCTTCTTCTTCTTTAGTCATCTTTTTCTTTTCATTTCTTCTTCTTCTTCTTCTTCTTCTTCTTTAGTCATCTTTTTCTTTTAATTTTTCTTGTTCTTGTTCTTCCTCCTCTTCTTGTCTCTCTTGTTGTTGTTGTTGTTGTTGTTGTTGTTGTTGTTGTTCTTCTTCTTCTTCTTCTTCTTCTTCTTCTTCTCTTACCTTTTTTAATTCTTCTTCTTCATCTTCTTCTTCTCATCTGTTAGTCGTCGTCTTCTTCTTTTTCTTTTTCTTCTTCATCTTCTTCTCATCAGTTAGTCGTCGTCTTCTTCTTGTTCTTGTTCTTGTTCTTCCTCTTCTTCTTCTCATCTCTTCTTCTTCTTCTTCTTCTTCTTCTTCTTCTTCTTCTTCTCTATATTCATATATGTATGTGTGCATATATAATTGAATACATATGAAATACATATATAATATGTATACATACATATATATATATATATATATATATATATATATATATATATATGAGTGTGTGTGTGTGTGTGGATATACATCTGAATACACATGAAAATAAATGCAAAATATATATAAGGTAATGCATTCTAATATATTCAAACTTGATATAATTTTATATATATATATACACACATATATATATTCTCGTTATTCTGTGATAAAAGTTTTTATCCCCTTCCATATACTAACAAATGCCCTGAAGTTGATCGAATTAATAGATCGAAACTCTGCAGCATCGGCCAATAAACTTACCACTTAACTTATTTAAACCTGTGTTTTTTCAATTTTTCTTAATATACTACATATATATATGTGTGTGTACGTGTGTGTGTATGCGCGCGCGCGTGTGTGTGTGTGTGTATGTGTGTGTGTGTGTGTGAGTAAGATAATCCAAATGACTACTAAGTAAGAGATGATTCTATTTAGGAGCATCGAAACATACACGCACACACACACACACGCACAAACACACATACATGTCAGCACACATACACACATACATATATATATATATATGTACGTGGATATATGTGAGCGCATATATGTGTATAGTGTATGTATGTGCATATATATGTATATATATATATATGTATGTGTGTATGTGTGCTGACATGTATATGTGTTTGTGCGTGTGTGTGTGCGTGTATGTGCACGTGTATCTATGTGTGCGTATATACGTGTGTGTCTGTGTATGTATGTGTGCGTATGTGCGTATATATGTGCACGCGGGGCCCATAGTAGTATGCGTATGCACTTCAATATGTATATGTAGGAATAACGCAGCACATATAGTGACATGTGTGTGCATATCGGTATGTATGAATATTGTTTTGTATGCGTGCCTATGTCGTGTCTATGTGTAACCGCGTGCAGCAACGTCCGGTTGACATCGCTACACATCGTATTACCCACCCCCACCCGCCCATAATATACAACATTTGCAATCTTAAAGTTAATATCATTCATCCGCACTCCTCAACTAACACGACCCAGCTATATACAACATACATAACCTACACATCCGACAGAAAAAAAACATACACACACACATACATGCACAGGCACAAGCGCTCGCACGTAAGCGCTGTTAAAATACCACACACTCACAGATCAACGTATTATGTGTGTGACCAGTTACTACGCGTACGCAACCTTTATGCAGCCCATAAACACTCTCACACATTCAATTCACCTTCACATACATACACACATGATTTTATCCAATCATACCCATCCCATGTCTATTGAATTTTTTGAAATGTTTTGTAAATTTTTCGATTATCCTTACATTTGAAACATCTTCACCTGATGATTGCATCGCATGAAACCAATATGGTTGTGATTGTTCCTTTGTCACCTAATAAATAGATATGTAAAACCTTTATATATTTATCTTATTATATTATATAACAGCTCTATTTTATATTGAGCACTCTACCAATTAATACTGCCTTTGGTACACCATTCCAGCAAAAGCTGAAACAGTGACCATCTCACACTATAGTATATATATATATATATATATATATATATATATATATGTGTGTGTGTGTTGGTGTGTGTGTGTCTTTCTGTCTGTCTGTCTCTGTCTCTGTCTCTGTAACTGTGTCAGTGTACATATACAATTGGATATATATTAAAAAATATACATGTATATATGTATATATATATATGTGTTTGTGTGTGTTTGTGTGTATGAGTGTTTATACACTATATGAAAATAAACGCGAAAGATATATAATGAAATAAATTCCAATATATTCCCAATGCATTTATATATTTAACTGGAAACATGAAAATAAATGCGAAACATATGTAAGAAAATAAACGCCGATGTACAGAAAATGCATTGATATAAGCATACTTGTATATATACTAAGTGCATCTGCTACAATATAATTCCACGCATTTTCCGGGAAGGATGAATTGAATTAAAAAACTATATTTTATTTTTTTATAGTTTAAATGTGAAACAATAATTTTACGATATTTTCTCAATGTGCAAGAATATATCTTTAAATTTTGATACAATTCCCACTCTACAAAGAGTATATATATAATATATATATATATATATATATATATATATATATATATATATATATATATATATGTGTGTGTGTGTGTGTGTGTGTGTGTGTGAGTGTGTTGAAAGGATAAATAAATAATGGAAAGAAAATATTGAATGAATAAAATTGATTTAATATCAGTTTACTAACACCTGTTTCGGCCAGGAACGTGTTCATGTACACATGTATTCTATTTATCATTATTTTTAATATATAATAATAATAATAATAATAATAATAATAATAATTAAATTATAAAGTTCGAATATGTCCATATATATATATATATATATATATATGTGTGTGTGTGTGTGTGTGTGTGTGTGTTGTGTGTGTGTGTGTAAGTTGAAAATGGAATTGAATCCGACGACATGTTGAAAGGATAAATAAATAAAGGAAAGAAAATGTTGAATGGATGAAATTGATTTAATATGAGTTTACTAACATGTGTTTCGTCCAGGAGTTTGTTCATCTACACATGTATTCTATTCATTATTATTTTAAATGAAAAATTAAATGATAATGATAGAAAAATATAAAATATTTATGCATACAAAGAAAAACAGCTTTCACCAGGGTAAAATGTTTGATATTTGAAGGTAAAACGGTCAAAATACAGAAAAAATTTTGAAGTGTTCGAAAAAAGAATTTACAAAAACATTATTTGAGAGACGTTCTACAACTGGAGAAAACAATAATCTTTGTGTGAGGGTTACGGGTAAAGAATTTTTTTTTGGGGGGGAGGGGGGATATTTGAAAAAAGGGAATTTTTATTTCATAAGTAATATTATTGACTTGTGCAAAGAAAAGTTAAAATTATGTTAATATATGTTTAAGAATTTTTTTTTAATTTAGTAAAATACGTGTCGTTCGGCTAGAAACCACAAGGTTCCTAGTTCGATACCGGGCCTCGCCAACTCAGCGTATGAGCAGCACAGGGATCGATGCGGTAAAGTAAGGAGCTGATGGTAGGTGTGGCGCTCCACCTCATACGCAAAAACAATCTCCTTGGTCTAGCGCTAGTGAAAAGGAGATAGACTCCTTCGAATTCTTATATCTTCTGAGTGTTGTCATCTCAGGTGAATAATGAATCATTCCGTTTTTATTATGGCATATCAAACTCGGTGGGTCATTTAATGCCGACGAAGTTTTTAAATAAATTCATTCTTAATGGATACTCTATGTTTTATAAATACATGTTTTTCTATTTTACCCATATATGATACCCTAACAGGTACTACCACTCCAGGTCAGAGTGGACCAGGAAGCAATTGTGATAAAGGGGTACTCCACTATCCCTAGACCTAAAAAAATAGATAGAGTTTAACGTCATTCCCAAGACATGAAGATCCTCAACCACCGCCTTCTAGCACATATGATTGTTTATCGTCGAGATGGAATGATACATAGAATAAATTGAGTGGTTAATTCATTTATTCAGTACCAGTATCCGGTGCTAACGGATACATACAAAAACACAGAACAATAAGTTACAAAATAATTAACAAGACAATTACAAGAAATAGAGGAGGGTCAAATGCAGTATAGCATTAAGATCAGTCCGAATATTAATCAGCTCATTGATCCATTGTTGAATTCCTTAATCGTAGACTATTAAAGGCTATGAGCTAGGCCATCTGGTAGAGTGCTGAAGGGGTGCTAGCTACTCTACAACAACTATAAAGAAAGAAAAGCAAGAATAAGGAGATGCGATATAGAAAAAATGTAATAAGAAAGAGAAAAAAAAAGAGGAATGATAGCAAGAGAGGGGATAAGTTTCTTTTAGTTTCTTTTATTTAGGCGTAGTGGTAAATTAAAGATGTTACTATCCTGTAAATGTACCACTATGCCTAAATAAAAGAAATTTGAAAAAAAAACTACAGAATTTTCTGATATTTATTCCTTAACTAACATATTACGGTAACAACATTAGCATAATATATTACGTTAATGCTTCACACCTATGCCCAAACCTGGTATATGTATTACCAACAACGGATACAGATACAAAAATATACCTCAAATATATATATATATATATATGAGATGTAAACAAACAGACGATGTTTGTGATATGGCTAATATCCATAGCCATATCACAAACATCGTCTGTTTGTTTACATCTCGTAAGTTCGTGTAGAGGTCACTTAAGAGGAATATAAAAATACTACTACTTAACAAAGCGAAGAAAATCTTGCTAAGTCCGTTTGGTGTGGAGGTAAGACACTTGCCTGCTAATTTGACAGACAGGTTTCGAATCACACACGGGGCGGTCTTCGTATCTATAGCTCTGCTGATGAGGCCTAATAGGCCGAAATGTACATACAGACATTGATTTTTCTCGATTTGTTTAGCCTTACATTTAAATAGTTTAATCCCGCCTAATTAATTATTAATGAATTAAATTTAAAAAAAAAATAGGTTCGACTTCATTTAAGCACATATTCTCCCATATATATATATATATATATATATATATTATTATTTATATTTTTGCTTGAAGGCAATTATAAATGCATGTATCGCATAAAATTCGATAATTATAGAAAATAATCTTGACAAGTAAATCCCGCAAAGGATGGCTCGCTATGCAGAACACCGTACAGACTGTTTCGACTTTATTAAGTCTCTTCAGCGATGTATACTAACGACTCCCCTCCGACAGGAATCGAAACCGGGACTTCACAGGCATAGTCAGAGACCATATCCGTTCGGCCGCCGGTACATAGCGAACAATCCCTGCGAAATTAACCTTGTCAATGATACTATTACACGCCCCTGCCATAGCAGGCAAGTGGACGTTTATTTAGTAAACAAACCCGGCCGTAAGCTCTTCGGCGAAGTGAATAAGATTTTTGGATGTTTGTTTTTTTTTTATAGAAGCAAGTTGAATAAATTATTATTTATATTTTTGCTTGAAGGCAATTATAAATGCATGTATCGCATAAAATTCGATAATTATAGAATATATATATATATATATATATATATATATATATATATATATATATACATTCACTATCATCAGTGTTTGGTTTTTGGGCAAAAATCTGAAAGATTTGATTTATATTCGTGAAAACAATTAAAAAATAAAATTTAAATGGTAACAACGTGGATTTTTTTTCATTCAATATTTTAGATAGTTGACATTATCATTTCTAGTAGCTGGATCAATGCAAGGTTGTTTTTTTTTTACATAGGTATTTAAATGGGGCATCCCACGAGGATTCAATTCACGATTCAGTAATAATGGATCTGTGGGACTAACTTAAACAAATTCCCCTCTACCCACTATTGAGGAAAAATATTTTGTTGTAAAATCTGTGGAGCTACATTTTCCCGGTATTTATGTCTCAAATCATACATCTCAACACACACTGGAGAGAAACCATTTCAGTGCAAAATCTGTGGAGTTAAATTTTCTCATAAGTCAAGCTTAAATGAACATGTCTCAACGCACACTGGTTTCTGCCACCCAGCCGTCGAAAATCCAAGCCAGCAAATGTATGGATGCCAGATCCTTTTGGCAGATGGCCACTACACTGTCCGCTATAACAAAGTATGTATATATATATGCATATATATATTCATACATATATACATACATGTATATATATACATATATATATATATATATCACATACACACACACACACACACACACACACACAC
>CM042171.1:43213296-43250796 GCA_023376005.1 Doryteuthis pealeii | reverse complement strand
CCTTGGGGGACGTGCAAGAATACACAAGTCATTGAAATCACACGAGAAAAATAAAAAAGTAACAGTGAAAGATTTTCGTTTGCAAATTGGTTCGCTGTATCTCTAATGGCGATGCAGTAAAAAAAAAAAAAAAGGGGGGGGAAAAAATAAAGAATTGAAGATCTTCTTGAGATCATTTAGTATTCATTGAGAATATGGTTTCTCTTTTGCGAAAAAAGATTTGTAAAAATCAAAAATCAAAAAATGGTAATAATATACAAGGGAGACTCAAAAAAGTTTCCGCAATTTCACCATAGCGTAATCTATTAATAATGTGGATTCGTTAACCGAGACTACGTTACTGGTTACGTTACAGTCGATTCAGGAATCAAAGAAGTTATTCAATGAGTATCCAATTCATAGTTGAAATCATTAATCTATTAATAATGATTAGGCCTCTATTTTTTCTGTAACCAAAACTACGTCAGTGCTTACGTCACAGTCATTTCAGGAATCAAAGAAGTTATTCAATGAGTATATAATTTATAGTCGAAATCATCAATCTATTAATAATGGTCATTAGGTCTCTATTTGTCTATAACCAAAACTACGTCAGTGCTTATGTCACAGCCATTTCAGGAATTGAAGAAGTTATTCAATGAGTATATAATTTATAGTCGAAATCATTCATCTATTAATAATGGAGATTAGGTCTCTATTTTTCTGTAACCAAAACTACGTCAGTGCTTACGTCACAGTCATTTCAGGAATCAAAGAAGTTATTCAATGAGTATATAATTTATAGTCGAAATCATCAATCTATTAATAATGATTAGGTCTCTATTTGTCTATAACCAAAACTACGTTAGTGCTTATGTCACAGTCATTTCAGGAATTGAAGAAGTTATTTAATGAGTATATAATTTATAGTCGGAATCATTAATCTATTAATAATGGTGATTAGGTCTCTATTTTTCTGTAACCAAAACTACGTCAGTGCTTACGTCACAGTCATTTCAGGAATTGAAGAAGTTATTCAATGAGTATATAATTTATAGTCGAAATCATTAATCTATTAATAATGGTGATTAGGTCTCTATTTTTCTGTAACCAAAACTACGTCAGTGCTTATGTCACAGTGATTTCAGGAATTGAAGAAATTAATCAATGAGTATTTAATTCATAATCAAAATCATTAACCTATTAATAATGGTGATTAGGTCTCTATTTGTATGTAAACAAAACTACGTCACTGATTACGTCACATTACACAAAATCGTCATTTCAGGAATTGTCTTATTAAACAAGTTTTGATAAATGCATGCCCGGTATTATGAATTTATTAATCAATCAATAATGGAGATTAGGTATCTATTTGTCAATAACCGAAACTACTTCACTGATTACGTCACAGTCCTTGCAGGAATTAAATAAGTTAATCAATGCGTATTTAATTTATAGTCAAAATCATTAATCTATTAATAATAGATGACGTAGTTTTGGTTAGAGACCAATAGACGTGCATATATATTAATATATATATATATGTCAGTGCATTAATATATATTCATATATATATATATATATATATATATATATATATATATATATGTGTGTGTGTGTGTGGTGTGTGTGTGTGTCTGTGTCTGTGTCTGTGTGTGTGTGTGTGGATCGCGACTTGCCTTTCAAAAATATAACGCTGATCAAATACAGTTACACAACTAAAAAGATTTCATCTCCTGTCATCTATAAAAACATCTATCATTTTCTTCACCCCAAGATACATCCTGATGAAGGTTTAATAAAACCGAAATGTTTAGACATCGATAATTAAATTCATCCTACTTTCGGAAAACTTGTTTTTTTTCAAATTTTATATATATATATATATATATATTATATATATATATATATATATATATATATATATATCAATAAAGGAAGAACTCAATATCCCATAATAAATTTATTTCGACAAAAATTGGGGCCCATATAAATCTAAGTTGATTTAAACCGGCTCCCCAAGTTTTTGCCTCATCAGATGGGTAACAATTCACTTATGAACAAGCATATCACAAAAAAACCCAAAGAGCTGAATATATGTAAATTCAACCAAAAACAAAAAAATAATAAAAAAATTATATATATTTTTTAACAGTGTGGGAGTGTAACCATAGAAACAGGAAGTGAATGAAAAAAAGAGATACATCTCAAAGTTGATTTCTAGGGTGTCCAGACAGACAAAAAGGTGACATGACAGAAAAAACAGAAAGTATATTAAAATATAAAAAGACAAGTAAAATAAAAAGATTTTAAATTTAAACATTAGAGTATAATGATGTATAAAAGAAAATACTAGTTAAGATATAAATAATAAAATAAATTAATAGAAGATAATAAAATTTAAAAAAAAGATATAATAATAAATAATAGAAAATAAAAAATAATTAAAAAAATAATAATACTAATAAAAAAAATAAAAAAAATAAAAATACAGTGGATCTTGAAATCACATAGAATCATCCCTTACTACCAAGTTTTGGATAAATCTCTATATATATATATATATATATATATATATATATCCTATGTTCACACACACACTCACACATACACACACACGTGTATGTGTGTGTATGTGTGTGTTGCATTCGGGGTGCGGGAAATCCAAATATTTTATCATCTGAAAACCTTCTTTATGTTCACATTTTTTCTTCTTCCATTTCTTATGTATTTAACTTATTTCTCAACTGCACAATATTTTACTTTTCCAATTTTGCAATCATTTTTATTCACTTTTTGATAACATCTTTTCCTTTGACAGGACTTGCAATACTGAGGAGCACCAAGGAACAACCAAAGGATTCTTGACCAAGGATTTCCGCTGGACAAGCGCTCTTGCTTGAAGCCTAAAGATGCCCCATAAAATTATAACAATTATGTGATATGTGAACTGCGGCTTCGTCCAGGATTTGAACTCGGATCGACGAGTCGATTTCCTACAATTCTAACCATTACACCACGGCCTCCAACTAAAGAAGAGAAAAAATAAATAAATAAATAAATAAACAACCATACACGATAGACTTCATGAAAATCAGTCACGTGGTTTTGTTCTAATACAGGCTTGTTTTTGTTGTTGTTGCTGCTGCTGCTGATGATGATGATGATGCTCCGCTGTCACGTGGTTTCTTGATTCCCTTTGTATTGGAGCGTTTCTCACAAGCGAAACGTCACTTCACCGCCGGTCTTCAATTTGTTGAATATCTCTCTATCTCCCTATCTATCTCTCTATCTATCTATCTATCTATCTATCTATCATTATATTATTTTATATTTATGGTTTCTTTTTCATTTCTGATTTTCCCAAGGTCGACACAGAGATTGTCAGTGAACATTTGTTGCGGCAAAAGGAAAAAAAAAAAAAACAAAAAAAAAAAACAAGTAAACGTTTGAATGGACATGATTTCTTTAATTTCTATTGTCAGTGACAAATACGTCAACAGAAATAAGAATATTTCTCGAAGAGAAAGCTCGGCATCGCACACAATACAGGTCATCTCAGTACACCATAAAGATCAACGATAACATTCAAATGAATTTTGAAAGACACAGAAGAATAGAAAGGTAAAATAAATAAGTAATAAATAAGTTTGATTTGTTTTGTTTCACGGCATATCAACCACAGAAGTACTGACAACCTATTGTTTTTCACCATTCTGAAAATGTCCTTCATTGAAGCAAGAACTGGGCTTTTGTCCTGATGATGGTCAAAATCGCCGAAACGATGCATCGTCGACAATAAACATCCAGTTTCCATAACATCCCCTGTTTGTCTACTTTTCTCCATATATATATATATATATATATATATATATATATATATATATATATCAATAAAGGAAGAACTCAATACAGTAATCCCATAATAAATTTATTTCGACGAACATTGGGGCCCATATAAATATAAGTTGATTTAAACCGGCTCCCCAAATTTTCGCCTCATCAGATGGGTCTCAATTCACTTAAATGATTCACTGTATTTATACATACTGGATCATCAATATTAGTACAGTGGATCTTAGAAATCACATATAGAATCATCCCTTACTACCAAGTTTTGGATAAATCTCTTATATATATATATATATATATATATATATATATATATATATATATATATTATATTTCTTAGTTTTACGAATATAATTATTATTATATTTCTTAGTTTTACGAATTCTTTGTCCTATTGAGAAAAAAATCCTTTTCTCGTTTTCTCTCTGACTATTCCATCGTCTACAACAAAACCCAAAAAACAAAAAAAAACAAAAACAAAACAAAACAAACCCACAATAACACCATCTATCAATGTATTTTTTCTCTGAAGAGCATTGAACGGAAAAAAAGATCAATTCATTTTTTATTTTAAATCTAACTAGGTTACCCTTACTTTTCTTTTTAAGAAAAAAAAAAAAATATATTATATATACTAGCAAATACATGCACCAGCCGGGTGCAAGTATTTTAGTTAAATTTTATAATAATATATGATATTAAATTAGAAAGGCTAATGAAACTGAATAAGAATGTAGATTTTGAACAGAGGGGGTATGATTGAAAAATAGAACAACTTTGAAACTAACTCTTCCATCATTTTCCGTTACTCCCGTCTTTCATTGGTAATTTTTCCTAATTTAAACTGTTTAGTTAAAATAAGAAGTAAAGAATAATATTACAGTTATTTCTTCTTGTTAAGGGATTTCTTTTAAGATTTATTGAAGAGATTTTTGCTCATATTCATTAAGATAAAACCAAACAATTAGAAATCAATAATACTAAGCATATATTTATTAAAATCATTTTTTAAAGATCAATATGCAAATTAGCCTTCCCATTCATGCTGTAAACCTCTATTTTGTTGTATATATAAATACAATTGCATGTTATTAGTATGTAGATATGGTCAACAGTGTAAGTAATGTAAAACAATTTTATTAATAATTGAGGTTTAAATAAAATCATGGAGAATATAATGTAAATAACGAAAGGAATTGTGACTTGTATAGTAATATAGTTTCGGTTACAGACAAACAAACCCACAATCTCCATTATAATAAGATATATTATATGAGGACTTTTTGCGTCGGGGTTACACTTATTTTTGCAATAATGCATATTTATATTTTTCTGGTTAGAGCTTTTTAGTGTTTCTTGGTAGACTTACCTAATAATATCCGTTTGAACTTTTCTAATAGAACTAATAAAATTCTGGTGTCTTAGTTGGAAAGAAAATTAACATTTCGAATAAAAATTAACATTTCCATGAAATACAAGAAGCTATTGGAGAGTGGCCGACAGACCACAGAAGTATTAGAAGAGAAGAAGTAATACTCGTAGATTGCGTATTGCGCACACCCACATTACCCATTCGTACCTGTAAAAAAGTGAGGATACACCAGTGTGCCCAACATGCAAAGTACAACTTACAACCAAGCATATCCTTCTAAATTCTCACAGCCTTAAACATATCCGCACTAATTACTATCAAGCAAGAAACCTACAAGAAAGCTTTTTCAACAAGATATAACAAAACATAACCGAATATCTCCATAGAACCATTACTTTAAAGACTGAAATCCAAAATAACCTTTTCTGGCATTAAATGACCCACAGATGTTGATATGCCGTAAAACAAAACTCAACCCCCATAAAACCACTACTTTAAAGACTGAAATCCAAAATAATCAATTCTGGCGTTAAATGACCCACAGAGGTTGATATGCCGTTAAACAAAACACAAACTCAAAACTCGAACTCAACCTCTGTGGGTCATTTAATGCCGACAAAATATTGAAATAAAATTAATTCTTGATGGATACTCAATTTTTTTTATAAACTCATGTTTTTTCTATTTAATCCATAGATAGGACCCTAACAGGTACTACCACTCCGGGTCAGAGTGGACCAGGGAGCAATGGTGATGAATGGGTGCTCCACATTCCCCAAACCTTCAAAACTGGAACCTCCCCATCAGATAGAGTTTAACGTCATTCCCAGGACATGAAGACCCTCAGCTACCGCCTTCTAGCACCCATATGATAAAAAGGGGTTGGGGATTGACATAAGGGCAATAGGGTTAGGAAAATCATATAGGTGCTAGGGCTTGACGTGACCAGCTGATTGATCGGAGGAGGCCTCTCCGACCGTCCGTCTACCCCAAGATAGAGCCAAAGTGGAGTATTGCAAGTCATGAACTGCTCATCCACCTGGGCGCTATCCTTAAGCATCACGGGTCGCCACCCACGGCCAACAGGTGGCCCCATTGGGGGAGTCTTACCCTTCTGCAGATGTACAGTCGGTGTATTCTAACGCCCCAGCCGACAGGGCGGTTGAGATATTTAGGAAGATAGGAAAAATAACAAAGACATAAGGAACAACGTTGCGAAAAAACAAAAAACAGTAAGAATCGGTTGTTTTAAAGAATTACAAATCCTAATGATTAGGGGAGGGCCACGAAATAGGAAGTGAATGAAGTTAAAATACAAATATTGTAAAATATAACGAGGAAAAGATTTTGAGAAAAATATCAGAATCTACGGAAAAATAAATAAATAAAAACAAACTAAAAGAGAGTGAAGTCAATGTTATGTTGTCTTGTCAATATAGGAGGGAAAAAAATCTAAAATGGCGGTAATGTAGGCAGGTGCTAAAATGTAAACAATAAGCGAGTAATGATTATAAAGGAAGAAGAAAAAAACGAAAGAAAGAAAGGAGACAAAGGAAAGAAAGAAAAAAGAGAGAAAGAAAAGAAAGAACGAAAGAAGAAAGAAGGACAACGAAAGAAAGATAGAAAGTGCAAAAGAAAGAAAGAAAAGAAGTAAAAAAGAAAGAAAGAAAAATTGAAAGAAGAAAGTGCAAAAGAGAGAAGGACAGCGGAAGAAAGAAAAAGAAAGAAAGAAAGAAAATAAAAAGGAAAGAAATTCAACGAATGGAAGAAACAAACTTATAAGAAAGAAAGAAAGAAAAAAAAAAGAAAGACAGAAAAAAAAAAAAAGAAAGAAAGACAACGAATGGAAAAACAAACTTATAAGAAAGAAGAAAGAAAAAAAAAAAAGAAGACAGAAAAGAAAAAAGAAAGAAAGAAAGACAACGAATGGAAGAAACAAACTTAAAGAAAGAAGGAAAGAAAGAAAAGAAAGAAAGAAAGAAAGGAATTGAAAGAAAGAAAGAAGAAAAAGAAAAAAAGAAAAAGGAAAGAAATACAACGAATAGAAGAAACAAACTTAAAAGAAAGAAAAGAAAGAAAGAAAAGAAGAAAGAAAGAAAGAAAAGAAAGAAAGAAGAAAGAAAGAAAGAAAGAATTGAAACAAAGAAAGAAAGAAAGAAAGAAAGAAAATCAAAAAGGAAAGAAATACAACGAATGGAAGAAACAAACTTTAAAAAAAGAAAGAAAAGAAAGAAAGGAAGAAAGAAGAAAGAAAAGAAAGAAAAAGAAAGAAAGAAAGAAAGAAAGAAGAAAGGAATTGAAATAAAGAAGAAGGAAAGAAAGAAAATCAAAAGGAAAGAAATACGACGAATGGAAGAAACACACTTAAAAGAATGAAAGAAAGAAAGAAAGAAAGAAAAGAATTGAAAGAAAGAGAGAAAGAAAAGAAAGAAAGAAAGAAACGATTGAAGAAAGAAGAAAGGAATTGAAAAAAAGATAGAAAGAAAGAAAGAAGAAAGAAGAAAAGTAAATCAAAAGGAAAGAAATACAAACGAATGGAAGAAACAAACTTAAAAGAAAGAAAAGAAAGAAAGAAAGAAAGAAGAGAAATAAAGAAAGAAAAGAAAGAAACACATAGTTTAAAATGAAAAATAGACAGAAAGAAAGAGGGTGAAAGAAGGAAAATACAGAAAGAAAGAGGAAGAAGGAAAGAAAAATGAGAAAAAGATAGAGAAATAAATAAATAAATAATGCAATATTATTATATAAATTTTATCTCGAAAACCCGTACACTCTCAAATCCCCATTCATTAGAAAAGAAAGCCTTTTAAACATTAAACATCGAACTCTGAGCTGTTTCTACACATCCTGTTAAAACGTGATCTAATTTGAACGAAATTGGTCAATTCATTAAACTACGAAATTTTATAACTTTTTAACAAACATCATCATCATCATCATGTCGTGCATGCAGCACGGGTATCCATGACAATCTTTCGCCAACCTTCCTATCATTCATTGCAACCTGGTACTCCTCTGCGGAGCAACCAGCATCCTCACATAGCTGGTCAATGTAGGTCTTGCTGGCGCCCCACACTTGCATGTTCATGTTTTGGCTTCCACAGGCGAACGTCGCTATGAGTTCATACTTGCTTCTCCAGCAGTGTCTGCATGTCTGTGTCGTCTCACTCCGGATATGTTTGTGAGATGGGGGGGCAGGTGACCGTACAGCTGTTTCCTCGTGGGTGTGCCAGTTTTAACAAACACCCTGTACATTTAAAATGCCATTCAGTGGAAATGAAAAGGCGTTCAAACATTAAACAACATTTTGACTTGTTTTGTAAACCTATTGTTAAAATCTGAGATCATTTGAACGAGAATTAGTCAACTTATTTGACGACTGAATTATAATTTGTTTTTAAGCAAAGACTCTGTACATGTAAAATGCCGATTTAGTGGAAAAAAGAAAAAGAGGATTTTAAACATTAAGATTGGAATGTTAACACATGTGTTTAAATTGAGGTCATTTTTAATTTTAAATTGGTCGAGTTATTTAAATTACGGAATGCAATCACTGGAAAATGAAGCGGCGTTCAATCATTAAACAGAGATTATTGAGTTTGGTTTCCTGAAGAAAGAAAGAAAGAAAGAAAGAAGAGAAAGAAAATAAAAGGAAAGACATTAAACGAATGGAAGAAACAAACTAAAAGAAAGAAAGAAAGAAAGAAAGAAAGAAAGAAAGGAATTGAAAGAAAAAAGAAAAAAAAAGAAAGGAATTGAAAGAAGAAAGATTTAACGAAATGGAAGAAACAGACTTTTTAAAAAAGAGAGAAAGAAAGAAGAAAAGAAAGAAAGAAAGGAATTGAAAGAAAGAAAAGAATTGAAAGAAAGGATGAAACAATAAAGTAAGAAGAAAGAAAAGGAAAGAATGAAAGAAATTGAAGAAAGAAGAAGAAAGAAGAGAAAAGAAGAAAAATAAAAAGGACAGAAATTCAACGAATGAAGAAAACACACTTAAAAGAAAGAAAGAAAGAAAGAAAGAAAGAAAGGAATTGACAGAAAGATAGAAAAGAAAGAAAGAAAGAAAGAATTGAAAGAAAGAAGAAGAAAGAAGGAATTGAAAGAAAAAGAAAGAAAGAAAGTAAGAAGAAGAAAGAAAGAAAGAAAATAAAAAGGACAGAAATTCAACGAATGGAAGAAACAAACTTAAAAGAAAGAAGAAAGAAAGAAAGAAAGGAAATGACAGAAAGAAAGAAAAAGAAAGAAAGAAGAAAGACAACAAATGGAAGAACAAACTTAAAAGAAAAAGAAAGAAAAGAAAGAAAGGAATTGAAAAGAAAGAAAGAAAGAAGAAAGAAAGAAAAGCAAAATAAAAGGAAAGAAAGACAACGAACGGAAGAAACATAACTTAAAAGAAAGAAAGAAAAGACAGAAAGAAAGAAAAGAAAGAAAGAAGAAAACCCCAAAAAAAAGAAAGAAAGAAAAAGAAAAGAAAAAGAAAGAAGAAACAGATAGAATAAAATGAAAAATAGACAGAAAGAAAGAGGATGAAAGAAAGAAAATACTGAAAGAAAGAGGAAGAAGGAAAGAAAAATGAGAAAAAGATAGAGAAATAAATAAATAAAAAATAATGCAGATTAATTTAATAAAAATTGGTCAAG
This sequence comes from Doryteuthis pealeii, assembly GCA_023376005.1. Taxonomy (NCBI): domain Eukaryota; kingdom Metazoa; phylum Mollusca; class Cephalopoda; order Myopsida; family Loliginidae; genus Doryteuthis; species Doryteuthis pealeii. Next base: position 43,240,950 of record CM042171.1, on the reverse strand, counting down.
TTATTAAATTACGAAATGCTATAATTTTGTTTCTAAAATACGCTATTCTTGCAAAGTAAGAAACAATGAAATATGAGATATGTAAGAAAAGTTCCAGAATGATCGCATTCTGCGAGTTCTTGCCACAGGACCAGCCGACCAACCAGCATGTCTACATAGAGATACTGTGTAGTATGCTTCGTTCAGTGCGCGCGAAGAGACGAGAGATGTGGCCGGACAACTCGTGGGGGTTTCACCATGACAACAAACCTGCCCACAATGCCCTGAGTATCCGAGAGTTCTTGTCCCTGAAGAACATCACTGTGCTGGAACAACCTCCCTACTCGCTCCACCTGGCTCCATTTGATTTTTCCTCTACCCCAAGCTTAAGGGGGTCATCAAGGGAACCCGTTTTGAGGATGTGCATGACATTGAAAGAGCCGTGACGACAGAGCTACGGAGAATCCCGAAAGAATCCTTCCAGGAGTGCATGCTAGGGTGACAGAGAAGGATGGGAAAGTTCAGTAGACTCCAGGGGGATTTAACTTGTAGTTTGTAGTTTGGATATATGTATGTATATATATATATATATATATATATATATATATGTGTGTGTGTGTGTGTGTGTTTGTGTGTGTATATGTATTGCCTGGGGGATAGTTCCCTGGGATCGACGCTATTAATTGAACACCAGTCCAGTGGCCGAAGCACACCGGAACCCCGAAAGACGGTCTATGGGTGGTCCCACGTTAATAGGGCCTTGTGCCTGACACCCGTACAAGTGGGGTACGAGGTAAATACCTTGTGTAACATCCTGCTCGTGCGGAGGGGTTGGTAAATGTATATTTCTAATAAAGCCATTCTGACATGCAGTCGTATCTCCATTTCAACTGACAGTGGGGAGATATCACAGAAAGAAAAAGATAGGCACCTGCGACTTTGAAGAGGTGTGAGTTTTATCCTGGTTGATAGGGATTTGAGTGCAGTTTCCTTAAAGATCGGCGTTGAGGGGGGGGTAGAAGAGATTTTTAGACAAAATCCTCGGGATATCTATAATATGCATCTCAAAGGAACATGAAGACGTCCAAATTCGAACCCCGTGGAGGTTTTTCGCGCATCGATATTCTACAATTCCGTAGAAAGATTAAAGAAAAGTTTTTGGAACCGATTCCATACTGACTGCTCTCGTTTATCTGTTGTTAAATTTTTTCTACATTTTTAATCATTTACTTTTATTTAATTATTTATTCTTGGTGATGTTGCGTTGCGGAGATCTATTCTGTTTGAGGGCTCGATTCATGTGGCCAATCTTAGTTTACTCCACATATATATGTATATGCTCTTCCTTATATCAACAAAAGCCCCGAAAAAGATCTACTCAACAGATCGAAACACTGCAGCGTCGGCTGATAAATTTACCACTCATTTTATTTAAACCTGTGTTTTTTCAAATTTCTCACTATACTATATATATATATATATATATATATATATATATATATTATATATATATATGTAATCCAAAAGTCCAGAGAAGAAATCTTCCTTGCGACATAGGAGTTTTTAAAAAATAAAATAAAATAAAAAAAACCTGTCGCAATTTGCAGAGCTCAATGTGTGCTCTTATTGTTAGAGTCACAGGGCAAATTTATAAGTAAAAATATAACAAAAGAATTTTTGCATTATAGTCTATTTGAAGGAAGCTTAGACAAAGTGTCTAACTCTCCCAAATCATCAGATGCGAATGATGAATTCTTTATTACTTTTAAGGCATTTGAAAACCGATTTAAATTTTTTTTTATTGTCCTGTTACTCTTAGCTGTGGGGTAATGAAAAAGTAATTTGTTAGGAATTTCTGTTGAATCAATCTATTCCAGATTTCAACTAAGAAGGACCCTCCCAGTTTATTTAGATTTCATTTATTTACTTATTTATTTCTTCCTCATATCTTCCTATTTTCATTAATTTCCTTTTATTTTATTTTTATCTTTTCTTTTTTTCTTTTTTTTCTAAATTACTTATATATATATATATATATATATATATATATATATATATATATATAAATGAAGGTCCAAGAAAAACTGTTTTATCTACTTACTTATTTAACTAATTCAAAATATACATATACATATACGCTTAATTAAAGTCATACCTAATTTAGAAAATGAATTAGTTAATAATTAATGAATTTTAGGCGGGCATATATTTTCAAATGTAAGGCTAAACAAATCGAGAAAATGTCAATCCCTGAATGTACATTTCGACCTATTAGGTCTATAACTTTGCTGATGAGACCTAATAGGTCGAAATGTACATTCAGGGATTGACATTTTCTCGATTTGTTTAGCCTTACATTTGAACATATGTGCCCGCCTAAAATCCATTAATTATTAACTAATCCATTTTCAAAATTAGGTTTGACTTCAATTAAGCACATATCCTCCAAAAATTGTCGGCTAAAAGCCATATCAAATAAACACATTGTTTATTTACTCACTCTCATATATATATATATATATATATATATATATATATATATATATATATATATATGTGTGTGTGTGTGTGTGTGTGTGTGTGTGTATTTGGGCAGCATTCTTTCATTTATACATATAGAATTAAACAAAAGGCACGTCTCCTGTTTAACAATTTTATTGATAATCTTTTCAAGCTTTCTGGCCAACTTTTGTATATTTTGATGGAACAAAGAACAAAAAAACAAAAACAAAAAAACTCAAAATACTAGAAGCTTTATATATTAAACAATGTAAAAATGGAATTGGAAATGAATCCGACAATATGAGGAATGAATAAAAGAAAGAACAGAATGGATAAATAAATGGATTGATTAAATTCATCTTTTATAATACATTCTGTTCTTTCTTTTCTTCATTCATTCTTCCTCACATTAAACAATACAAACTATCCTTAAATAAGATTAATTTTGAATGCAGTACTCACATTTTAAAATGCCAATAACACTTATATCAATTCTACTCCTTCCAGCCTCTACAATCTCGTAATATACTAACTTAAAAAAAAAATAACTGGAACACAAGCACGTCACCCCTGATGATGGCACTTCGAAGTGCCGAAAGTACTCGGGATACGAACTTCGGTGGACTAATCTACGGATTCCATCCAAATATTTAAAAAAGTTGGCCAGGAGACGGGCTTTTTGTCTAATTCACACACACACACACACACACACACACATATATATATATATATATATATATATATATATAATATATATATATATAAAACTCTTAATTCAAACCTGTTAAACTTTACATAAGGAATTGACAGTATCACATCCTACTCATCTGGAGGGATCGGTAAATATATACATATATCCCCTGTTCACTGGGTATTTCTTATACATATGCGTTGTCTTGATGAAGGGTGGCTAACATGCTACCTGGAAACCAATGGTACCAATGACACCTTAAATGTATTGTACACTATAATAAGTAAATAAATACAGCTCTTACACACGTAATCGAGCACTTTCAATTCTCCAATACTAACAAAGGACTTTGTGTATATATATATATATATATATATATATATATATATATATATATATATATATATATATTAAATTTTTTACTTGAAGGCACTTACAACGCATGTATCGCATAAAATTCGATACTTTTTCTTATAGAAAGTGAAATTGACAAGTGTAATCCTGGAAAAGGATCGCTCGGTGTGTAGAATGTCGTACAGACTGTTTCGACTTTATTGAGTCTCATCAGCGACATATACTAACGATTTCCCTCCGACAGAAATCGAAACCGGGACCTCAGCGAGCATAGTGAACCACTATATCGCCTCGACCACAGTACACAGCTAACAATCCTAAGCGAAATTAAGCTTGTCAAATGATACTACACGCCTCTACCATAATAGGTAAGGGGGCGTTTTTTTTAGAGAATAATAACAACAAACAGTCGTATGCCCTTCGGCGAAGTGAATAAGATTTTTGGACGTTTGTTTATTTTGCTGAATTTACGTTGCTGAATAAAGTATATATTAAATTTTTTACTTGAAGGCACTTACAACGCATGTATCGCATAAAATTCGATACTTTTTCTTATAGAAAAGATTTTAGTTACAGAGCCCAGTCTGCCCTACTGTTTACCCATAGCTGGATGGAATATAGTTGGATTCATACCTTTCCCAAGGGTAATGATTTTTATTCACTTTTTGATAACATCTTAAACTATGCTTATCGAAAGCCTTTTACAAGACTTGCAATACTGAGGAGCACTAAGGAACAGCCAAAGGATTCTTTACCAATGATTTCCGCTGGACAAGCGCTCTTGCTTGAAGCCTAAAGATGGCCCATAAAATTGTAACAATTAGCGATATGTGAACTGCGGCTTCGTCAAGGAATTGAACTCGGGTCGACGAGTCCATTTCCTACGACTCTAACCATTAGACTACGCGCCTCCAAGATTATTCTTGCAGACATCCTTAAAACGTAGAGAGTGTGGCCATATACCCCGGATGGATGATGGACGAATCCCGAAGGACATCGTCTGGTAAGTGACAGATTGGTCGTCCCAGTAGTTATGTGAATAATGGGATAATAATGAGAGCAGAGCGTATTTTCATTTTGCTTAAGAAGATTAATGTTTGGTGTCAAATTAGTTTCTGGGATCAGCGGAGAATTCTTTAATTTTTCATCATTCCATTCAACATTCTTGTTTTTAATCAATTTCAACGATTCCGATTCTCTTCGCGACGTTCGAAAACAGCAAACGTCAATCTGGGGGAAAGTATCACGTTATTGGAATTGGTTCCAAGGATAATCAAAAAGAAATTAACAATCACATCAGATTTCCTTTTCAAAAATAGATTTTTACAAATGTGTTGTAGAATAGCTAACACCCCTTCGGCACTTCTCCAGATGTTACATAATCTACGCGGTTGCATAAGATTATTGTCAATCCCCTGAATTTCTAAAGGGATGGTCCTTTTCATATCACGGGCGGGACTTTCCATGGAATAGTACAGAAAGCCAGCGAAATACGTGAAGTCACGTGGGACCTGGTTGGGTCCTCAGTTTCAGTTTAGACGTCAGGCAGAGACGATGTACTGCCTTAACTGGAACTCACTGCATACGTGCGCTATGTTAGTCAGATGTTTAGTTACATGAAATGTTTAGTTAAGTAAATAAAAGCTTAAGAAAATAACACGGTTTTGTGGTTGGTGAATGTCTTGGTAACAAGACTGATCTAGAAGAAATGAGTTAAGTGCGATCGACCACCAAGACGAAGTCCAGACGCTAAAAGGGATGTTAGAAGAGACGCTAGAAGAACTTAAGATGTCAAAGACGCCTGAAGAAGAATAGAAGTAAGCAAAGAGGTATGCAACACAGATGGACTGGCCCATAGCCTTAAATAACATCTTATTATAATGGAGATTGTGGATTTGTCTGTCTGTAACCGAAACTAGATTACTATACAATTCACAATTTCCTTTGTTATTGACATCACATTCTCAATGATTTTATTCTTATTTAAACCTCAATTATTAATAAAATTGTTTTATATTGTTAATACTGTTAACCATAGCTACATACTAACAACATGCAATTGTATTTATATATACAACAAAATAGCGGTTTACAGTATGAACGTGAAGGCTAATTTGCATATTGATATTTAAAATGTGATTTTAATAAATATGTGCTTAGTATTATTGGTTTCTAATTGTTTGGTTTTATTTTAATGAATATAAGCAAAAATCTCTTCAATGAATTTTAAATGAAATCCATTAACAAGAAAAGATAACTATGATTTTATTCTTTACTTCCTCTTTTAACTAAATAATTAAATTAGAAAAAATAACAATGAAAGACGAGAGTGATGGAAGAGTAAGTTTCAGTTGTTCTATTTTTCGATTATATCCCCCTCTGTTTTAGATCTTTTTATCTGCATTCTTATTTAGTTTTATTAGCCTTTCTAATCTAATCGAATATTTTATTACATTAAAACTTAAATACTTGCACCCGGAGGGTGCATATATTTGCTAGTACGATTAAAGTAGCCGGTTTAACTCGCCGGTTTAAGTCGGTAGAGCGTTCAGCTAGGAATCACAAGGTTCCTGGTTCGATACCGTAGTAACACAGAGATCTGTGCGGTAAAGTAAGGTGTGGCGCTCCACCTCAGATGCTAAGAAAAACAGTCTCCTTGGTCTAGCGCTATTGAAAAGGAGAGAGACTCCCTCGCTTTTCTGGCTAATACCGACTTTAAGCCGCCCAGAAGACATTTTTTTTAAAGTAGATTAACTAGCTCAATAATATTCAGACTGACCTTGCTGCGTTGGCTATACCGAACTGACTCTCCTCTTTTAGTATGAGCTCGTCTTGTTAATTGTTTTTACTTATTTTTTCTGTGTTTGTAAGTATCCGTTCAGCACCCGATGCTGGTGCTTTATAAATGTGTTAAGCACACCATTCACTTGTGTATCTTTCCACCTTATGATACAACAAAGTGTTATTGTCTTCTCTTGTTGAGATGGAGTTGAAGGTGGAAAAGGGTTAACTTCCCTTGCCACCAGGGTTTGCCACTAGTGGGCGTTACACTAGGCTATTCAAACTCAACCCGGAAAGCTCTCTCTCTCTCTTTCTCTCTCTCTCTCTCTCTCTCTCTCTCTCTCTCTCTTTCTCATCAGGCATCCACAATGATGCACTAGACAAATTGTGTCTCTCCGTTTGGACTTGGGGGTGTGGCTTCCACCCAGCTTTAGGCTTTCAACGACCACTAGTATATTCTCTCTCCGTATATGTGTCTGTCTCTCCCGCCATTAAAGCTACTAGTACAAAATAAAAAAACGCCCCCCGGGCGATATAAAAATACATCTTTGTAACATATTGCCTGTGGGGTGGGAGTAAAAAATTCAATGTGAGCGAGTTTGTACCCTAAGTAAGTAAAATCATCAAATTCATTAAAGGATTAAAAAATAAAACCATTTGAAATGTATACTTTAAATATGTATTAAAATAAAACAAACTATATATAGATATATAATACCAGTCATGTATTTATCAAAACTTGTTTTAAAAAACAATGAGGACTGTCTAATGTTGCATGTTCAAATTTCTAGTGTATTTATTCTGTTATGACGATTTTGGGTAATGTGACGTAAGCAGTGACGTAATTTTTGTTACAGACAAAAACCGGAAGCGAATCTCTATTATTAATAGAGATGAATACGCGTGCCTCGGCATGTACAAAGGAAGGACAATCTTTCGAGGTAGGACTTTTATCTCTTCGTTGAACTTTTAACTCTACAAAAACTCTTTCTTCCTTCCTAAAGACGTTTGTCCTGACTGTTTTCTATTTCTTATGTTGTTGAATGTGCTCAGACAATAAAGTCTGTATTTTGATCTGAAAATCGCTTCGGCGAGAAACTGACTGAGAAAATGACGCATGGCATGGTTTTGATTGGACGACGAATGGTACGTGGCGAAGGGGAGTAAGGAGGAGTGAGTGTTGACTCTGTAGCAGTTATCTTCCCTAGTTGATTGCAGTTGACATTTTGGCAAGAGCTTATCTTTCTTTGCCGCCAGGCTTTACCACTAGGGGACGTTGCAACTTGGCTATTCAAGCACAGCCCCGGCAAAGAATCTCTCTTCATCTCTGTCCCTGTCTCTATCTCTATCTCTGTCTGTCTGTCTGTCTCTCTCTCTCTCTCTTCCATCTGGTCACCTCCAGAGATGTATTAGACTTTTGTGCATCCGTCCGTTTGTACTTGGGAGCAAGCCCCCCCAGCTATGTGTGTGTCTTTATGCCTTCAAACTGTGTGTGTGTGTGTGTGTGTGTGTGTGTGTGTGTGTGTGTGTGCATGTGGGTGTTTGTTTATGTTTGTGTGTGTGTGTGCTTATATGTGTGTGTCTGTTCAGTTTTTGAATATTACCAACGAACTAACCTACCAGGAGGGCACAACAAAGTTTGAGACCAACCGTATACAGCATGAGCAGTTAAAACGAGATATTCGCAAGAATAAAAAAGTAGACAATCAAGGGCTTCAAATCGGTCTACTATGTGACCAGTGTGAAAGGCTATGTATGAGCAAGGCTGGCCTGGTCAGTCACCAATCTATTCATCGGCGGTATGGACTAATAAAATACCCTGTGCTCCCTGGAAATACCTGTAATTGTGGTAAGGTGTGCAAGACTTTGGCAGGACTAAAGAGCCACTTTCGTGCAGCTCATTGTTGAACTTTTTGAAACTCACCATTATATTTTTTTGAACTGTTGAGCTTTTTTTTTATCAAGCAATGGCAATACTTGAACACGAGTTTGCTGCCATCATATGTGTGTATCTGTTCAGTTTTTGATTATTACCAACGAACTAACCTACCAACGGAAAAAAAACAACAAACAAAAAAAAACAACGACCAAGGAACCAACCTACCAACCAATCTACCAACGAACGAATGAACAAACCGACGAAACCAAAATGACAAAAAGTAACATATACTCAAACACCCTCATAGGAAATGGACTCGTCGCCCCGAGTTCAAATCCTGGACGTAGTAATTGCATTTCACTTAGCGCTAATACCATTGGAAAAGGTATGAATTCTACTCTCCCTCCAGCTATGGGTAAATAGTAGGGCAGACTGGGCTCTTTAACCCTGGTTAGGCAACCGGTCTAGGAGAAGAAAAACTCTGAATTCAAACATGTTAAACTCCGCTTAAGAAATTGATATTGTGTCACATCCCACTCGTGCGGAGGGGTTGGTAAATATATATACTCACACACCCTATAATAATTTGACTGTCCATACGTATAACCCCACAGAGCTCCGTTCTTAGTTGGGGAGTGTTGTGAGGATTAAATAAAACGAAAATAAAATAAAATAAAAAAAACAAAACCCCAACAGACTCCCATGAGGCCTTCACCGGAAGAACCCTCTGCGTATATCCGACAAAAAGGAATGTCCCCTGACCTCCAAAAGAATCTCTCGGCCATTTTCGAGTTGAAGACTGAACTGGCTCTAGTCGCTCCAACTAGACAGGGAGATATTCCCTTGCTACAGGCGAGATGGCCTGGTCAATAAAGCCTAAGTCATAATACTACATCCTACCGCATACTATATAAATAACTTTTTAAAAAATCGAAAATTGTATGTTATATGTGTGTATTTACGCGCCCCCTTAGGATACTCTATATTCGCAGAGGTTTTAGGTTCATTAACCCTGGAATATCTGTTGTGACGCAATGGTCATGAGGTGGAACTATGATGGTGGTCTGAGTGATTAGTTACAGAAAAGTTTGAGTTGTGGTATGTGTATTGTAATAGAAAAATTTGAATGACGCATGACATGGTTTTGATTGGACGAGGAATGGTACGTGGCGGAGGGGAGTAAGGAGGAGTGAGCTGATTATCTTGAGATTCAGATCGACCATCAAAGAGCTGAAACGTGCTGAGGCTGTTCTCCCCGCGCGGTGATATGGGCATAAAAATAATATAAAACTTACTCAAGAAACAAAAAGATGTCTTATTAATTCATTCAATTTAAATGAAGATATCAACATAGACTCGTGGCATGGTTTGGATTGGACGTAAATGCTACCTGGCAAAGGGGAGAAAGGAGGAGTGAGAGGTGATAATTTTGAGATTGAGCCCAACCACCAAAGAGTTGAGACGTGCCGAGGCTGTTCTCGCTGCACGGTAATATGGGCATAAAGATAAAATAAAAACTTAATCAAGAAACAAAAAAGATTTCTTATTAATTCCTTTAATTCAAACAAGCAAAACCCAACAGAAGCCCTTAAAAGAAAACTCCCTTAGAAGTCAAACCAACTAGACAACAAGATGGCAGCCGGAGGAGATGGTAGAAGGATCAGCAAGAAGTAAGTAAGATCTCCTCACCAAGTAAGGCTAAACTGTCTCTGTCTCCGTCTCTCTATTTGTCTATCTGTCTGTCTGTCTGTCTCTCTCTTTCTCTTTCTATCACTGAAGAACTCTCTTATATCACTCTCACTTTCACCTATTAGCAATGTCGATTTAGGTATGTTATAGTACCACAGAGCGTTCGGTTAGAAACCACAAGGTTTCTAGTTCGATGCCCGCCCTCGCCAACTCAGCGTATGAGTAGTACAGGGATCTGTGCGGTAAAGTAATGAGCTGATGGTAGGTGTGGCGCACCACCTCAGACGCTAAAATAATCTCCTTGGTCTAGCGCTAGAGAAAGGGGGATAGACTCCCTCGCTGCATGGCTGATACCGACATTAGGCCGCCCCGACGACTTTACTTACTTTTTATAGTACCACATTTAGTACCGTGACCAGCCTATTATCACACCGTGTAATACACGTGGTCCTATTACGAATATATGAATATAAGTGAACACTCTTTTCATTTAGAACTTTCATCCATTCAGTTTATTCCCTTTTCAAGGACTCTTTTCCCTTAAGACTTTCGTCCAAGCTTTTTTCGTATTGTGTATGTTGGATGTTGCTCAGACAATAAAGTCTGCATTAGTTATAACTTAATAACTAATATTGGAACGTTTTTATATAGATATGTAAATTCAACTGCGCCCAGTGGCTTTCTGAGGTCTCCTAACGCATGATAAGAAATTGGTTATAGCTACTGAATTTAACACCACATTTAATTATTAGAACACCATGTCCACTTTTCTAAGTTACATTATCCTACAATTATCAAAATTATAAAATTTGTTTCTTTTCGATTTATATGAAATTTAAAAAATGTTTAACAAATTTCAATAATATTAAGACACCCTAATGGGGTTAAACACCCCTATTGCGAAATTCTTGGAAGTCCATGACTTCAGTATTGGTGTTGTATTGTCCTCGCTCGGAAGATGGAACTTCCGGCTGAGGGACAAAGAGAAAGATAAAAATATATATTTAAAAAGAAAGAGAAAGCGGAAGAGATGGTTTCCGGTCAAGGAAGCAGGGTGAAGATAAAGAAATATATAACAAAGGTCCGTTATCAGATCAAAAAGATAAAGATGTGTAGGCGTGTCGTCAATACAAAAAGCCAGAGGGCAAGCCGACAGCAGTCAGACGCCGGCCGGCAGCGGAAAGGACACTTCACGCCTCCCGTCAGCAACCACCCCTCGTGCACTCATTGTAAGCTCTGTGCCTTCACCACCCACACACTGAAGAAAATAAAGAAGGGTCCTCTTTTGTATACGCGTATCTGTTGTTATTGAAGTCCAGTAGTCGGTCGTAGCTGACTACTAACATACATCGCTTTGGGTACAGTGAAAACCCCAGTACACGATTGAGAGTAGCGAAGAAGGTGCTATATAACATATAGAACTTGGTGCCAGTATATAACATATACGATTTAGTGCCGGTAAAGAAGACGCTATGCAACATTGAAACCTCTATTGCCATGGGATTTTTCTTTGAGGATGACGTCACTCCATATCTTCATTTGGGGACCCTATGGTGGCTTATTAGTCCAATTCTGGACTTTCAGATGCGGTCACACTAATTGCCAGGGAAATTCCCATCTACATTTGGTTGTTTATGACGACGAAGACCTCGCCGCTCTGCAGTCCTGTTTATCTCATTTTTTGAGCTGCTTAGCTCCTGTGCAACAGGCGTCTCGCCAACTCTGTCTGTTCGAGGCCAGATCTTCCACGCTGAAGTTGCGTTGTTACGTTTCTTCAGCGTTATCTTAATATGGCGTTTTATAATAGTTATAAGTTTATAAGTATTTTCTGTGATGTCCACAGTGGCGGTACTTTGATTAATCGTATTACTGTTCTTCAAAACTTTGCGGTGAAACTTATGTCCTTTGTGCCTCCTAGGACATCATCTAACAACCTGTATGCAAATTTGGAGATTCTCAAATTTTCTGATATGGTCCATTGTGAAAATATTTTGTTCATACATAAACTGTTCCACGATAAAATGCCTGTTTCTGTTCAGAATGCTTTTGCAGTTGACTTCACCCATGCTCAGGTCACTCGTGCTGACCAATCTGGTTTGTTTAATTTCCCTATCATCAACACTGTTAGTTTTGGGCATAATTCGATTCGTTTTAATGCACTTAATTCTTGGAACACTGTCCAGTCGGTATTGTTTGATGAGGAAAAGGAGGAAAAGGTGAAGCTTGTTTCGGTATTTTATCCTTAAAAAACTTTTGAAAAAGCATTTTATTGCCTCTTATAAACAACAGATTTGCATTTAGATTCTCACACGGCTAATTCATGATATATATATATGTTTGTGTTGTCTGGTGTGTCTTGTATCGTTTCCTGTGAGCGTCCAAGGGTGGTCATGTCGATGGGCTTAGCTTCACGCTATTAGGCATGGCCTCCCTTCAATAGTAGTTTAACAAGAAGTTTTTCTTTTACTTATTCTGTATAACTTGTACCTACTATTGATAAATAAATACTTATTCTTATTCTTATTCTTATTCTTATTCTAAATCTGCTTTGTAGACGAAACACAATATACATAAATGGAAATAATTCGAAGGAATATATTCGCCCGGTTTTAAACTAATGTTTGCTCACTGCATTTAGTCAACTATCAGTATATCTCAATTCAATGTTTTTAACGGTCCATCGCTCCCTTCCCGCATCCAAAACCAATCCTCGAAAATGACTCGATAAATTGATCAGAGAATTCCAAAAGAGCATCCCCCACCCCGGCTAAGCTCACTAATCCCTTGCTGCGATGCTGTCGCATACTCACACATCGGATGAGGATGCAATAAGATTACTGAAGGAAAGGAGACAAGGATTTCTAAATCTCTCAATGCTATATATATATATATATATATATATATATATATATATATAACCAAGTAATATTTTATATTATGAAATCCATAATATAATATATTATTTGATTGTAAACCTGCTCTGCTATTTTAGCATTGAGCACCTTTATATGCCAATGCTTTTTTCATTCATTGTCTATTCCATCTATATTATATATATATATATATATATATATATATATATATATATATATATATAATTTTCTAAAAGAAAAAATATATATCTCTATACGTTTGTAATGAAGTCTCAGTTGTCTATATATAATATATATATATATATATACATATATTATTATATATAAATAAATAGAGAGAGAGAGAGAGAGAGAGAGAGAGAGAGAGAGAGGGAGGGAGAGAGAGCTGATACTTCATGACAAATGTTAATATATATATATATATATTGGTAATTTTTCCGAGATGAAATAAAGGAAAAAAGTGCTCAATTACAAATGTAAGAGCTGTATTTATTAAATATAACTGTTTATACAGAGGTTTTAGGGAGCATTTACCTAAGGTTTCAGGCTATTATTTCTGTTTCGGTAGGTGATTGTTTTAAGGGCTGCGGTGGTTGAGGATTACCTCCGTCTTCTATGTTGATGGCTTTGTCGTTAGAGAAATATATATATATATATATATATATATATATATATATATATATATATATATATATATAAAGGTGCTTAATGCTAAATAGCAGTGCAGATTTATATATATACCTTGGCATACCAAGCTTATAGACCTAAGTCTGAACTACTACTTCCCCATAGCTGGAGGGAGATTTGTTGAAATCATACCTTTCCCAAGAGTATTAGCGCTATTGTGCCGTGGTCACGCTGCCATAAAATGCTCAAGTGACGTTTCCACTCTTTTACAGAAAATTTCGGACTTTCCGTTGTTTTATCTAGTTTTACGGCTCATTGATCGGTCAATGCCTGACATACGTTGAGTGCTTAGAATCTAAACTTTATTTTCTTTTTGTTCTTATTTATTTTTCTTCTCTTTCTCTTTACCCAGAAATCCGATTACCGTTTTTCTTTAAATCCAAATTCACCATAGGTAAAGTAAAGTCGTCGGGGTGGACTAAAGTCGGTATCAGTTAATCAGCGAGGGAGACTATCCCCTTTCCTCTAACCTGGAACTTTGGTGCCGTGACCAGGATACGAACCTGGGTTACAACCTGGTAAAATTTTCCATAAACTGTTTTAATCATGCTGTTATAATTATTCTATGTGATATACAAACAGACTCGTTCAGGATTTGAAATCGGTTCGCCGCGTCCATAACCCTTACACAACTAGCCCCTCTTTATATGTAGTTTTATAGTATTTATCTGACAAACTTTCCGATTATTCATGAAAAAAACAGATTTTAGGGTGATAAGGGGAATTGATGGTTTCTTTCCTGCTTGGCTAAATGCTTATTACGCGCGCATTTGATCGAAGCTAATCCCGTATTGCGTAAGCTTGAGAGACCTGCAACCCATTACAGGCGTAAATGACAATGCATCGCCCCAATTGAAAATTGTCTTCGTTTTTACGCTGTCATCGCTACAATAATTTACGAGCCCTTAATTCGCGCTTGTCACTGCCTTCGGACGGACGAGCTGGGAAACAACGCCTCGTTAACGAATAGATAAAAACATTTATTCATGGATAACAACCTATAAAGATATCACCCTTTTTTACCTAACAATTTGCCGATATAAAACTGTATGGACTGCAAACGCAATGGTCCCTAAGTGGGTGTGATTTCACTTACGATTACATAAACCAACAAAAAAAAGGTGTCCCATGAATGTTTAGTACTGTTTTCGACTAATTTTCAGGTGCTGATTTCGAGATTTTCGTCCGTTTTCATCCAAATTATACGCTTTTTTTGTACGGTGGAAATACTGTATATTAGGTTGTTTGGCTGGATGTTAAGGCATGTTAATCCTTGTTGGGTTATTTTATGTCGAAGAGATTTTGTGCTTATTTCCTAGTTGGGTAACATGATATAAATAATTTGGGTTAATTTGGGTTCTATTTTTCTGGGTCACCCTGTAATATTTAATTATATATGTAATTATTTATTTTCCCATTAAACTAACTCTAAACCCCAACCCTAACCCTAAACCCTAACCCTAACCCTAACCCCCTAGTTGAGTAACATATTACAGGGTGATCCAGAAAAAACAGAACCCACAGATTTTGTAATAAAACTGTTAATTTTAATCTTAATTCTTTAAAAAGTTTAAGTCCAATAAGGTTTAGGGTTAGGGTTTAGGGTTAGGGTCAGGATTGGGGTTGGGGTTTAGGGTTTGTTTAATGGGAAAACAAATAAATAATTTGGGTTCTCTTTTTTCTGGGTCCCCCTGTAATATCATGTTACTCAACTAGGAAATAACTCATTTTATTTTATTCATACTTGATGAGTATTGAAAATTCTTTTTTAAACGCAATTTTTGAACACATTCTAAAAAATTCATTTTGACTATTTAACCTATAGATGGGACTCAATCCAGGGTCAGAGTGGACCTGGGAGTAATGCCAATGAAGCGGCACTCCACACTTTCCAGAGCTCCAGAACTTGAACTTCAACATTAGATGCAGTTTAACGTCATACTCAGGACACTAGCACGTATATATATTTACCAACCCCTCCGCACGAGCAGGATGCGACGCAAGGTCAATTTCTTAAGCGGAGGTCAACAGGTTTGAATTCATAGTTTTCCTTCTCCTAGACCGGTTGTCTAACCAAGGTTAAAGAGCCAAGTATGCACTACTATTTACCCATAGCTGGAGGGAGAGAAGGATTCATACCTTTCCCAAGGGTATTAGAGCTAAGTGAAAAGCAATTAGCACGTCCAGGATTTGAACTCGGGGCGACGAGTCCATTTCGCATGACTTTAACCATTACACCACGCGCTTCCTGAACAAACACTAGCACGTATATGTTAAACTATTCTTGAAACATTCTTGAAAAGCACCTTACGTATGAAGGACGTTAAAAGGCACCTCATGTGGTGTAATGGTTAGCGAACTAGATTAGCTGACCATTGGTAGTGAGTTTGATTCTCACTGGGCGCTCCATACGTCTGGCATTGTGCCACATCTAAGCTGAACTTAGTAAATAACTATATGTTAAAATATTTTTTTCATAAGAGCAGTAGGGTCAGGCCAATCATATAGGTGCTAAGGCTTGATCTGACCAACCGATTGATTAGAGCAAGCTTCCCCGACTGCTCCTCTAGTCTAAGGGCCAAAGTGGAGGATTATATGTCATGGACTGTTCAGGCACCAGGATTCCGTCCTTCAGAATCACAGGTCAGCACCCATGACCAAAAGGTAGCAACATTGGGGGAGATCTTAGTTCTCTGCAGGTGGTGTATTCTTATGTTCCAGCTAACAGGGCTCCTGTATATCTGTAAAATCGGAGCTATGATAACATTACACTGGTTTACAAAAAAAATATTTTTTGTCTGAGGCAAGAATGTGAAAATGTTTTTTTTTAATAATTTGGGTGTGCTGAATTCAAATTTATGAACAGTTTTGCTCTATCACTTCTAGTCTTCTGTCTTTTAAATAGTCTCATTTTAGTATATACAGACTATATACGTGCTTATTTCAACAGTTGCAGCTGCTTATTACAGATAAAACAGGATAGATAAAGAACATTGACGGAATAAATATACTTGGATGACACAATGTACACAATTCATAGTACCACAGACAGAAATGTGTTTTCTTAGATGATCTGCTGACTGCCAGTGCACTACTGGCCAGTGCACTACCGGCTGTTGATTGAGATGTGTTGGCTACGCTTAACTGCCAAAATCCGTCTTCATATATAGCTATATATATATGATGTAATGCTATCATTTACATTTATTGCATAATAACTAAAAAAGAAGACATAAGTCACACAATATTAGAAATTAACCCTGAATGCATATACGCCTTTATGTACAGTATGTTTACAAAATGTACAGTATGCATATCTAAACCAGTGTTATGTTCTAGGAATGCATATTGTATTGTTTCCCCCGGATTATGTAATGCAGGCTTTATTAAAGTGCTCTACATAACCGCTCTGGTTTATATACAACAACTCAGGGGGACTGTTATTATATATTACTATACATTAGGGACTGGCAGAAAATATCGGATACTACGAGTTTTAAAAGCGAATTAAGAATAATTAAATCTATTATTTAAGGTTAAACTTTGTCTACATCGATAAGTAGTAGCATAATAACCATCATTAAAAAAAGAAAAATATAATTACATATGCAGTTTATTTTTAAAAGATTCAAAACTATTTGTTTTGGTCAATTTCGAAGCGATCCGCCATTTTGGCTGTTTTTCAATGGTTTTAGGCGCTTGTTTACAATTTTAACGTAACATTTGGGATGGAAAAAAAATTACCAAAAATCAAGTAATTATCCGATTTTAATGAAATTTTCAGTATTGATTTGACAATTAATGCAGTTTATAATGCATCAGTTATTTTATTTCAAAACTTTAACTTAGTATTTTTGCTATGAAAAATTAATATATAAAATTCATTTAAAATATCAAAATCCCGATGTTAAGTTTAAAATGTTATATTTTTATATTCTAAAAATAAATATCTACTTAATGCAAACCTTATTTTAGGCGCCAAAAGTAATAAGTTTTGAAGAAAAACTCGATTGAAAATGTACCCCCTCCCCCTTTTAAGCAGAAAAAACATCGATGTATAATTTTTTCTTTTATAAAATAATCAACTTGCAAAACATTTTACGCCCCCCAACATAAGGGGGTCAAAATTAAGTGATCTGAAAAATGTTCCTTGTCAAACTCTGGAACCTTCCTGGAACTTCAAACTAAACTAATTATTTGATCTATTGTTTTAGACAGTTTGCTGTCTGCTAACCATGATCGGGTACAAGTGTTAAGCTATGGACTGGGGTATATCATTGAAGGGGTTCATGACAGATCAATCAAATTTGTGTAGGGGTCTACGGACTTAAAAATTTGAGAACCTCTGATGTAATCAAAGGGTTCAAGACAGATCAATCAAATTTGTGTAGGGTCTACGGACTTAAAAGTTTGTGAACCTCTGATGTAATCAAAGAGTTCATGACAGATCAATCAAATTTTTGTAGGGGTCTACGGACTTAAAGTTTGAGAAATCTGAGGTTCATGACAGATCAATCAAATTTGTGTAGGGGTCTACGGACTTAAAAGTTTGAGAACCTCTGATGTAATCAAAGGGTTCATGACAGAATCAAATTTTTGTAGGGGTCTACGGACTTAAAAGTTTGAGAACCTCTGATGTAATTTCATGACAGATCAATCAAATTTTTTGTAGGGGTCTACGGACTTAAAAGTTTTGAGAACCTCTGATGTAATCAAAGGTTCATGACAGATCAATCATCAAAATGACAGATCAATCAAATACAATGTCAATTTTTGTAGGGTCTACTTAAAAGTTTGAGAACCTCTGATGTAATCAAAGGGTTCATGACAGATCAATCAAATTTGTGTAGGGGTCTACGGACTTAAAAGTTTGAGAACCTCTGATGTAATCAAAGGGTTCATGACAGATCAATCAAATTTTTGTAGGGGTCTACGGACTTAAAAGTTTGAGAACCTCTGATGTAATCAAAGGGTTCATGACAGATCAATCAAATTTTTGTAGGGTCTACGGACTTTAAAAGTTTGAGACCTCTGATGTAATCAAAGGGTTCATGACAGATCAATCAAATTTTTGTAGGGGTCTACGGACTTAAAAGTTTGAGAACCTCTGATGTAATCAAAGGGTTCATGACAGATCAATCAAATTTGTGTAGGGGTCTACGGACTTAAAAGTTTGAGAACCTCTGATGTAATCAAAGGGTTCATGACAGATCAATCAAATTTGTGTAGGGGTCTACGGACTTAAAAGTTTGAGAACCTCTGATGTAATGAAAGGGTTCATGACAGATCAATCAAATTTGTGTAGGGGTCTACGGACTTAAAAGTTTGTGAACCTCTGATATAATGAAAGGTTCATGACAGATCAATCAAATTTTTGTAGGGGTCTACGGACTTAAAAGTTTGAGAACCTCTGATGTAATCAAAGGGTTCATGACAGATCAATCAAATTTGTGTAGGGGTCTACGGACTTAAAAGTTTGAGAACCTCTGATGTAATCAAAGGGTTCATGACAGATCAATCAAATTTTTGTAGGGGTCTACGGACTTAAAAGTTTGAGAACCTCTGATGTAATCAAAGGGTTCATGAGAGATCAATCAAATTTTTGTAGGGGTCTACGGACTTAAAAGTTTGAGAACCTCTGATGTAATCAAAGGGTTCATGACAGATCAATCAAATTTGTGTAGGGGTCTACGGACTTAAAAGTTTGAGAACCTCTGATGTAATCAAAGGGTTCATGACAGATCAATCAAATTTTGTAGGGGTCTACGGACTTAAAAGTTTGAGAACCTCTGATGTAATCAAAGGGTTCATGACAGATCAATCAAATTTTTGTAGGGGTCTACGGACTTAAAAGTTTGAGAACCTCTGATGTAATCAAAGGGTTCATGACAGATCAATCAAATTTGTGTAGGGGTCTACGGACTTAAAAGTTTGAGAACCTCTGATGTAATGAAAGGGTTCATGACAGATCAATCAAATTTGTGTAGGGGTCTACGGACTTAAAAGTTTGTGAACCTCTGATATAATGAAAGGGTTCATGACAGATCAATCAAATTTTTGTAGGGGTCTACGGACTTAAAAGTTTGAGAACCTCTGATGTAATCAAAGGGTTCATGACAGATCAATCAAATTTGTGTAGGGGTCTACGGACTTAAAAGTTTGAGAACCTCTGATGTAATCAAAGGGTTCATGACAGATCAATCAAATTTTTGTAGGGGTCTACGGACTTAAAAGTTTGAGAACCTCTGATGTAATCAAAGGGTTCATGACAGATCAATCAAATTTTGTAGGGGTCTACGGACTTAAAAGTTTGAGAACCTCTGATGTAATCAAAGGGTTCATGACAGATCAATCAAATTTGTGTAGGGGTCTACGGACTTAAAAGTTTGAGAACCTCTGATGTAATCAAAGGGTTCATGACAGATCAATCAAATTTGTGTAGGGGTCTACGGACTTAAAAGTTTGAGAACCTCTGATGTAATCAAAGGGTTCATGACAGATCAATCAAATTTGTGTAGGGGTCTACGGACTTAAAAGTTTGAGAACCTCTGATATAATGAAAGGGTTCATGACAGATCAATCAAATTTGTGTAGGGGTCTACGGACTTAAAAGTTTGAGAACCTCTGATGTAATCAAAGGGTTCATGACAGATCAATCAAATTTGTGTAGGGGTCTATGGACTTAAAAGTTTGTGAACCTCTGATGTAATCAAAGAGTTCATGACAGATCAATCAAATTTTTGTAGGGGTCTACGGACTTAAAAGTTTGAGAACCCTGATGTAATCAAAGGGTTCATGACAGATCAATCAATTTGTGTAGGGGTCTACGGACTTAAAAAGTTTGAGAACCTCTGATGTAATCAAAGGGTTCATGACAGATCAATCAAATTTTTGTAGGGGTCTACGGACTTAAAAGTTTGAGAACCTCTGATGTAATCAAAGAGTTCATGACAGATCAATCAAATTTTTGTAGGGGTCTACGGACTTAAAAGTTTGAGAACCTTGATGTAATGAAAGGGTTCAAGACAGATCAATCAAATTTGTGTAGGGTCTACGGACTTAAAAGTTTGAGAACCTCTGATGTAATCAAAGGGTTCATGACAGATCAATCAAATTTGTGTAGGGGTCTACGGACTTAAAAGTTTGTGAACCTCTGATGTAATCAAAGAGTTCATGACAGATCAATCAAATTTGTGTAGGGGTCTACGGACTTAAAAGTTTGAGAACCTCTGATGTAATGAAAGGGTTCATGACAGATCAATCAAATTTGTGTAGGGGTCTACGGACTTAAAAGTTTGAGAACCTCTGATATAATGAAAGGGTTCATGACAGATCAATCAAATTTGTGTAGGGGTCTACGGACTTAAAAATTTGAGAACCTCTGATGTAATCAAAGGGTTCATGACAGATCAATCAAATTTTTTGTAGGGGTCTACGGACTTAAAAGTTTGAGAACCCCTGATGTAATGAAAGGGTTCATGACAGATCAATCAAATTTGTGTAGGGGTCTACGGACTTAAAAGTTTGAGAACCTCTGATGTAATCAAAGGGTCCATGATAGGACAATCAATTTTTGTAGGGGTCTACGGACTTAAAAGTTTGAGAACCTCTGATGTAATCAAAGAGTTCATGACAGATCAATCAAATTTTTGTAGGGGTCTACGGACTTAAAAGTTTGAGAACTTCTGATGTAATGAAAGGAAATGGAATGATATCTGAATTTCAATGATGAATACAAGAGAATTATTTTTGGTAAGCAAGATTTCTGTTTCTAGTTATATTTGAAGTTACATTGTGTTTTGTAGAATTTAATATTTTTATTGTCTATACTATTTAGCTAATTGAAGACAATTCTGATGTGCTGAATCCTAAGATCCCATTAGCTTTGCTCAATCAGGTCAACTTTGTTTTTTAAACTATGGCCACATTTTTTTTTTTACATGTACGGGTATTTTCGCTTTATATGATGCAATTTTTTTCTTGAAATAAACGAACTTTGAAGAAAATTGATTCTTGTTCGGTGTTCAATTTTTAAAACATTTCAAGCACATTTTTTTAATTATTTATTTATCCTATAGATGGGACCCTAACATATATTACCACTAATGGCGATGAATGGGTACCCCACAGTTCCAGAATTGGAACTTCACCGCTAGATGCAATTTAATGTCATACACAGGACACTAAGACCACCAGCCATCATCTTCTAGAACATTTATAATAAAAAGGATTGGGGGTGCCATAAGGGCAATAGGGGTGAGACAATCATATAGGTGCTAAGGTTTGGTGTGACCAGTCAGATTTGGCAATGAATACGACTGCTCTATTGGGACTTGATCACAACACCATAAAAGGTTCAAGTAACATAGTGAGTGAAGGGACATATCCGTTTCCGCTCTTTTGCAGAAAATTTCAGACTTCCGTTTTTTTATCTAGTTCAGGGGTCATTGATCGGTCACTGAATGACATACGTTGAGTACTTAGAATCTTAAACTTTATTTTCTTTTTGTTCTTATTTATTTATTTTTTCTCTTTCTCTTTACCCAGAATGCAAATATTTTCTGTTTCTGGTTAGATTTGAAGATACACTGTGTTTTGTAGCATTTAATATTTTTATGTGGCTAAATGATATTTCAAATTTGACAATCAATTCGACTGTTATTGATAGTATTTGCGCTATTGGGACGTGATCACAACACCATAAAAGGTTCAAGTAACATAGTGGGTAAAAGAACATATCCGTTTTCGCTCTTTTGCAGAAAATTTCAGACTTTCGTTTTTTATCTAGTTCAGGGGTCATTGATCGATTACTGCATGACATACGTTGAGTACTTAGAATCTTAAACTTTATTTTCTTTTTGTTCTTATTTCTTTATCTTCTCTTTCTCTTTATCCAGAATGCAAAGATTCTCTGTTTCTGGTTAGATTTGAAGATACACTGTGTTCTGTAGCATTTAATATTTTTATGTGGCTAAATGATATTTCAGATGAGGCAATAAATTCGACTGTTGTTGATTTCCCTAAAGAGACTTCTTAGACTTTTTTTTCCCAAAATTCTAATCCTTTAATTCCAATCATGGTTTATTTATGAATTGATTTCCGGACATGCACAGATTTTGCCTGGTTTTCATCGCCTTGAAGCTTTGGTTTGTTTAATAGCATATTAACATTCGTCGGTTAATGACAAGGACATCCTTCTGGAAGAACATAATACTTAGGACACTAAAACCCTTGCACCGCCTTATAAACAGGGTTTTAACAAGATGGGCTGTTTTGAGGCAAGTCTATCTCAGTTCGACTTTAATAGAGATATCATTAATAAATAAGATGCTATTTAAACTAAATAATGATTATTTAATATTCATTTAGAATAAAACGTAAATAACTAAGGAAAATATGACGTTGGTGGTAAGGTAGATTCGGTTACATACAGACACACAGTCTCCATTTTGATAAAGATTCAGAACTCCTTTGTCGTTGTCTGAAGAAGATATACAAGACCAATTGTAAAAATGACGCCGAAACACCCAAGGGCATTAATTATATGAAATCAAAAAACCCTAACGCTCAACAAGAACTTCTGACATAGACAAAGAGTTCTCTATTTATTTAGCAATTAGAATACCTTCTTCACTTCTCGCAATTGCTCGGACATCAATCGGCGCCATATGACCACTAATATCATTTCTGATTTTGACAACTGCGAGTCTACACGATGTTAGCCAATGCTTCAATAACCCTTTGCCAACTTTTGTTTAAACAAATACGTGAAAGAAGCGAGTTCAGACCATTCTTGTGATGGCTGGAGAAAAGAGAAAAAAAATGAACCTTTGTCTAAAATTCATAGAAGACAAAGAGGAAGCGCTCGAGACTCTGAAACTTTTGGAAGTTTCTACATTCATTCGATCCAGGATTACGATCACTTATTTGTAAACAAGAATACCCTTTTTAGAGAGAGAGAGAGAGAAGAGAGAGAGAGAGAGAGAGAGAGATAGAGAGAGAGAGAGGAGAGAGAGAGAATTTAATAGTTTACCCCCCCCCCCACTTACGGCAGTTGTCAAATGGCCGAGAGGTTAACGATTTTCGCTCCCGTCAGATGTAGTTGTGTCTAGCCACACGGAAGAGACGTGAAACGTCGAAACACGGTGTCTGTGGATTATTATATTATATATATATATATATTATATATATATATATATATATATATGGGTAATTCCATGTCAAATCATCAAGGCCATGTCACCCAAACCCTTCAATTTTTTTGAAATTTCATTTGATCTAACAGTGCAAAAATGAAAACATTGTTTTCAATCATAATTTCCATTATTTCCGTTAGCTGAAAAAAACAAACTTTCTACAATCATCAGGAGTTTGTTTAATGTTTTTCTTTCGAATGGAAAAATGTTTTTCAAGATAATCTTAATTTTTTATGCAATTTTATTTTTGAATATAGGGGGTAAATTTCACAGGGAAAATTGGTGGTACCTAAGATATTGTTATCATTTTTTGTTACCTTCCAATTTTCAATTCTAAAATGAAATGTGGTGCTGATATTGACGTTTGTATATTGTCAGAATTTTTCAGGCAATATGATTGATACATGGAAATATTGGTTTGTATATTATTTTAAATAATCCAACCACCAACATAATGTCTATCGAACTCTGACAGTTATTTTGCTCCATATGGTGCTTATTCAATGGCTGAACGTAAAAGTGCCAAATTTGAACTGATATTGTAACTTCGCTTGTGAGCAAAAAACAAACTCCATTTTTGGTACAAATAATGTTCAATATATGTAGAATAATAATTTAAAGGAAAAAAGAAATTATATGTAGTGCGACATTGTGATTTTTTCTCTTATTGATCTTGCATTTAAAGAATCAGAAATCATTAATAACGTAAAAAGGGTTATTTTATGCCTATTTTGATAACATGTTTGGGTTCCTCAGCCCTAAAAAACATCTATAAACCAATTTTTAGGTGTAGGGGAGCTCTATAACTCATTTTATAGACAAAAATAGATTACAAAACATCGCCATTTTTCTCACCCCCCTCAAATCTTTCGAGTTTAAAATCGACATAACTCTGCGAATATTTCGAATTGGAAGCTCAATTTTGGGGGATTGTCTAACTTTAACCTACTCTACACCTGTACACAATTGAAGGGGTTGGGTGACAATTTTATTTTTTTCCTGATGATTTCACATGGAATTGCCCATATATATATATATATATATATATATTATATATATATATATATATATATGCAAATAAATACGACGGCATGTAAATATATAAAATATTGAAAAATAAGGTATTCAGAGGATGATATTATCATAGTTAGAAGTATTAGTCAATGTTAAAATGTTTCGGTTTATATTTATACCATCATCAAGGCATCGTTAATATGTGATGTTGTAACTTCTGAATACTTTTCAATATAAAGTTGGAAAGAAAAAAGAGGCAAAGTTAGAATTCTATAGCCATTAAGAGTGTTCTATTTCAAGACTTTATGACGTAATTTGTGTTCGAAATTATATATATATATATATATATATATATATATATATATATATAAAACATTGCCTCCAAATAACTTGGTTAAAACATTAATATATATATATAATATATATTATATATATAGAGAGAGAGAGAGAGAGAGAGAGAGAGAAAGAGAAAGAGAGAGAGTGGTTGTGTATGTGTGTGTGTATGAGAGAGAGAGAGAGAGAGAGAGAGAGAGAGAGAGAGAGAGAGAGAGAGAGAGAGAGGGGGGAAGCATTAAAAATAACCAGTTGACTTTGACATGTCAACAGACATAATACAAATTTTTCGTTTTTGTTGTTTCTTTCCTAATCTTTTAAAAAAGCAATTTAAATTTTAGTTGCAATTTAAATCTCCCCCCCCCCCCATAATTGTGTAGGTATTAATTTGAAGTTGAAGAGAGAATTGGAACATTAGCCGTTTACAACGCCTGGAAGCAAATGTGCCTAATGATTATTACTCCAATATAAATGATACAAAATGTTTGCTTAAGGTTTGTTATATTACAGTCAGTCTTTAGTAATGGAACTGAATTTAAACAAAATATTCGGCCTTTTAAAGGTATTTCTACATTTTCAGAATTTGTTTTAGACAGGTTTACTTATAGACATATGTCTGTATGTATGTATGTATAAAACAATAGCTGAAAAGCCGCCCTATTGTTTATGATTATTTCTGTAAATATTCAAATTTGTCAAAGTGTAACTCAAAATAAAATTACCATGGCAGCTTAATAAAGAATCTTTTCAGAATCTATTTTAAAGAAGTTTATTTCTATACATATGTCTGTAATATTCAAATAATTGCGAAAATAATATCTTCTAGAAAAATGAATTACTAGAGTGAGTCAAAGGTTTAGCCATATTCGGCATGATTTTGCCAAGGTCGTGGCGGCGACCGACCAAACTGGAGATGCCGAGCTCGCCTGATATGCTCCGGATGTTACTCACCAGATTTGTCAAGCACTGTCAACTGGGGCTTTAGAATACACAAACTGCACCTCTGTAGAAGGATAAACCCCTTCTTGGCCGTGGTTGACCCGTGATGCTTAAGGACGGAATCCTATTGTATGAACAGTCCACAACATGTAACGCTCCACTTTGGCCCTTAATTAGGCTAGACAGGCAGTCAGAGAGGCCCCTTCCAATCAATCGGCTGGTCACGTCAAGCCCAAGCACCTGTATAATTGTCCCAACCCTATTGCTCGTATGGCAAACCCTAACCCTTTTTATCATATATGTGCTTGAAGGCGGTGACTGAGGGTCTTATTGTCTTGGGTATAACATTAAACTGCATCTAATGGTGGAGTTTTTAAAAAAGAATTTATTTGAAAGTTAACAGACGTTAAGTTATATGTATCTTCATAAACAGAACGATTCTTTTAGTTAACCCACGGATCACCAAATTATTATTGTGGCCAGATTATTATTGTGTTCAATACTTGCTAGCCAGAACGAAAGTTATGAGAAAAAGATGTAAAACAAACTTTATCTTTCCATGTTATATTCATGGATGAGTGGCGTAAAATGCACAAAAACAAATTTAACCAACATATTTATTTTCAAAATATTATCAAAGAATTATTAGCCACATTAGCAGAAAGGTTTAGTGAGATTTGTGAAACTGAAGTTTGCATTTCAAGATATCGTCAATGTTTTGTTTGGAATTGCTACATCCAATCAAGAGAATTGCTTTCAAATGTTTATCAGTCAATTTCGTTCGATGGGTTGATTCCGTAGTCAGGTCTATGAGGATTTAGTAAGTTTAACATGATATTTAAATTTAAATGGTATCATCAGAACGTCTCGCGTTCCGTACGTTTTAATAAACCAATTCAATTACCGTCAGCGGGCCTGATAAAATGCCTTCGCGGGCCGGATCCGGTCCGCGGGCCGTAGTTTGGTGACCCCTGAGTTAACCAATTTTTTTTTTAAATTACAGTGGTACCTTGACTTTCAATTTGTTCCGCTTGTGAAACTCAAATGCTATTAATCCGTTCCAGTCTCTCAAAAATGCCCTAAGTTTTTGCTACGTTTCTTTGAAAATAAAATAGCACTGTACTGTATAAAACAGGATAAAATAGAATGTAATGAATTTTGTGCTGTAATATGGTTTAATGTTTATTTATCTTATAAATATAATTTTTCTTTGGCGTAATAAATTTGGAAACTTGAATGTTTTTAGTAAACTTATAAAACATACGAGTATCTGAAACTCACTCAGGGTACGTGTAAGTCAAGGTACCACTGTGTATATTTAAATGATGTAGGCATAGCATATAAAAAACTAAAACAAAAAACAACAAACTATTGATGGAGATATGACAGGGTTAATGCTTGTAGAATATAATTGAAAATATAAAAAGAAGTGAATTGGAAGGAATATTACTACGCGTCTGATGATTGGGATAATCTAATCAAACTGGCAATAACTGGAAGAAAGTGTGTGCGTATGAATTTATTCTTTTTTTTTGTCGAGAGAATTTTAAGATTTTGACTCTGTAACGAATATATATATATTATTATATATATATATATATATATATATATATATATATATAAAATATGTGCTATATTTATAAGTAAACAGTGCCCAATATTATGGATAGGACCATTTATATCTAAACTAAGATAGTGTGGACATGGAGTCAACGGCGCCTCGTTACTCAAGTAACC
>CM042171.1:43182858-43208196 GCA_023376005.1 Doryteuthis pealeii | reverse complement strand
GTCGAAGGTAGAATCATCACAACATATAGCTTTCCATATTCAGATATATCCTGGGGGTTTGGCACTCGACTACCCTGATATTGAACACGTAAAATTCCAATTCTCAGTTCGGAGTCAGCCAAGTAGGCATCGGGGTCAAGTTCGGTATGTTCATACCGTGAAGTTCATCACCATATGTATATAGGAGTCTCAATACACTGTGAATTTACATTTCTAATTCTACGATGCTTTTGGAAGGATAATATGAAAAATTTAAAATCAGAACCCTTTATTCTGATTTATTTTCCTTCCTCTCGGAAGTAAAATGACAGTTATCAAAAAGAACATATGCTCATGCGCGGGACAGCAAATGCATTTAAATCACAGTAATAAAAAAAAGTAAGTTATTTCCTATAACTCCAACATAAACTAAGGGGAACCACTCTTGATTGATAAATCATTTATTTATTTATTTATTGATCTACTAGGAAAAAAGAGGACGGGGTTAGGGTTACGGTTTGGGTTTAAGGTTAGGGTTTAGGGTTAGAGTTAGGGTTTAATTAGGGTTTTTAGGGTCAGGGTTTAGGGTTAGGGTTAGGGTTTAGGTTTAGTTTAATGGAAAAATAATTAAATAATTTATCAATCAAGAGTGGTTCCCTTTATTTTACTGTTCAGGGAGAACCATCAATTATTAAACAAAAGAAAGGAGTTGATGTCTAGATGGATTGTGTAATGGTTATAGTTTTAGGAAAAGGAATCGGTCCAAGATAAAAAACAGATCAATTCAATGTGATCAATATCAAATATACAGGGTTATTGAAAATTACCTCCCTACTTTAAACAATGTATATTTTTTAAGATGTCCAGTTTTAGGAAGAACGTGGTCTAATTGTTAGAGTCATGGAAAATGGACTCGTCTCACCGCGTTCAAATCCTGAACGTAGAAATTGCATTTTCAGTTTACCCTTGTAAAAAAAATAATGATTCCGAAATAAATTATGATATATCTTATTATAATGGAGATTGTGGGTTTGTCTGTCTGTAACCGAAACTATATTACTATACAAGTCACAATTCCCTTTGTTATTTACATTATATTTTCCATGATTTTATTTTTTTTATTTAAACCTCAATTATTAGTAAAATTGTTTTACATCATTAAGACTGTTAACAATATCTACATACTAATAACATGCAATTGTATTTATATATACAACAAAATAGCGGTTCACAGTATGAATGGGAAGGCTAATTTGCATATTGATCTTAAAAATTTGATTTTAATAAATATATGCATAGTATTATTGATTTCTAATTGTTTGGTTTTATCTTATTGAATATGAGCAAAAATCTATCTTAAAAATCTATCTTAAAAGAAATCCATTAACAAGAAGAAATAACTGTAATATTATTCTTTACTTCCTATTTTAACTAAATAGTTAAATTAGGAAAATTTACCGCTGAAAGACGGGGGTGATGGAAAATGATGGAAGAGTTAGTTTCAAAGTTGTTCTATTTTCCGATTATACCCCCTCTGTTCCAAATATTTTTATCTGAATTCTTATTCAGTTTCATTAGTCTTTCTAATTTAACATGATATTTTATTATATTAAAACTTAAATACTTGCACCCGGAGGGTGCATATATTTGCTAGTTCAAATAGTGTAGGGGGTTATTTTGCAATGATCGTGTATATCTTTATATTAGATATAAGTATGCAGAAATAATTTGTTTGTTTTGTTTTACGGCGTGTCAACCTCAATGGATCATTTAATGCCGACAGACTTTTGAAATAAATCAATTCTTAGTGGATACTCAATCTTTTTGTTAACACATTTTTCTATTTAACACATAGGTGGGACGCTAACAGGTACTATCACTCCTGATCAGAGTGAACCAGGTGTTAAGTATCTGGCCGCCATCCTTGGCCAGTTGTAAAGAACTTAAAGTAAATAAATAAGTCCTGAGTTATAGAATCCTTTCGTAAGTGAATAAATCCTGAGTTATGGAATCCTACTTATTGTCAAAAGGTCCAGTGATATAATTCTATGTTCCGTCGTCCACGAGGGTTCAAATAGTTATGACTAGGTATGACCAGTACAGCCAGTATAAATAATAATATCAGCAGCAGAATACTGCCAGTGGTTGGTCAATAGGTTGGTCACATGGTTATCGGCGAGTCTATAAGTAGAAGCGGACATCTGGCACACACCTTATATCAGAAAACGCCAACACCAAGCAGCAGTGTTGATGAAGGGGTGCTCCACATTCTCCAAACCTCAGGAAATAGAACCTCACTATCTGATAGAGTTTAACGTCATTCCACGGACATTAAGACCATCAGCCACTACCTTCTAGCACCAATATGATAAAAAGTGTTGGGGGTTACCATAAGGACAATAATGTTGGGACAATCATATAGGTGATAGGGTTTGACATGGCCAGCCGATTGATCGGAGTGGTCCTCTCCGATCGCTCGTCTAACAAAGTGGAGCCTTGCATGTCATGGACTGCTCAGCCACCAGAGTCTCATTCTTAAGCATAACGGGTCGCCATCCAAGACCAACAGGTGACCCCATTTGGGGGGAGTCTTACCCCTCTGCAGAGATGCAGTCGGTGCATTCTAACGCCCCCTGTCGACAAGACTGACGAGGGTGAGTAGAAAAGTAATGTCATTTTGTTCAGGATAGGTATAATTACAAACACAGGAATATGTATCATGCATTAAAATTAAGCTGCTCCTCTGTGGATGACACCCCTCCTCCTCCACATAGTCACCGTAACTCTCAATAGCAATGTTCCACCTTCGAATGTGACCATCTATCCCTGTCCCGTAACATTCTGTTGACTGTTGTTTGAGCCACTTCTTCACTACAGATTTAATTTCCTCGTCACTGGAATGACTCTCAAACCCTCTTTCATGGGGCCAAAGAGATGATAGTCTGAAGGCGCTAAATCTGGTGAGTATGAGGCAATTTTCTTCCTAGTCCTGATGCTTGTGTGCGGTTGAGCATTGTAATCCAGAAGGAGGATATTGTCGATTGGCAAGTTGGGTCTTATTCGTCGGATTCTTGTTCTGAGCCTCGTTAGGATCTCAATGTAAACCTTAGTTTTATAAAGGAACTATAAAGGAACTATAAAGAAAATGACATTACTTTTTGATTCACCCTCGTAGTTTTGACTAACGAGAACATAAAGACTTTGGTTTAGATTCAGAGTTTTCTTCTCCTACATGGAAAGATAAAACGTTAAATCAATGCATCGCAATGTTCCTTAAAATCCCATCAACCAGTGCCAAGGCATCTATTCTACTTCCGCTGAAGAAAAATTGATTTTTCATTCTCATTTGACAGCACATCTGTTCCTATATATTTTATAATACCCCAAGAGTGACCTACAGTTTAATAGGTTATCAACTCCGTGCACCTTTCTATTTAAACAACCACATATCTCGTGCATTTGTATTCATATATATATATATATATATATATATATATATATATATTATCTTATTATAATGGAGATTGTGTGATTTTCTGTCTGTAACCGAAACTATATTCCTACTCAAGTCACAATTCTCTTAGTTATTGACATCACATTCTCCATGACTTTATTTTTACCTAAATCTTAATTATTAATAAAATTGTCTTACATTATTAATACTGTTAACTATGTCTACATACTGACAACATGCAATTATATTTATATATACAACAAAATAGCGGTTTACAGTATGAACGGGAAGGCTAATTTGCATATTGATATTAAAAATGTGATTTTATTAAATATGTGCTTAGTATTATTGATTTCTAATTGTTTGGTTTTATCTTAATAAATATGAGCAAAAATCTCGGGGATAAATCTTAACAGAAATCTATTAGCATAAAGAAATAACTGTAATTTTATTCTTTTCTTCCTATTTTAACTAAATAGTTAAATTAGGGAAATTTACCACTGAAAGACGGGAGTAAGGGAAAATGGTGGAACAGTTAGTTTCAAAGTTGTTCTATTTTCTGATTATACCCCCTCTGTTCCAAATATTTTTATCTGAATTCTTATTCAGTTTCATTAGCCTTTCTAATTTAACATGATATTTTATTATATTAAAACTTAAATACTTGCACCCGGAGGGTGTATATATTTGCTAGTATTTTATAATACCCCAAGAGTGACCTACAGTTTAATAGGTTATCAACTCCATGCACCTTTCTATTTAAACAACCACATATCTCGGGCATTTGTATTCATATATATATATATATATATATATATATATATATATTATTATAATGGAGATTGTGTGTTTGTCTGTCTGTAACCGAAACTATATTACCATACAAGTCACAATCCCCTTTGTTATTGACATCACATTCTCCATGATTTTACTTTTATCTAAACCTCAATTATTAATAAAATTGTCTTACATTATTAATACTGTTAACTATGTCTATATACTGACAACATGCAATTATATTTATATATACAACAAAATAGCGGTTTGCAGTGTGTACGGGAAGGCTAATTTGCATATTAATATTAAAAAATCGAATTTAATAAATATGTGCTTAGTATTATTGATTTCTAACTGTTTGGTTTTATTTTAATGAATATAAGCAAAAATCTCTTCCCTGAATCTTAAATGAAATCCATTAACAAGAAAAAATAACTGTCATTTTATTCTTTACTTCCTCTTTCAAGTAAATACTTAAATTAGAAAAAATAACAATGAAAGACGAGAGTGATGGAAGAGTAAGTTTCAGTTGTTCCATTTTTTATTATACTCCCTCTGTTTCAAATCTTTTATTATACTCCCTCTGTTTCAAATCTTTTTATCTGTATTCTTATTTAGTTTCATTAGCCTTTCTAATTTAATACAATATTTTATTACATTAAAACTTAAATACTTGCACCCGGAGGGTGAGTTATTATAATGGAGATTCTGTGTTTTTCTGTCTGTAACCGAAACTATATTACTACTCAAGTCACAATTCCCTTAATTATTTACGTCAAATTCTCCATGATTTCATTCTTTTAAACCTTCAGTTATTAATAAAAATTGTTTTACATTATTAATACTGTTGACCATATCTACGTACTAATAACATGCAATTGTATTTATATATACAACAAAATAGCGGTTTACAGTTTGAATGAGAAGGCTAATTTGCATATTGATATTTAAAATTTTATTTTAATAAATATGTGCTTTGTATTATTGATTTCTAATTGTTTGGTTTTATCTTAAGAAATATAAACAAAAATCTTGTGGATAAATCTTAAAAGAAATTTATTTACAAGAAGAAATAACTGTAATATTATCCTTTACTTCCTCTTTTAACTAAATATTTAAATTAGAAAAAATAACAATGAAAGAAGAGAGTGATGGAAGTGTAAGTTTCAGTTGTTCTATTTTTCGACGATATCCCCCTCTGTTTCAAATCTTTTTATCTGCACTCTTATTTAGTTTCATTATCGTTTCTAATTTAATACGATATTTTATTATATTAAAACTTAAATACGTTGCACCCGGAGGGTGCATATATTTGCTAGTATTTTATAATACCCCAAGAGTGACCTACAGTTTAATAGGTTATCAACTCCATGCACCTTTGTATTTAAACAACCACATATATCGTGCATTTATATTCATATATATATATATATATATATATATATATATATATATATATATATATATAATTTTGCTTGTTTGCGTCTTCTTGAATTCTACGATACACACAAAAAAATATCTGACCCCAACCTCATTCATCAAAGAAATCTGCTAAAGGCTTTCGTTTGGTTAATGGGATCCATTTACACCCGGAGGGCAATTCGCTTTCTTATATCGGTCATTATCTTGAAATACAGTTCAATTTCAGTGCGGAAAACCTCAGCTTTTTTCAATAATTGGCATCTTACTCTTGTATCCACGTCTTTCATGATAAATTACTTTAGGCTAACAGTTCTTTCTTCTTTATTTAACATATCTTTTCTTTTTTCAATTTCATTTCCTACCATATTGGAGCTTACGGTCAAGTCACGTTGAAAGCAACGGATTCTGCTTGATCACAGAAGTTAAGCAGCGATGAGCCTGTTCAATACTTAGATGGGTGACCATTTAAGCAACAAGAGAAACATCTAAAGATATCAGGGGTATACTTTTTTTTCTTTATCTCTCTCTTCCTCCATTCTCTCCACCCCCTCTCTCTCTATCTTCTTACAGAATAAAAGCATCTAGAAATAATAGCTGTCTATTTACTTCTCCTCTTTTTCTCTATCACCCCTCCCTCACTCTCCTTCTCTCTCTCTCTCTCTCTCTCTCTCTATCTATCTATCTATCTATCTATATATTTATATATCTATATATATATCTTCTTACAGTCAAGTCACATTGAAAGTGCTGGTTACCAATAGATGACCAAAGTTAAGCAGTGATGAGCCTGTTCAATACTTAGACGGGTGACCATTTAAGCAACAAGAGAAACATATAAAGATATCAGAGGTATACTTTTTTTTCTTTTTTCTCTCTCACTCTATCTTTCTATCTATCCATCTTCTTACAGAAGAAAAACATCTAGAAATAATAGCGGTCTATTTACCCCCCCCTCTCTCTCTCTCTCTCTCTATATATATATATATATATATATATATATATATATATATCTTCTTACATGACCAAAGTTAAGCAGCTATGAGCCTGTTCAATACTTAAATGGGTGACCATTTAAACAATAGCAGACACTATAAAAAAAGCAAAGCAAGTAAAGAGTGAATAGAAAAGAAAGTAAAGCTTACCGTCATGTCACGTTGAAAGCAACAGTTCCCGCTAGATCATCGAAGTTAAGCAGCGATGAGACTGTTCAATACTTAGATGGGTGACCATTTAAGCAACAGCAGGTACTATTAAAAAAAACAGGCAAGTAAAGAGTGAATAAAAATCAAAATAAAAGAAAGTAAAGCTTACGGTCAAGTCACGTTGAAAGCAACGGTTCGTGCTAGCTCACCGAAGTTAAGCAGCGATTAGCCTGTTCAATACTTAATTGGGTGACTAATTATTACCTTAATGAGTTTAAATAGCCGGCACGTCAACCCTTCCCGGGTTAGATTATGCCAAAATCAGTTCATTACTCTACGATCAAATCCCACTGAAAGTACCGGTTCCCCACTAGATCACCGAATTTAAGCAGCGATGAGACTGTTCAATACTTAGATGGGTGACCATTTAAGCAATAGCAGACACTATAAGACAAAAGCAAAGCCAATAAAGTGTGAATAGAAAAGAAAACAAAAGAAAGTAAAACTTACGGTCTAGTCACGCTGAAAGGAACGGCTACCGCTATATCACCGAAGTTAAGCAGCGATGAGCCTGTTCAATTCTTTTAATACTGTTTATTCAAGTACACATATTCAACTTGCTTTGTTTTGTCTGCCACACATAATTCGAGGGGCCGGTTTAGCTCAGTCGGTAGAGCGTCCGCCAAGGAATCGGAAGGTTCAGGGTTTGATACCAGCCCTCGCCAACTCAGTGTATGTGTAGCACGGGGATCTGTGCAGTAAAGTGACTAGGCTCATCATTGCTTATAATACTTATAATTTACGAAGCTTTGTTTAGTCTGTCACGGAATATTCGCGTTACTTACAATATCTACTGTTACTAAGTGGTTCCTCATCTAAATAAACCAGGCTCATTATTGCTTAACTTGTTACTTACGAAGCGTTGTTTAGTCTGGAATATCATAACAATATTTTAGAACAATTATAACATGTATAATCTTACTGTGCCTGAGCGGTCACTCATCTAAGTTGTAACCAGGCTTATCATTGCTTAATTTGTTATTTACGAAGCGTTGCTCGGTCTGGGGTTAGCTCAGTCGGTAGAGCGTTCGGCTAGAAACTACAAGGTTCCTAGTTCGATACCGGTCCTCGCCAGCCCAGCGTATGAGTAGCACAGGGATCTGTGCAGTAAAGTAAGGAACTGATGGTAGGTGTGGCGCTCCACCTCAGACGCTAAAAACAATCTCCTTAGTCTAGCACTAGTGAAAAGGGGATAGACTCCTTCGCTGCCTGGCTAATACCGACATTAGGCCGCCCTGACGACTTTACTTTACTTTATAACACGTATACCCGTACTGTATCTACGAGGTCACTCATCTAAGTTGTAACCAGGCTTATCATTGCTTAACTTGTTATTTACGAAGTGTTGTTTGGTTTGGCATATTATAACAATATTTTAGAATACTGTATCTAAGAGGTCACTCATCTTAGTAGTGACCAGCCTCATCATTGCTTAACTTGTTAGTTACGTAGCTTTGTTTAAGTCTGTTACGAAATATTTGAATATTCTACTGTTACTAAGTGGTTCCTCATCTAAATAGTGACCAGGCTCATTATTGCTTAACTTGTTACTTAAGAAGCGTTCTTTAGTCTGGCATATCATAACAATATTTTAGAATAATTATAACATGTATAATCTTATTGTTCCTGAACGGTCACTCATCTAAGTTGTAACCATGCTTATCATTGCTTAACTTGTTATTTACGAAGCGTTGCTCGATCTGGCATATAACAATATTTTAGAACAATTAAAACACGTATACCCGTACTGTATCTAAGAGGTCACTCATCTAAGTTGTGACCAGCCTCATCATTGCTTAACTTGTTATTTACGAAACTTCGTCGCAGAATATACGCGTTGCTTACAATATCTACTGTTACTAAGTGGTCCCCCATCTAAATAGTGACCGGGCTGATCATTGCTTAACTTATTAGTTACGTAGCTTTGTTAAGTCTGTCACGGAATACACGCGTTGCTTACAATATCTACTGTTACTAAGTGGCCCCCCATCTAAATAGTGACCAGGTTGATCCTTGCTTAACTTGTTAGTTACGTAGCTTTGTTAAATCTGTCACGGAATATTCGCGTTGCTTACAATATCTACTGTTACTAAGTGGTCCCCCATCTAAATAGTGACCAGGCTGATCATTGCTTAACTTGTTAGTTATGTAGCTTTGTTAAGAAGTCACGGAATATTCGTGTTGCTTACAATATCTACTGTTACTAAGTGGTCCCCCATCTAAATAGTGACCAGGCTGATCATTGCTTAACTTGTTAGTTACGTAGCTTTGTTAAGAAGTCACGGAATATTCGCGTTGCTTACAATATCTACTGTTACTAAGTGGTCCCCATCTAAATAGTGACCAGGCTGATCATTGCTTAACTTATTAGTTACGTAGATTTGTTAAGTCTGTCACGGAATATTCGAGCTGCTTACAATATCTACTTTTACTAAGAGGTCCCCCATCTAGATAGTGACCAGGCTGATCATTGCTTAACTTGTTAGTTACGTAGCTTTGTTAAGTCTGTCGCGGAATATTCGCGTTGCTTACAATATCTACTGTTACTAAGTGGCCCCCCATCTAAATAGTGACCAGGCTGATCATTGCTTAACTTGTAAGTTACGTAGCTTTGTAAGAAGTCACGGAATATTCGCGTTGCTTACAGTATCTACTGTTACTAAATGGTCCCCCATCTAAATAGTGACCAGGCTGATCATTGCTTATAGAAATACTTTTCTATAAATGTTGCACTGAATTACCTTTTCCCTTGTGTACAGATAACATCGTTGTAACTTTTCGTGACTGTTTTATTTCTTTGTTTTTGCTTATTATTTTTTTTTCGAGTTTATATTGTGGTCTCAGGAGTTTATAATAGAAATAAGATTAAATTTAGTGAGTTCCGAGTTGTTTTTAAGCCAGAGATACTAAATTCTCATATTTATCTATTGGTTATCCACACGTCGACACAGAGGTTTGAGAGAAAGTTTGTTATATATATATATATATATATATATATATATATGTTGTGATGTTAATCCAACAGTAAAAAAGAAGTCAAGTCGAGGTAGGGTAAAATAAGACAAGTGTATTTACAATAATGGTACAGGAACGGCTAGCTTGCCGTTAACGGTAACAGTACAACCTTTTCACTCGGTGTCTCACTATTTATAGTGAGAACCGGTGTATATTCTCCACTGTAGGAACGGCCGGTACAACAATATATATAGTTCAATGAAGTAACAAATAAAAGTTTTTGCTTTTATTTATTTATTTCGGAACGGTATTACAACCAGCGGTTTCTTGCTGAAAGCATTCATCAGGTAAAACGAAACGGTTCCTTTGAAAATGACAGAAATGGTGTAAATGGTCAAATGTGTGCGTTTTTTAACTGTATTCTCGTGTTGCATGTTTGCGTGTTTACATGATGTTGAATGCTTTTTTTTCCTTGTACGTGTGCGTATTTTTGTTTGTGCGTATGTGTATGATGTCATGCGCGTGCGCGTGGAAATGCGTGAAGGCTGTGATGATATAATTGTCTCCACGCGCATGTGTGCGTATAAATAATATATAAATATATATATATATATATCTATATATATATATATATATATATATATATATATATTGTCGGCTATCACCATTTCAAACCGATTGTTTGTCCACATCATACTTCAGTCAACCAAAAAAGTGCGATATATATATCAGTTTAAAATGAACGAGAAAATCTGGGAAAGTCAGCTAGTGTAATGGTTAGAGTCCCCGCCTGTCAGCCTGGCATGTAGGGTTCGAATCACGCACAAAGCACTGCCCTGTCTATAACTCTAATAGGCTGAAATGTACATACAGAGATTGACTTTTTCTCGATTTGTTTACGCCTTACATTTAAACCGATATGCACGCTTAATTCATTTAATTATAACTAATTAATTTTCAAATTAGGTATGACTTCAATTAAGCACATAATCTCCCCAAAATTGTCGGTTATTGTCATTTCAAGCAGATTGTTTGTCCACTTCATATATATATATATATATATATATATATATATATATATATATATATGGCCATCCCAAAACACATAAACCTGAAATACCTTTAAGACGCATCATCTCCGGAATAGGTTCTGTCACCCACAATATCGCAAAATATCTAACAAAAACACTATCCCCCCTTCTAGGCACAATTAGTGATACTCACATCAAACATTCAGGTGCACTTCTCCAATAAGATAAATAATACAAACATGATGAATAAATCTCTAGCCAGCCTTGACATAAAATCCCTTTACACAAATATACCTATCAACAAATGTTTTAAAAAAAACTAGAGAATTACATTTCATCCAATAACATTAAATTACCATGCCCCCTCCAAATCTCTAAAATAATTAAAATATGTAACTTATGCACAACCCACTGCTATTTCCAATTTGACAACACTTTTTATAAATAAAAATTTGGCCTACCGATGGGATCACCCCTAAGCGGCGTCCTGGCGTGCTTATATCTTGAATTCCTAGAAGCTGGCCCCTTTAGATACATAGTTCCTAACAACTCCCAATACTTCCGATATATAGAGGATAAACTGAGTATTTAGCCGAACAATATAGATATTAATGAAATTGTTAACACACTAAATAGTTGAACCCACCATACAGTTTACACACGAACTTGAATTAAATAACTCCCTACCTTTTTTACACATCTTATTTACAAGAAAGTCCACCACAAACCAACGGCCAAAAATGACCATATACATTATTACTCCGACCATGACCCCCACACAAAAAGAGGTATTATAATAGGATTTTACCTTAGAACCCTCCGCATATGTACACCAAAATACTTGAACAATAAATTCACTTATATAGAGAAAACCTTCCAAAACCTCTCATATCCCAAATCTTTTATACAATACGCTAAGGCTAAAGCCCTGAAAATTCATATTAAAAACCAACCACAAAACACCATCCAAACAAACCCTCATGAATCTACCCCGACCCTGATAAATACATAGGTCTACTTAACAATAATACCCACAACACCATATACAAAAATCTGAATAACCTAGGCATAAAAACCGTCAGCCTAACCTCTAAAACAATACGCATCATAATACAGAAAAACTCCCGACAAAACATAAAATCAGAAGTAGGCGTGTACATCATACCATGTATTAACTGCCACAAAGGGTACATTGGAGAAACTTCTAGAAACTTAGGAAAGCGCATATATGAACATAAACGCAGCATTGGAATAGGCAACCTTAATAAATGTCTCTTCCAACATAAACTAAATGATAAACATTATTTCGATTTCGATAATGCGTATACGTTGGCTTATATCCACGACAAAAGACTTAGACAAATTTTCGAAGCTAGTGCTTTAAGCAACATTGATAATGTTAACTATAAACCTGGTTTCTTTAACATTTCCAAATACATAGGAAAATCAGTAATCGGTGGCTATAAGATTGCAAACCCCGGTCATAACAATGCAACATGATATGTCTATGCATGCGTATATATATATATATATATATATGTGTGTGTGTGTGTGTGTGTGTGTGTCTGTGTATGGTTATACATTGATCTGCGTATATATGGATATATATGTGCTTATGTATTGTTTTGTCTGTATATATATTAAACGTTTTATCCATTAACAATTTTCTTATTTTCTAGACATTGATACCCATATGAAATACGTCATATCAATGTTAACATTTCCTCTCGGCCTATTCACGTTCTACATGCGTAATCTTATGATCTTCATTTTCCGTTTTTTCACATGCAATGATCACGTCATCAGCTTTCGTATATAAACGCACATATAAAAAATAACGGTAAATAACATTATATTTACACATTCACCATATACTTAACATTTTTCATTTTTCTCCCTAACAAAATTTATTTTACATTGTCCTGATGATGGTTTATCATAAACCGAAATACTTAAGTATAGACATATAACATTTTTCCTTTGATCATAACATTCTGTGCCTTATATTTTTGAAAACATTTTCTTCATATATATATGTGTGTGTGTGTGTGTGTGTATGTGTGTATGTGTGTGTGTGTGTGTGTGTGTGTTGTTGTTGCTATCCTTCCGTCTACTAAAGACGATGGCGTAGTCTCCACTTGTTTTATTTGCAACTGCGTGAGTGGCCGAACAGACCAATTTTTGAATGCCAATCTCTGGTGCAGTTATTGCAAACAAACGGTGATGCTTGCTGGAGTTGCTGTTGTCTCTCCTTCCTTATGGCTCACTTTTCCGCGGCGGATTCTTTCCTCGCTTTATATATATATATGTGTGTGTGTGTGTATATATAATGTGTACAGAAATAACCTACTCGAGTTTCAGCGTAAGGATCTTCAGGGTTAAATCCACTGAATTAATCAAGATATTTATTATATATATTATATATATCAATGGTAACCACTTACTAAGATTATTATAATATATATATATATATATATATATATATATATATATATATTATATATAATCTATATATATATTATTTATAATAATCTTATATATTATATATTATAATAATCTTATATATATGTATATATATATATAATACATATACATATATATATATATATATATATAATATATATATATATATATATAAATCCACCGAATTAAGATATTTATTAATTATATATATATATATGATGGATAACCACTTAGTAAGATATTTATTCTTATACTATATATATATATATATATATATATATATATATATATATATATATATAAAATCTCCCTCCTTTCTAAACAGAAGCAGTAAAATCATCATGAACCGCTGTTTGCTGTGAATAGTAATTAGAATCTTTCACTCCTTCGTAAATAGAAGTCTCATTATCATTAGGGATAGCTCTTAACGCTGAAATGCTCATTAGAACTCTACACTCCTTCCTAAATAGAAGCATCATTATCATTATGGACAGCTGTTATCTATGAAACGCAAATTCGAATCTTTCACTCCTTCCTAAATTGAAGCACCTTTATCATCAGGGACAGCTCTTAACTCTGAAATGCTAATTTGAATTATTACGCCCTTCCTAAATAGAAGCAGCAAAATCATCATGGACCACTGTGAGATATGTAATGCTAATTCGAATCTTTCACCCCTTCCTAAATAGTATCATCAGAATTTTCAAGGGCCTTTTTTAGATTGGGGACCCCACAGTTTTACGCGCTGTCTAGTTGCAAATAAAGAAGTCTTCTTTATTTATGTCTAATTTAAAAAAGAAGCACCAAGAATCATCATGGACCGCTGTTAGCTCTGAAAGGCTAATTAGAATCTTTCATCCTTCCGAGATAGAAGCATCAATATCATCATAGTTTGATGTTAACTCCGTAATGCCAGTAATGAATAATTCACACCTTCCTAAATAGAAGTTTCATCATCATCATGGACAGTTCTTAACTCTGAAATGCTAATTAGAATTCTCCCCTTCCTTCCTAAATAGAAACACCAAAATCATCATGGACTGCTGGTAGCTCTGAAATGCTAATTCAAATCGTTCACTCCTTCTTAAATTGAAGCACCGTTATCATCAGGGACAGCTTTAAACTCTGAAATGCTAATTAGAATTATTAAACCATTCCTAAATAGAAGAAGCAAAATCATCAGGGACTGCTATTAGCTCTGAAGTGATAATTAGAATCTTTCACCACTTCCTAAATTGAAGCACCCTTATCATCAGGGACAGCTTTTAACTCTGAAATGCTAATTTGAATTATTCAGCCCTTCCTGCATAGAAGCATCCTTATCATCATGGACAACTCTTAGCTCTGAAATTCTTATTTGAATCTTTGGTAATTTATGAGGAAGTGCGTCCCGGTCGTCTGCCTCAGAAATAGCTACCCGGTGACTATTAAAATAACGTCCCCAGCTATGTCGTCTCCATTTGTTCATATCTATCTATATTATTTTGTTTGTTTATCTATCTATCTATCTATCTCAGTCTATTCAAAGCTATATATCCATCTTCATATCTAAACAAGAATTACGACAAATTACAATAAATAAACAAGAATTACGACAAATTTCTATAAAATGAACAAGAATTACGACAAATTTCTATAATGAACAAGAATTACGACAATTTCTATAAATAAACAAGATTACGACAAATCTCTATAAATAAACAGAGACATTTCGAAAAGAATTACATAAATAACAAGAATTACGACAAATTTTTAAATATAACAAGAATTACGACAAATCACAATAAATAAACGACAAATTTCTATAAATGAACAAAATTACGACAAATTTTCTATAAATACAAGAATTACGAACAAATTTCTATAAATAAACAAGAATTACGACAAATTACAATAAATAAACAAGAATTACGACAAATTTCTATAAATGAACAAGAATTACGACAAATTTCTATAAATAAACAAGAATTACGACACATTTCTATAAATGAACAAGAATTACGACAAATTACTATAAATAACTAAGAATTACGACAAAAAAGAGAAGCCCCCCCCCTCTAAAATACATTTAACGCCCTAAGTTGGTTGTTTTCTTTCAACTAATACCGCCGAGACGACATTTTGGGGACGTTATTTTAATAGTCACCGAGTAGCAATTTCTGAGGCAGGAGACCAGGACGCACTTCCTCATGAATTACCGAATCTTTCACTCCTACCTAAAAAAAAGCACCAAGATAATTATGAACCGCTGTTAGCTTTGAAATGCTAATTAGAACCCTTTCACTCCTTCCTAAATAGTATCATCAGAATTTTCAAGGACCTCTTTTAAATTGGTGACACCACAGTTTTACGCGCTGTCTAGTTGCAAATAAAGAAGTCTTCATTGTTATTTATGTCTAATTTAAAATAGAAGCAGCGGAATCATCATGGACCGCTGTTAGCTCTGAAAGGCTAATTAGAATCTTTCATCCTTCCTAGATAGAAGCATCAATATCATCATAGTTTGATGTTAACTCGGTAATGCCAGTAATGAATATTTCACACCTTCCTAAATAGAAGTTTCATCATCATAATGGACAGTTCTTAACTCTGAAATGCTAACTAGAATTCTCCCCTCCTTCCTAAATAGAAACACCAAAATCATCATGGACTGCTGTTAGCTCTGAAGTACTAATTAGAATATTTCACCACTTCCTAAAATTGAAGCAACCTTATCATCAGGGACAGCTTTTAACTCTGAAATGCTAATTTGAATTATTCAGCCCCTCCTAAATAGAAGCAGCAAAATCATCATGGACTGCTGTTAGCTTTGAAATGCTAATTAGAACCCTTCACTCCTTGCTAAATAGTATCATCAGAATTTTCAAGGGCCTCTTTTCGATTGGGGACCCCACAGTTTTACGCGCTGTCTAGTTGCAAATAAAGAAGTTTCTTATTAGTCTAATTAAAATAGAAGCACCAGATCATCATGGACCATTGTTAGCTTTGAAATGCTAAGTAGAACACTTCACTCGTTCCTAAATAGTATAATCAGAATTTTCAAGGACCTCTTTTATATTGAAGACCCACAGTTTTACGCGCTGTCTAGTTGCAAATAAGAAGTCTTCTCTGTTATTTATGTTTAACTTGAAGACTTGTCCGAATCTGATTTTGTGATTGGCTTGGCCAGACTTTTTAGTGACAAAAACAAACATTATGACGAGTTTCTCCATCGCGATAAGTTGAAAATATCCTTATCTTCTTTATTACAGTTTTATATTTTTCGTTTTTTTGTTTTGTTTTGTGTTGTTTTTTTAACAAGACATTTCTTTTACAGACAGAAGATATATAA
Source organism: Doryteuthis pealeii (assembly GCA_023376005.1). NCBI lineage: Eukaryota > Metazoa > Mollusca > Cephalopoda > Myopsida > Loliginidae > Doryteuthis > Doryteuthis pealeii. The sequence continues at coordinate 43,191,582 of CM042171.1, read as the reverse complement.
AATATTTTTTGTTTTATATTATATTAATTATATATATATATAATATATATATAATATATATATATATATAAATAAAAGAGAGATTGGCCACTTGATTAATAGAAAAATCCTGAGAAGATAAAATTCGATATAAGAGTTTAAAAAATCTATGCTTCAATAACGATTAGATTTATTTAATTTTTATTATTAAAATCATTTGTTTAGATTTTTAAAATAAATTTTTTCAACTTTTCTCTACAAAATTCTAAAAAAAAATGTTTTCTCTCGTTTTTGTCCTTTAATTTCGTTTCTTAGGAGGTTTTCAAGTTTATCATCGTTGAAAATAAACACGGCGAGACGAGTTCAAATCATGGATGAAGCCATTTGTGCTTTACATCTATCTATACATATTTAAAGGGCAGTTGTGTATATATGTATGTCGGAGGAAACTTCGAAAATAAAACAATTAAAGACAAGTAAAAAAATATACACATTAAATATCACCAGGGCTTGGTTTTCTATACATATATAAAGGGCAGTTGTGTATATATGTATGTCCGGAGGAAACTTCGAAAATAAAACAATTAAAGACAAAGTAAAAAAAATACACATTAATATCACCAGGGCTTGGTTTTTCTATACATATATAAGGGCAGTCATGTATATATGTATGTCCGGAGGAAACTTCGAAAAATAAAACAATTAACGACAAAGTAAAAAAATATACACATTAAATATCACCAGGGCTTGGTTTTCTATACATATATAAAGGGCAGTTGTGTATATATGTATGTCCGGAGGAAACTTCGAAAAATAAAACAATTAAAGACAAAGTAAAAATATACACTTAATATCACCAGGGCTTGGTTTTCTATACATATAATAAGGGCAGTTGTGTATATATGTATGTCCGGAGGAAACTTCGAAAATAAAACAATTAAAGACAAAGTAAAAAATATACACATTAAATATCACCAGGGCTTGGTTTTCTATACATATATAAGGGCAGTCGTGTATATTATGTATGTCCGGAGGAAACTTCGAAAATAAACAATTAACGACAAAGTAAAAAAATATACACATTAAATATCACCAGGGCTTGGTTTTTCTATACATATATAAAAGGGCAGTCGTGTATATATGTATGTCCGGAGGAAACTTCGAAAATAAACAATTAACGACAAAGTAAAAAATATACACATTAAATATCACCAGGGCTTGGTTTTCTATACATATATAAAGGGCAGTCGTGTTATATATGTATGTCGGAGGAAACTTCGAAATAAAACAATTAACGACAAAGTAAAAAAAATATACACATTAAATATCACCAGGGCTTGGTTTTCTATACATATATAAAGGGCAGTCGTGTATATATGTATGTCCGGAGGAAACTTCGAAAATAAAACAATTAACGACAAAGTAAAAATAATATATACATTAAATATCACCACGGCTTGGTTTTTGAGCAAAAATAATAGAGATTTGTTTTATATTCGTGAAGATAATTAAAAAATAAAATTTAAATGATAACAGCAATTTTTTTCATTTAATATTTGAGATAGTAGACATTTTATAAATAATATATAAATAATTTGGACAGTAATGGTTGTTTTTTCGGCATGCAAAACCTTGTTGGATTATGTTATGCCGAAGACGTTTTGTTTTATTCATTCTCAATCTATACATATAGAGGGACAGTTGTGTGTATATATGTCCGGAGGAAACTTGGAAAATATAACAATTAATGACAATGTAAATATATATGCACATTACATATCACCAGGGTTTGATTTTTTGAGAATGATAACAGCATGGATTTTTTTTCATTTAATATTTTAGATAGTAGACATTTCTTTTCAGAGTAGCTGGATCAATGCAAGGTCTGTTTTTTTACATAGGGTTTTAAATGGGGCATCTCACGAGGATTCAACTCACGATTCAGTAATAATGGATCTGCGGGACTAACTTTAAAAATCCCCCTTTACCCAGGCGACGCCGGGTAGCCGCTCCTAATCTATTAATAATGGAAGATCTTCTTGAGATCATTTGATATTCATTGAGAATATGGTTCTCTTTTGCGAAAAAGATTTATAAAAATAAAAAAAGTAATAATATACAAGGGACACTCCACACTTTCACCATAGCATAATATCTTATTATAATGGAGATTATGTGTTTGTTAGTCTGTAACCGAAACTATATGACTACTCAAGTCACTATCCATTTAGTTATTATACATCACATTCTCCATGAATCATTTTTATTCAAGCCTCAATTATTAATAAAATTGTTATTCATTATTAATACTGCTGGTCATATCTACATACTAATAACATGCAATTGTATTTATATGTACAACAAAAAGCGGTTTACAGTGTGAACGGCAAGCCTAATTTGCATATTGATATTTAAAATTTGATTTTAATAAATATCTGCTTGGTATTATTGATTTCTAATTATTTGATTTTATCTTAATGAATATGAATAAAAATCTCGGAGATAAATCTTAAAAAGAAATCAATTAACAAAAAGAAATAACTGTAATTTTATTCTTTACTTCCTATTTTAACTAAATACTTCAATTAGGAAAGTTTAGCAAGGAAAGACGGGGGTGATGGAAGAGGAAACTATATTTCGATTATACCCCCCTCTGTTTCAAATCATTTTATCTGCATTTTTATTTAGTTTCTTTAGACTTTCTAATTTAATATAATATATTATGAAATTAATACTTGCACCCAGAAGGTGCAGATATTAGCTAGTATTAATAATGGAGATTCGGTTTCTATTTGTCTGTAACCAAAACTACGTCACTGATTACGTCACAGTCATTTCAGGAATTAAAGAAGTTAATCAGTGGGTATCTAATTTATAGTCAAAATCACTAATCTATTAATAATGGAGATTGTGTCTTTATTTGTCTCTAACCAAAACTACGTCACTGATTATGTCACATGACACAAAATCATCATAACATAGAATAGATACACTCAAAATTTGAGGAAGCAACCTTAGACGTTCCTCATTGGGTTTTTTTAAACAAGTTTTAATAAATACATGCCCAGTATTATGAATTTATATTTCTTTTATTTCAATGTATATTTAAAGTGATCGGAACTAAGTTTCCATTTCAAATTGTTTTATTTTTTACTCCTTTAATGAATTTGATGTTTTTACGTACCGTATTTGACAGCATATAGTGTTGGGATTATTTGGATATAGTTATTTACTAAGCTTAGCTTAGTTTCGGTTACAGACTAACAAACACATAATCTCCATTATAATAAGATATGCTTAAATACACTAAAAACGTTTTTTTTTCCTGAATCTGACTTGTGGAAATAGGGGGTTCTTATATGCCCTTGCGTATGCACGTGCGTATTTGCGTATGAAAGAGCATATTTGTCTTTGGTGGCCATGGTGATGTATAATATTTCGTGTTGGATGTAATATAAATTATTTAATCATTTATTATTATTATCATTTGCTCCTTTTGAGTTTTCACATCAGCATTAGCTGGTGGTCTTTCACTGCAGTCTGAGTGACAGCAAGTCTCCTCAGGTCTCCAGGACTCTTCTGAGTATTCTGGCAGATTGCAGCAGTGCAGTGTTTTGAATGGTTTCAATCCTCCCTCTGATATCCAAACATTCCAAACCCTTTTCCAATCCTTTTGGGACTGTTCCAAGTGCACCAACTAAAATTGGTATCACTTTCACTTTCATATTCCACAACTTTTTCAGTTCTCTGGCAAGGTGCAGATATTTGTCTATTTTTTCAATTTACTTTAACTTCACCCTGTGATCTGCTGGCACTGCAAAATTATTATTATTATTATTATTATTATTATTATTATTATTATTATTATTTATTTATTTGTTTATTTACTTATTTATATTTAATTTAATTTTTTTCAAAATTCTTTCATATTTACCTTGCCCATAAGTGCGTATGTGTGTATATGTGTGTGTTAGATATATATGAAATACCAACTGTAACATTTTAAAAAATTCATTTAACTAAAAATGCCATAAAAAGACGACAACTACTTCAGTTCCAGTGTTCTTCTGAAAAATAGATTTTATCTCGAAATATTAAGAATAAATTACAGGTTAACAAACAACACAATTGTTACCTTATTATTTTTTCTTTACACCTGCATTGTGATAGCCTTCAAAATCAACCTCCAAATCAATATATACAGAATGCTTCAAGCAAAACTATAAACCCTTATATATATATATATTATTATATATATATATATATATATATATATATATATACCTGTCTGTGGAAGAATTTGAGTCCAACCGAATTAAACACCAAAAATTGAAGTGAGCTATTAGAAAGGGTAATTTTCAGCCCAGCAACATTCAAAGTGGAGAAGTTCCAACAAGTAGTTTATGTGGAAGAGTATGTCTCTACAGGGCTGGCCTGGTGAGTCATCTGAGAAAACACAAGGATACAGTGCCAAATGCTACTGGCACCCAACTATGATGATAAAAAAACAGGAAATGGTTATACTCGAACACGAGTTGACAGCCATTATTATATATATATGTTGAAAAAATTAATAAAGGTAAGAAAGTATAGAATGGATAATATAGGAATCTTTCATCAATTTTACTTAGACGTGTTTCGGTCAGGAGTTTATCCATGTGTACATTATTCAAACTATTATTGTTTTTAAATAACCAAATGAAATGAAATAATAATAATAGAAAAAATGTAGAAATGTTCCGCACACAATGAAAATTCGATCTTCATCAGAGTAAATCCTTATTAGAAATGAAATTCGTTAGAAAAAGCGGAGAATTTTTGAACTTTTCGAAAAAGAACTTTTTAAAAAAACGTGACCGAGAAAGACCGTTAATGACGTCACATGCATGCGAAACAGAATTTGCCGCGGAGAGGAAGTTTTGTGGAATTCCAAATTATCAAGCATGAGGGATTTTATTTATTTATTTATTTATATATTTGTATATTATTCATTTATATATGTATTTATATATTCATTCATTATTGAATATATATATTTTACATTTTGTGGAAGCGCGTGGTGTAATGGTTAAGTCATAGGAAATGAACTCGTCGCCCCGAGTTCAAATCTGGACGTGGTAATCGCATTTCATACTTAGCGCTAATACCCTTGAAATAGGTATGAATCCAACTATTCTTCACCAGCTATGGGTTAATATCAGGGCAGACTGGGCTCTTTAACTTGGTTAGGCAAACCAGTCTAGGAGAAGAAAACTCAGAATTCAAACCTGTTAAACTCCGCTTAAGAAATTGACCTTGTGTCATAAATCCTGCTCGTGCGAGGAGTTGGTAAATATAGTTATATATATTACATATACTTATATATTATTTATTTATATATTTATTTATTATACTAGCAATATATGCACCCTCCGGTTGCAAGTTTTAAGTTTTAATGTAATAACTTTATATTATTAGAAAAAAATAACAATGAGACAAGAGTGATAGAAGAGTCAAGATTCAGTTGTTCTATATACTCTGTTTCAAATCTTTTTATCTGCAATTCTTATTTAGTTCATTAGCCTTTCTACATTTAATATAATATTTTATTCACATTAAACTTAAATACTTGCTAACCGGAGGGTCATATATTTGCTAGTATATATAAATAAATATATTAATAATAAATATAGTAAAGTTATGTAATATATATATATAATAATTTCCAACTCCTCGACGAGCAGGATATGAAACAGGTCAATTTCTTAAGCGGCCGTTTAACAGGTTTTGAATTCTGAGTTTTCCTTCTCCTAGACTGGTTTGCCTAACAAAGGTTAACGAGGCCCAGTCTGCCTGATATTAACCCATAGCTGGTGGAAAGAATAGTTGGATTCATACCTTTTTCAAGGGTATTAGCGCTCATGAATCGTTACCACGTCCCAGGATTTGAACTCGGGGCGACGAGTTCATTTTCCTATGACTTTACATTACACACGCGCTTCACAAATGTAATATATATATATATATAACTGAATGAATATATAATACATATATAAATGAATAAATATACAAATATATAAATAAATAGATAAATAAATCCCTCATGCTTTTGATAATTTGGCTTCACAAAACTTCTCTCACCGTCAAAATCTGTTCGCATGCGATGTGACGTCATTAACGGTCTTTTCTCGGTCACGTCTTTTTTTTAAAAAGTTCTTTTTTCGAAATTTTCAAAATTCTCCGCTTTTTTCAACGAATTTCATTTCCTAATAAGGATTTACGTCTGATGAAGATCGAATTTTCATTGTGTGCGGAACATTTTCTACTTTTTTTCTATTATTTAATTATTTCTTTCATTTTGTTATTTAAAACATAATAGTTTGAATATGTACACAATGGTAACTCTGACCGAAACACGTCTAAGTAAAATTGATGAAAGATTCGCTATATTATCCATTCTATACTTTCTTACCTTTTATTAATTTTTTTCAAACAATATATACTATATAATGGCTGTCAACGTCGTGGTTCGAGTATAACCATTTCCTGTTTTTTTATCATCATAGTTGGGTGCCAGTAGATTTGGCACTGTATCCTTGTGTTTTCTCAGATGACTCACCAGGCACCCTGTAGAGACATACTTCTTCCACATAAACTACTTGTTGAACTTCTCACTTTGAATGTTGTGGGCTGAAAATTACCCTTTCTATAGCTCACTTCAATTTTTTGGTGGTTTAAATTCGGTTGGACTCAATTTCCACTAGAACAGGTTATATATATATATATAATATATTATATATAAATATATATATATTATAAGGGTTTTTAGTTTGCTTGAGCATTCTGTATATATTGATTATGGAGGTTGATTTTGGGAAGGCTATCACAATGCAGGTGTAAGAAAAATATAGGTAAAATTGTGTTGTTTTTACCTGTAATTTATTTCTTTAATATTTCGAGATAAAATCTATTTTTTCCAAGAAGAACATGGAACGAAGTAGTTGTCGTCTTTTCTTATGGCTTTTTTAGTTAATGAATTTTTAAAATGTTTACAGTTGGTAATTTCATATATATCTAACACACAATATACAACATACGCATTTTGGCAGGTAAATTATCAAAGATTTGAAAAAATTAAATAAATATAATAAGTATAAACAAATAAATAGATATAATAATAATATTATCAATAATAATAATAATAATAATAATAATTTTGCAGTGGCCAGCAGATCACAGGGTGAAGTTAAAGTAAATTGAAAAATTAGAAAATATCTGCAGCCTTGCCAGAGCACTGAAAAAGTTGTGAATATGAAAGTGAAAGTATACCATTTTAGTTGGTGCACTTGACAGTCCAAAGGTTGAAAAGGGTTTGGACTGTTTGGATATTCGAGGGAGGATTGAAACGCATTCAAAACACTGCACTGCTGCAATTGCCGCATATCAGAAGAGCCTGGAGACCTGAGGAGACTTGCTGTCACTCAGACTGCAGTGAAAGACCACCAGCTAATGCTGATGTGAAAACTCAAAAGGAGCAAATGATAATAATATAAATGATTAAATAATTTATATTAATGCGCATCACGAACTTAATTATACATCACCAATGGCCACAAAGACAAATATGCTCTTTCATACGCAAATACGCAGTGATACGCAAGGGATATAAGAACCCTATTTCCACAAGTCAGATTTCAGGAAAAAAAACGTTTTAGTGTATTTAAGCATATCTATTCTAATGGAGATTATGTGGTTTGTTAGTCGCTGTAACGCGAACCTAAGCTAAGCTTAGTAATAACTATATCCAAATAATGCCAACACTATATGCTGTCAATACGGTACGTAAACATCAATTCATTAAGGAAGTAAAAATAAAACAATTTGAAATGGAAACTTCGTTTCGATCAACTTTAAATATACATTGAATAAAAGGAAATATAAATTCATAAACTGGGCCATGTATTTTATTAACTTGTTTAAAAAAACCCAAATGAAGGACCTCTAAGGTTGCTTCCTCAAATTTTGAGTGTATCTATTCTAATGTTATGAATGATTTGTGTCATGTGGACTAATCAGTGACGTAGTTTTGGTTAGAGACAAATAAAGACACAATCTCATTATTTAGATAGTGATTTGACTCTAAATTAGATACCCATGATTTAACTTCTTAATTCCTGAATGACTGTGACGTAATCAGTGAGTAGTTTTGGTTACAGACAAATAGAAACCGAATCTCCATTATTAAAGCTAGCTAATATCTGCACCTTCTGGGTTGCAAGTATTAATTTCATAATATATTATATTAAATTGAAAAAGTCTAAAGAAACTAATAAAAATGCAGATAAAAGAATTTGAAATCAGAGGGGGGTATAATCGGGGGAAATATAGTTTCCTCTTCCATCACCCCGTCCTTTCCTGCTAACTTTCCCTAAATGAAAGTATTTGTTAAAATGGAAGAAAGAATAAAATTACAGTTAATTTCTTTTTTGTTTAATTGATTTTTTTTAAGATTTTCTGCCGAGATTTTTATTCATATTCATTAAAGATAAAATCCAAATAAATTAGCATCAATAATACCGAAGCAATATTTTTAAAATCAAATTTTTAAATATCAATATGCAAATTAGGCTTGCCTTCAACACTGTAACCCGCTTTTTGTTGTACATATACTGAATACAATTGCATGTTTATTAGTATGTAGATATGACAGCAGTATTAATACTGAATAACAATTTTATTATAATTAGGCTTGAAATAAAAATGATT
>CM042171.1:43153000-43182758 GCA_023376005.1 Doryteuthis pealeii | reverse complement strand
GAGCATTAGCTGCGTCGGTCTTTCACTGCCCCAAGTTCTGAGTGACAGCAACGTTCTCCTCAGGTCCTCCAGGACTCTTCTCTGAGATGTCTGCAGATTCGCGCATGCAGTGCAGTGTTTTGAATGGTTTCAACTCCCTTCCCTCTGATCATCAATACATTTTCCAAACCCTTTTCCATCCTTTGCTGACCTGTATCAAGTGCTACCAACTTAAAATTGGTATTCACTCTTCACTTTCATATCCACTAACTTTTTCAGTTCTCCTGGGCAAGCGTCTGCCAGATATTTGTTCATTTTTTCAATTTACTGTAACTTCACCCTGTGATCTGCTTGCCACTGCAAAATCGTCACTCTAATTTCATTATTACTATTCACATCAATTATACTCTGCTATTACTGATATTCATATCTTATTTATTTCATCTCATGCCCCTCTCCTATTAGTATACTTTACTTGTACTACGTCTTGACATTTTAATCTTTTTCAAAATCCTTGTTTCATATTTACGCTGCCACTACACGGTCGCCGACTCTATGTGTGTCTATTACTGAGTGTGTCGCTATAACTGTCCGAGCATATAGTATATGAATGACCCGAACCTCCTCGTAACAATTGCCTATACACCATACTATCCAATAACTCCTTCAACTCTAAACATGCTCCCACTCAAACACAGGCCACCGGACAACCTCACTTCCCGTCAGTCCCTCCCCGCACGTGTGTCTCTTCTAGTAAACTACTATACCGATTCTCTGTGATCTCTCCGTATACCGCAACTTACTTAAAGAATTAAATTACAGGTTCAACAAACAACCCACCAATTGTGTACCTTATTATTCTTTCAGTCTTCCCACTACACCTGCACCTAATACTTCTCTGTGTGATATGCCAGCTATCATAAACTATCAACCTCTCACCTCCAAATCCAATATATAACAGAATGCTTCCCAAGCAAACTATAAAACCCTTATATATATATATATATATATATATATATATATATATATATAATATATATATATATACCTGTCTGTGGGAGAATTTGAGTCCAACCGAATTAAACACCCAAAAATTGAAGTGAGCTATTAGAAAGGGTAATTTTCAGCCCAGCAACATTCAAAGTGGAGAAGTTCCAACAAGTAGTTTATGTGAAGAGTATGTCTCTACAGGGCTGGCCTGTGAGTCATCTGAGAAAACACAAGGATACAGTGCCAAATGCTACTGGCACCCAACTATGATGATAAAAAACAGGAAATGGTTATACTTCGAACACGAGTTGACAGCCATATATATATATATGTTGAAAAAATTAATAAAGGTAAGAAAGTATAGAATGGATAATATAGGAATTTTCATCAATTTTACTTAACGTGTTTCGGTCAGGAGTTTATCCATGTGTACATTATTCAAACTATTATTGTTTTTAAATAACCAAATGAAATGAAATAATAATAATAGAAAAAATGTAGAAATGTTCCGCACACAATGAAAATTCGATCTTCATCAGAGTAAATCCTTATTAGAAATGAAATTCGTTAGAAAAAGCGGAGAATTTTTGAAATTTTCGAAAAAGAACTTTTTAAAAAAAAAAGACGTGACCGAGAAAGACCGTTAATGACGTCACATCGCATGCGAACAGATTTTGACGCGGAGAGAAGTTTTGTGGAATTCCAAATTATCAAAGCATGAGGGATTTTATTTATTTATTTATTTATATATTGTATATTTATTCATTTATATATGTATTTATATATTCATTCATTTATATATATATATATATTTACATTTTGTGGAAGCGCGTGGTGTAATGGTTAAAGTCATAGGAAATGACTCGTCGCCCCGAGTTCAAATCCTGGACGTGGTAATCGCATTTCACTTAGCGCTAATACCCTTGAAAAAGGTATGAATCCAACTATTCTTCCACCAGCTATGGGTTAATATCAGGGCAGACTGGGCTCTTTAACCTTGGTTAGGCAACCAGTCTAGGAGAAGGAAAACTCAGAATTCAAACCTGTTAAACTCCGCTTAAGAAATTGACCTTGTGTCATATCCTGCTCGTGCGGGGAGTTGGTAAATATATATATATATATTTACATATACTTATATATTTATTTATTTATATATTTATTTATATATACTAGCAAATATATGCACCCTCCGGTTGCAAGTATTTAAGTTTTAATGTAATAAAATATTATATTAAATTAGAAAGGCTAATGAAACTAAATAAGAATGCAGATAAAAAGATTTGAAACAGAGGGGGTATAATAGAACAACTGAATCTTACTCTTCTATCACTCTTGTCTTTCATTGTTATTTTTTCTAATTTAACTATTTAGTTAAATGGGGAAGTAAAGAATAAAATGACAGTTATTTTTTTCTTGTTAATGGATTTCATTGAAGATTTATTGAAGAGATTTTACTTATATTCATTAAAATAAAACCAAACAGTTAGAAATCAATAATACTGAGCACATATTTATTAAATTCGATTTTTTAATATCAATATGCAAATTAGCCTTCCCGTTCACACTGGAAACCGCTATTTTGTTGTATATATAAACATAATTGCATGTTTTAGTATGTAGATATGGTTACCAGTATTAATAATTTAAAAACAATTTTATTTATAATTGAGGTTAGAAAAAATAAAATGATTGAGAATGTGATGTCAATAACTAGGGAATTGTGACTTGAGTAGTAATATAGTTTCGGTTACAGACAGAGAAACACACAATCTCCATTATAATAAGATATATAAATATTTATTCATCTATATATGCATTTATAGATTTATTTATTTATATAAATGTATTTTTCTTTAAATAGAAATTATACGTATGTATGATTTGTTGGTGGTTAATTTATTGATTTTTTTAATAAAGTCATTATAGTGATTTTCATACGCACACGTACAAACAAAAATACAAACACAATCACGTTAACGTGCAACACGAGAATACAGTTTAAAAAACGCGCACATTCAACCATATTCATACAAGTTATATCATTTTCAAAAGCAATTTCGTTTTACCTGACGACTGCCACAGAGCAAGAAACCGAATGGTTGTAATAAGTGTTCCAATGATAATAAAAAAGCTAAACCTTTTATTTATTTATCTATTTGTCTATTAACGCTCTATCACAGATATTGAGCACTCTTGTAATAACACTGTACGTTGGATTACTACCGCTTTTTCAAGTATAATAGTGCCATACACATTGATATATATATATATGGTATTTGTGGAAAAAAGTGACTTACCGGTGAAAATGGTCACAGTGGTTAGTTGATTCAAGTTTCACAATGATAAGACAGCGATATAACAAATATAAAGTGCTCAATACATTAGTAGAGCAAATTTAGGTAAATAAAGGTAATCGACTGCCATTAATCAATGTCTTGATTAATCCAGTAGATTTAACCCTGAAGATCCTTATGGTGAAACTCGAGTACCTTTATGTTAATATATATATGTACCTTTATGTTAATATATATATATATATATATATATATATATATATATATATAAGTTTATTTGGCAGCATTTTTTCTTTTAAACATGTTGTGTTAAACTCTACTAATGATTCTAGTCGGACGAGTTTTTGTTCGATCATTTCTCTAACTGTCTGGCCATCTTTTTAATGTCAGAGTGGAATTGGTATAGCAATCCACCAAAGGTTTCTTCACTAGCGCTTTCGGGATTTCTATCTGCATCTTCAGGTGTGAAACTGATGGGAATGTTTCAGGTGTCTCGTTTTTTATAACGAGCAGTAGAGTAGAAATCGGTAGTGGGAGGTAGTAGGAATTGGTAGTGGTTCAAACGAACATTGGCAGTAGAGATTTTTGTATGAGGTGGGGGTCATAAGTTTATGAGAATATATATATAATGAAACCTCGTGAATCTCCAAATAAATGAATATGAAATGTCCTTAAGTCAAACATGAATAAATATGAAAACTACCAGAAATGTTTTATGAAAATCACATGTTTGCACTGGGTAATGACATTTAGTGAGAGGAATGCATTTGCGTTGCTTCGAACAAATTCGCAATTATAGGTGACATTTTTGACAGGGGTGCGCGCAATTTACATTGCACAACACGTTTAGATCCTTATTTGGTAATCGGATTGTCAGGTGCTGAAAATGCTGTTTTGAATAAATATATTGTTGCAAAAAAGAAGCTTGCATTTTGACCGTCATTTGAAACTACAATGGATGCTTAAAAGCCATGCTGAGTCAGTGATTTCCGGGTGAATGCTTCAAAGGCATGGAGAAGATAGCGAGAAAATTGGTTATCAATGGAAGAATTTTAATTTTCAAACCATGGGAATATTGAAAATTAAAACTCCACCTGACTTTGTTCCTTATATTCTCCAGCCATCTTCTCTCCCTTTCAAAATCCGTCGCATGGGACGATGACGTCAACATAACTGTTTTCTCCATCACGTTAGAATACTTTCTTCAAGCGATTTTAAAAAAGTTCTTTTTTCGAACATCTCGGAAATTCTCCGTATTTCAACCGATTTCATTTAAAACAATAAGGATTTACTCTGATGAAGGTCGCTATTTCTTTGTATACTAAACATTTCTGTAGTTTTTTCTGTTATTTTTCTATTATTTTATTTTGTATTTAAAATAATAATAGATAGAATACATGTATGAATGGATAAACTCCTGGCCGAAACACGTATCAGTAAAATAAAATAGAATAAATCCTATTTTATCCATTCAATATTTTCTTTCCTTTATTTTTCATTTCAACATACCGTCGGATTTGCTTCCATTTTCAACTTACACACACACATTAGCATTAGAGATTTTTGTATGAGGTCGGGTCATAAGTTTATGAGAACATATATATAATGAAATCTCGTGAACCTCCAAATAAATGAATATGAGATGTCCTTAAGTCGAACATAAATAAATTTGAAAACTACCAAAAAAAATTTATGAAAATCACATCTTTGCACTGGGTAATGACATTTAGTGAGAGGAATGTATTTGCGTTGCTTCGAACAAATTCACATTTATTGGTAACATTTTTGACAGAATAAATATATTGTTGCAAAAAAGAAGCTTGCATTTTGACCGTCATTTGAAACTACGATGGATGCTCAAAAGTCGTGCTGAGTCAGAGATTTCTGGGTGAATGCTGTTTCAACTGAATTTTCATAGAACTATATTACTACTCAAGTCACAATTCCCTTAGTTATTTTATTGTATCACAATGTGGAAAGATACACAGAAGAATGGTGTACTTAACACAATTATTAAGCAACAGCATCCGGTGCTGAACGGATACATACAAACACAGAACAAATAAGTACAAACAATTAATAAGACAAAACTTACACTAGAAATATGAACTTGTTGTTCTGTTCCTAATCAGATGATATTAATTGTCAAGACAAGAGGCCACCTACGATCAATTAGCAGGTCAAAAATTGAGTTTGAGAAAAATTGAGTTTTAAAAAAATTGAATTTTTCAAAAAAATGAGTTTTTAAAAAAAATTGAGTTTTTTAAAAATTGAGTTACAAAAACAATTTTCAATACCCATCAAGACCGAATAGTACAAAACGTCTTCGGCATAAAATAACCTAAAATTAATAGATGTGGGTATATAACTGTTATAGGTGATATACCCTATAGACTAATGGAATGCGCCGACGGTTACTATAAGTAACAGGGACAATTATGGCTTGAAGAGTAAGCCAATGCGAGTCAGCTCATAACTCTATTGTCGGACGTATTTCCCACTTCTCTGTAATTGTCTACTCTTTTGTTAATACATTTTCCTACATTTGTTACCCGTCATTTTGTTATTATTTGACCCCTTAAAACCCCACAACAATAACATTTTTTTTGATAATTCAAAATTTGTTGTAGAGTAGTTAACACTCCTTCAGCATTCTACCATATGGACTGGTTCATAGTCATAAAATAGCCTACGATTAAAGTGGATTAACTAGCTGAATAATATTCAGACTGACTTTGCTGCGTTGGCTATACCGAAGTGACCCTCCTCTATTTAGTATAAGTTTTGTCTTGTTAATTGTTTGTACTTATTTTTTCTGTGTTTGTATGTATCCATCTGTCACTGGATGCTGTATGTATTAAAATGTATTACGCACAGCATTCTTCTGTTTATCTGTCCACCTCGCGATACAACAAAATGTTATATACCCTGTAGTGATTGTCTTCCCTTGGTGAGATGGATTTGAAGGTGGAAACGCGTTATCTTCCGTTGCCGCCAGGGTTCGCCTCTAGTGCGCGTCATACCTATCTCACAGACAAGTTAAAGAGACAGTTCTTCCAGGCCGTTGTCGTATCAGTGCTGATGTATGGCTGCACCACCTGGACCCTAACTAAGCGACTAGAGAATAAACTAGATGGGAGCTGCGCAAGAATGCTGCGGGTGATCCTGAACAAGACATGGAAACAACACCCTACGAGAAAACAGCTGTACGGTCACCTGCCACATATCACCCAAACCATCGAGTAAGACGGGACAAGACACGCGGGGACACTGCTGGAGAAGCAAAGACGAACTCATAAGCGACGTTCTCCTGTAGAAGCCAGCACATGGAAAACCAGTGTGTGCCGACCAGCAAAGGCGTACATTGAACAGCTCTGTGCGGATACAGGATGCTGTATAGAGGACCTCCCGAGAATGATGAGCGATAGGGACGGATGGAGAGAGAGGTTCATGGGTATCAGTGCTGATAGCGCGACATGATGATGTTGCAAGATGGGTATATTATCCTGACTTTTGTGAGCTAGGACTACTAATGGAAGTGGGAGGAAGAAATAAATAAATAAGAGATGATAAAGGTTTAGAAAATAGTGATGAGCCAAAACAGGATGAACGATGATTTGACCGTAGGCGTGACCCCGAACTGAGAATTGAGTGGCAACCGGAAGTTGGGTGTTGACCACATCCGGAAGTCGGGTGTTGACCGGAAGTCATGTGGTGACGTGGAACAACGAAGAAATGTATCGGTCTCTTTTTGCTTTCGGACGCCTACGGAACGCGACGGGTCTCTGGACCCTATAGTATGGGTCACAGTAGTTTAACAGTTTCTCTCTCTCTTTCTCTCTGCCTTTCCTCCTCCGATACAAGCAGCACACGAGACGAACCTACCCTAGAATAAAGGCTAGCAGTTGTGACGACATATTTCTCGTGTTATAATTTCTATCAACACCATTTTAGCACTGTGAATTTGGAGGCACGTGGACGAGAACCAGTATACAATATACGCCCGCCGCCGCCTTACAGTTATTGTAGTAGCGCTCGCAAAAAAGACAACGTTACTTATATCATTTTGGTACCGTGAAAATATACCACAACGGTACAATGATGATGTATGATGATGACTGTTATTTTAATCTCTACTCTAGTGTGCATATTTGGAGTGATATTGTTTGACACGCTTATCGCGTAGTGCAGAAGTCTTTCTATTCAAATGAGCCCGTTCAGCTTGCGATGGGACAGGGGTCGTCTTTTTTTTTTCTTAGAAACCTGTAAGTGTTATCTATGAACTCTTTCTTATTTAGACAAATCTATTGACAAACAATATCGCCTGTGGTAGTATCATCATCAGTTTTTTTTTTTTTTTTTTTTTGTCGGCCATTCATTTGAAACTTAATCTCTGGAAGTGTTCAGATGACAGTCATTTACGACTGATTTGATATCACTTATGTATTTCGTCACGTGATCACTGTACTTTGTTATTTTGAAATCCAATTAGAAATTAACTCTTTTATTTTCTGTACAGCACGACAGATCACGATGCCGAACTCTAAATACTGTTAAAAAAATGACAACGACATGTAAAAATATCCAAGTTAAACAAAAGCCCATTCAGTTCACGTTACTTAATTTATAAAACTAGAAGCGGCTTACGCGTTACATCGGTAGAAGAGAGATAAATAGAAGTTAGTCTCGCAGATCGTTGATTGATTAAGTCATATATTAATGATGTGTGTTTTAATCGTGCAGTTTGTTGAGACTTGTTCAGACTAGCTAATGGTAAATTTGGTTTTTTATTTATTTTGGTGACATTTTTGTGTTTAAATAACTAAGAAATATTTAATCTTTTTGTATAGAAATTTGCTTAAAATGTATTTTTACAGTCCACAACACCATTGAAGCCTATTTTTGTTTTACTCAGTAATTTTTTACTGATGGTTTAAACCCATTATATCATTGAAATAGAGCTCATTGAAATATTTCTTTTTCACATAAAATATTTTTCTTTTTCTCCTCCACTTGTCAAGATTATATTATTTCTCACAATAACATAAAAGCATTGTGTTTTAAAAAAAAGAAAAAAGAAAAAAACGGCCTTAATGATGTTGTGGATAGTCAAAGTCCAATTTAAAAAATTAAGTCTACATCATTAATAACAAAAACATAAAAATTGTATGGAAAAAAAATGAAATACTATTTTTTAAAAATAAATTGAACCATTCTATTTATTACAGCTGGCAACTCATCGGTTCAATTATGGAAGATGTTATTCATCATCTAGTCGTTTAAGCAGTTTTCAAGGGAGTTTCATACAAAGATATATTGGTTGGTTGGTGTTTAATGGCATGTAAAGCCTTGTGAGTTATGTTCAATTTTAATTTGGTTGGTTGGTGTTTAATGGGCATGTAAAGCCTTGTCGGTTACGTTCCATTTTTTAATTGGTGGTTGGTGTTTAATGGCATGTAAAGCCTTTGCTAGGTTATGTTCAATTTTTAAATTGGTTGGTTGGTTGGTGTTTAATGGCATGTAGAGCCTTGTCGTTAGGTTCAATTAAGGTGGTTGTGTTTAATGGCATGAAAGCCTTGTCGGTTACTGTTCAATTTTTAATGGTTAACATGTTAATGTTGGGTTGGTTTGTTAATGGTCATGTAAATTATACGTTCAATTTTTAATTTGGTATTGGTGGTGGTGTTTAATGGCATGTAAAATTTACGTTCAATTTTTAATGGTTGGTTGTTGGTGTTTAAATGGCATGTAAAGCATTGTAGGTTATGCTTCAATTTTTTAATTGGTTGGTTGGTGTTTAATGGCATGTAGAGCGTTGTCGGTTATGTTCAATTTAATTGGTTTGGTTGGTCTGTTTAATGGCACAAAGCCTGTGTGGGTTATGTTAAAATTGGTTGGTTGGTATTAATGGCATCTAAAGCCTTGTGGGTTATGTTTCAATTTTTAATTGGTTGGTGGTGATTTAATGGCATGTAGAGCCTTGTAGGTTATGTTCAATTTTAATTGGTTTGTTGGTATTAAATGGCATGTAGAGCCTTGTGGGTTATGTTCCAATTTTAATTGGTTGGTGTTGGTGTTTAATGCATGTTGTGCCTTGTGATTATTTAATGCAAATCTTTGTTTTCCTAAAGTGAATCTGTCTTGTTTAAAAGAAGCTATTCTGATCAAAAACAGCTGATCAACTTTTAAGATTGCACTAGCTAATAGAACACCATTTCCTCAAGATCTCGATAAAATTTTCACAATACATTTTCTTTGCTATTACAAAACAGGAAAGCCCAGCGAACTCTGAATGACTTCTTTAGGGATCACGAAAGACGGGATTGCAATTTCAAAGGCCGTATAGCCAAACTATGTAAAGTCGAAGTTATGCGAAACGTTTTCCATTTGTGGTATTACTTATCTTCAATAATCCGTCAAAGAGGCGTGCCGTCGTGGTGTAATGGTTATAAAAGCTATGGTCTCTCAAAAACGGTTATTACTGAAACGCGAGTTCAATCCTCGCTGGATGCCCAATACTTGTGACTTGAGTCAAATCTTACCTGCAGGAAATAACTCATAACGGACTTTTTTTTAGAAAAGCGAATATTAGATTTATTTTTAAAAATTATTAAAACACGCGCGCATGACGTTTAGAGCATGAGGGAACGGACGTTAACAAGAAAAGAGAGATAGTTATATTTTAAAAATATATGGCCGGTACAAGGAAAATAAAATATTGGAACACGAGCAACTTTTAAAAAAAAAAAATCTATAGTTCTATGTGGTGACACCTTTCCGTCCACTACCGGACGATGGAGTAGTGTCCAAAAAGTATCTGCGCAAGGTGACTGTTCAGGCCAATTCTTGAGTGACAGTTTTTGGTGCACTGACTGCACAAAAACAATGATGCATTCTGGGTCTGCTGTCATTTCTCCCTCTTTCTGGCTCTCTTTGCTGTCGAGGCTACTCTCTTCTCCGCCACACCCCTCTCCGTGTCTTGAGCAAGATGAAAATAACGGGCATCTGTATAAAAATGGGGAAAATGTTTAATTATTATCAAAATATATTATATAAAGGAATTTTATGATTTTATAAAACTAGTTTTGCTAAATATGGGGATATCTTGTAAAAACCTTAGCGTTGAGGTATTCGAAGAAAGAATGGTACAGGATTCAATGATCCTTTGTAATTTTTCTGTTGTGTATGTTTATTGACATTTTAGTACCTTTAAAATCGAAAGAATGATTGGTTTCTGAATTGTGTGCAAAGAAAATAATGATACGTATTTTACCAATCCCTCCGCAGGAGCAGATGCGACACAAGGTCAATTTCTTAAGCGGGAGTTTAACAGGTTTTGAATTCAGAGTTTTCCTTCTCATAGACTGTTTTACCTAGCCATGGTTAAAGAATCCAGTCTCGCTCTGCTATTTACCCATAGCTGGATGGAGAATTGGATTCATATCCCTTTCCCAAGGGTATTAGCGCTGTAAGCGTTTATTTTCGTATTTGCCTGGGGAGTTGTCTGCCCGTTTAGTTTTGCTGGTTCCCGCTAGGGGCCTTGGATTTTTAAGCGGCTGATTTGAACGTCTCTTTCTCTTTTCCTGTTGCTCGACCTACGAGACACTATGGGTTAGACTCTGGTCTACCCGCCTCTTGTTGGGGCTTACCCCCCCTTACATTACTTTAAGTGATTCATACAGCATGGACTATTCCTAGTCTCATGTCTGTTGCTTTTATGTTTATCCTTTTACGAGTAACTTTGTATTACTTATGTATGTATGTTTATGTACACCTCTATGTATTATGTACCCTGTTTATTCTGTGTTGTATATAGAATGTTTTGTCTATCAACCTTTGTCGGAGTTTTATCTTCAAGTATAATCACTTTGAATCTTACAGCGCTATGTGAAATGCCAACAACTTCGTCCAGGAATTGAACTCGCGTTGACGAGTCCATTTCCTACGACTCTAACCATTAGACCACGCGCCTCCATCAATGATACGTAATATGATTGCTAAAAGATGGCACGTGACGTCAGCAACTACGTCACAACAAGCTTAGATATTATAATAAAAGACAGTCCTGGGTTTTAAAAATTATTATTACGACACTAACAAGTACTTGTCAATGACGTATAGACTCGAATCGGTCATTAATGCTGACTGGATGATGTGACCTAGCGAGGTTGAAGATGGGGTGGGTGTGTCTGTGTAGAGCGTCTTCGTTCAAGTGTGGTTTCTTAAGCGAACTGTTTTAAAGGCGATAAAGTAAATTTGTAATTAAATTCATACTAACATTGTTTACACGGTTTCATGACTTAAAAGTCTCTAGTTGTAATATAGGTAATTAACTGAATCAAGTGAATAGATATTATGTTGCAGGGAAGAGAAAGAATGAAAGAGGGAAAGAAAGAAAGAAAGAAGGAAAGGAAGAAATAAAGAAGGAAAGAAAGAAAGTAAGGAATGAAAGAAAGGAAGAAGGAAGGAAGAAAGAAAGGAAGAAAGAAAGAAAGAAAGAAAGAAGGAAGGAAGGAAGGAAGAAATAAAGAAGGAAAGAAATAAAGACAGAATGAAAGAAAGAAAGTTAGGAAGAAAGTAAGAAAGAAAGAAAGGAAGGAAGAAAGGAAGGAAGAAAGAAAGTAATGAAAGAAAGGAAGGAAGAAAGAAGGAAGGAAGGAAGAAAGAAAGAAAGGAAGAGGGGAAGGAAGAAGAAAAGAAAGGAAAGGAAGAAAGAAAGAAAGAAGAAAGGAAAGAAGAAAGAAGAAGAAAGATGAAAGAAAGGAAGGAAAAAGAAAGAAAGAAAGAAAGGAAAGAAGAAAGAAAGAAAGAAAAGAGAAGAAAGAAAGAGAAAAGAAAAAAGAAAGAAAGAAAAGAAGAAAGAAAGAAAAAAGAGAAAGAAAGAAAGAAAGAAAGAAAGAAGAAAGAAAGAAAGAAAGAAAGAAAAAGAAAGAGAAGAAAGAAGAAAGAAAGAAGAAAGAAGAAAGAAAGGAAGAAAGAAGGAAAAAAGAAAGGAAAGAAGAAAGAAAGGGAGAAAGAAGGAAAAGAAGAAAGGAAAGAAGAAAGAAAGAAGGATTTGAGATGAGGCTTGATGAGAATAATTTTGATGTTTCGGACTGTTGTCCTCATCTTAATTGTGATGTGTATAAACAAAACATGTAAGCCGCTGTATTATCGGACCTTGTTCAGGTGTTCCTTATTTACCTTAGAATAAAGTCATCATCGGACGTGTGTATGCATGTATATGAGCTCCGATAATAAAGCTGAGTACAACAGTCTGAAACCTCAAAATTATTCGTAAGAAGACTTTGTTCAGGATTTGAACTCGGGTAGCCGAGTCCATTTCCAACGAAGATAACCCCTTTGAAATACATTTAGTTTAGATTATAGTCGACTTGGTTCCGATTCTCTATCTCATAAGATATTAAATTACATTTTTAAATCATTTAGAACCACGCTGTGTTGATTTTCCAACAGCACATGCGTGTAATGCGTCACGTTTCCCGCCTTTGTGTATCATTTTCCGACCAATCATCCTGTTTAAAAATATGCATCTTTCGCACTTTGTCTTGATCAGTGGAAAAATCTTCAAACGGTCCATGGATATAAAGCCACCCTTCTCTTTCTGTCTCTGTCTCTGTGTCTGTCCGTCTGTCTGTCTGTCTGTATGTCTCTCTCTTTTGCTCTACATCTCTTTCTGTCTCTGTCTGTGTCGTCCCCCCACACACACACACGCACGTATACGCATACAGAGTTACACTTTCTTGAATAAGTTGAAATATCTTCAAACCGCCCATGGATATAATGCCACCCTTCTCTCTCTCACCCCCTCTCTCTCTCTGTCTTGTTCACTCTCTTTCTCTATCTTGTTTACTCTCTCTCTCTCTCTGTCTCTCTGCCTCTCTCTCTCTCTCTCACACACACTCACTCACTCATTCAGACCCGCACGCACACGCACACAAAGATACACTGTCTTCATCAGTTGAAAAACCTTCATACCGTCTGTGGATATAATCCCAGCCCCTCTCTATATATATCTCATTCTCTTTTTCTCTCTCTCATATACACTTTCTTTCTTTCTCTCTCTCTCTCTCTCCCTCTCTCTCTCTCTCTCTCCCTCTCTCTCTCTCTCTCTCTCTCCCAGACACACACACACACATATACACAACACACACATTTCCTTACTTAGTTGAAAAATCTTCAAACCGTCTGAGGATATAATTCTGCTCTGTCTCTCTGTCTCTCTGTCTCTCGCTCTCTCTCTCTCTCTCTCTATCTCTCTCTCTTGTACACACACATACAAACACACACACACTCACTCATTCAGACCCACACGCACACAAAGATACACTGTCTTCATCAGTTAAAAAACCTTCATACCGTCTGTGGATATAATCTCCCACCTCTCTATCTCATTCCCTTTTTCTCTCTCTCACATACACTTTCTTTCTTTCTCTCTCTCTCTCTCTCTCTCTCTTCTCTCCCTCTCTCTTTCTCTTTCTCTCTCTGTCTCTCTCTCTCTCAAACCGTCTGAGGATATAATTCTGCTTTCTCTCTCTCTCTCTCTTTCTCCCTCTCTCTTTCTTTCTCTTTCTTTCTCTCTTTCTCTCCCTCTCTCTCTCTTTCTCCCTCTCTCTTTCTTTCTCTTTCTTTCTCTCTTTCTCTCCCTCTCTCTTTCTTTCTCTTTCTCTTTCTCTTTCTCTCTCTCTCTCTCTTTCTCTCTCTCAAACCGTCTGTGGATATAATTCTGCTCTCTGTCTCTGTCTCTCTCTTTCTCTTTCTCTCTTTCTCTCTCTCCCTCTCTCTCTCTCTCTCTCCCTCCCTCTCTCTTTCTCTTTCTCTCTCTGTCTCTCTCTCTCTCAAACCGTCTGAGGATATAATTCTGCTCTCTCTCTCTCTCTTTTCTCTCTCTCTCTTCTCTTTCTCTCTTTCTTTCTCTCTCTCTCTTTCTCTCTCTCAAACCTTCTGAGGATATAATTCTGCTCTTTCTCTCTCTCTCTTCTCTCTCTCTCTCTCTTTCTCTTTCTCTCCCTCTCTCTCTCTCTCTCTCTCTCTCTCTCCAAACCGTCTGAGGATATAATTCTGCTCTCTCTCTCTATCTCTCTTTCTCTCTCTCTTTCTCTTCTCTCTCTCTCTCTCTCTCTTTCTCTCTCTCAAACCTTCTGAGGATATAATTCTGCTCTCTCTCTCTCTTTCTTTCTCTCTCTGTCTCTCCCCCCCCCCCCCGAGACACACGTACAGAAAGAAAGAAGGAAACGAAGAGATGTAATAGTTAGTGTTAAATAAATCTAACAACATGTTCATTCAGTTTTTTTTTTAAACACACCATCAAGTTATTTTAATTTTATTTTTGTCCTCGCAAGAAAACATGCAATCCTTTTAAAAAAAAGAACATTTTTCAGCGCATTAACACACTGAGACTTTTTACAGCACTTTTTTCCATGAATAGTATCTTGTGAATAATCTTAATTCATCAAAAAAAACCAAAACACGAACAAACCAAAACAAAACATGCAATTGAAAACTTCCACTGTGTTGATAAGCTGAAAATAGTGTTATTTTTAAAGACTGGTGTCTTTTCTTTTTTTAGAAAATCGAATTCGAAAAAGGAAGAGAAAATATTGTTAGTCATTATTGATAATTTAATGATAATAATAAAGTTATAAATATCTTGTAATACTCGTGAAAAATTCTCTTTTTATGAATATTCCTTTTTTGTTATTTCAATGCATGGATTTAGAAAGAATAATTTATTATTTCTCTGAATGTTTGAGATGAGGCTTGAAGATTAGTATTATCTGTGTTATTCGGACTATTGTCCACATCTTCATTGTTATTTGTACAACGTTTCGGCAGATATACCCTCTGGCCTTCTTCAGGTATTTGTTGTCGGACTCGGGAACCTTCTCGAACTCGGTAACCTTCTTTTCGAACTCGGGAACTTTCTTGTCGTAATCGGGAGCCATCACGGATCTTTGGACCTAACCCTTTATTCAATCCACGGGGGTATCTTGTTCTCATTCCGCTAACCATAAAATAGGTTAAAAGTACACGTAGGAGTTGTGTTAATTAATAATTTTTCTAACTGCTTTCACTCTGGATTGAACTCGTGTACCTAACTGTCACTTAGAACTGTCTTAACCTAACTGACTAATCCACTCGGCCATGTGTCCAATTGGACAATTGAGTGTGAATTTTGGGAACTTATAAACCTAATGTCTTGATTTGGCTAGAATATCTACCTATTTACTTATGTATGATTTTTTACCTAGACTCATATTGTGTGTGTATTTTTTTCTCAATCTGATCTGGCCATCTTAATTAGAAATATCCGAAGAAGGCCGGAGGGTATATCGCACGAAACTTTGTACAAATAACAATGAAGATGGGGACAATAGTCCGAATAACGCAGATAAGAATAAGTTATTGAATTATGGAATCGGCATTGGTTTGTAACATTGTTAGTTGAAAAGAAAATGTTACGAGGCGAACTGTATCACTGGACATAAGTGCACATGTTAAACAAGGGCGGGACTTATAGTAATAAAATGGAGGGAGAAAAAATGAGAGGAACTTCTGGTTTTTATTTGGATTATTCTAAGTATTGTTCGGATTTTTATTGTTATTTGTACAACGTTTTGGCCGATGTGACCTCCGGTTTTCTTCAAGTTGTAGGGACTAAAAATCTCCTGTGCCTTCGGGGGACAGGAAGTAGAAAACCTTGTCAGGTTGGAGAAAGAATTCTCTTTACGGTTTTGGGACCAACGTGTGAGCCTCGTACAAACGAGCTCTTGTCTCAGTCTCTTGTGACTGAAGGAACTTTCCCCTCAGTGAGGGAGTAACAACTGTAGACCCAACCTGGCACCCCCCTCAACGAGGGAGATATATGAACTGTAAGTACTGCCCCTAAGTACTTTGTTATATTGACTGTTGTTGAGTTTATATGTGAATAAATAAGGTTAAAATTACATGTGCTTTCTATTTCGTCTTTAGGTTCTGTGAACTTATCTTTTTTCTCATCGACTGTAGGCAGTTATTCCTACAAAGTGTTTCGTGTCGGACTCGGAAGCCTTCTCGAACTCGGGAACCTTCTTTTTGAACATCTGGGTTTTATTTTATGGCTTGAGGAGATTGGTCTTTCCTACCTAAAGAAACGCAAATATCGGTATTGAATGAATCCCTTCAATTATTATATCGTTCATTTTCATTCTTTTATCAATCATCATTTCATTTTCATTCTTTCCCTCAGTCATACTTTCTTTCATTTTTATTCTTCTTATCAATTATTTTTAATTTAATTTTTTTCATTCCTTTTATCAATTCTTCTTCTTTCATTTTCATTCTTCCCCTCAATCATTATTTCTTTCGTTTTCATTCTTTTTATCAATCTTTTTTTTTCATTTTCATTCTTTTATCAATCATTATTTCTTTCGTTCTTATTCTTCCGATCAATTATTTTTTCTTTCATTTTCATTTTCTCCCTCAAGCTTTCTTTCTTTCGGGAAAGGAATAATTCCTAAAAAGAACAAAAAATGAAAGAAATAATGATTGAGGGAAAGAATGAAAATGAAAGAAAGTGTCAATGCGCTTTTTTTTGTTCATCTATTTAAGATGAAAAATTATTTAAAAAAATTTTTTTTAATGATTTTTAAATTTCTTAATGATTTTTAAAAATGTTAATGATTTTTTAATGATTTTTAAAATTTTTAATGATTTTTTAAAAAAGTGTATTAAAAATTGTTTGAAAATGATTGAATACCCAACAAGAAGAAATAAAACAAAACGTATTCGGAATCGAATAATCCAACAAGGTTTGACATGCCGTAAACCGCAATCAGCCAACCAACCAACCACCATTTCAAATTTGCCCGAACAGATTAAATTGAAAAAAAAAAAAAAAAAAATGAAAAAAAAAAATGAAAAAAAAATGGTATTTCCTTGACACTTTTTGTCTTCCTCAAAAGACTTAAATTTGACAAAGCAGATTTTGCCAAAAGCTCACAGTATGATTGGTGAAGCAATAACCAGATTAGAGGTAACCTTGCCTAACCTTGTCGTACAGTTACGTGCGTGGGAAAATCTTATCCCTCTGGTCATCCGTATTAAATGCGATGATTTTTTTGTTATTCTTAAAGGCTTTAAGGTACACTTAATGAGAAAAGAAAGATTTGATGTCTCAATAGTCACTCACTCTACGCATGCGTTAAAATGTTTAATTTTTTGCGATATAAAAGACACAATGCAGGGTTTTAAACGCACTAATAACATGGGCTGTTTTGAGGCAAATCCAACTCAGATCTTCTTAGAGACATCGTTAAAAAATAAGATTTATTCTATATATTAACTAGTAGCGGCTACCCGGCGTCGCCTGGGTAGAGGGGAATTTTTTAAGTTAGTCCCGCAGATCCAGTATTACTGAATCATGAGTTGAATCCTCGTGGGATGGCCCATTTAAATCCCTATGTAAAAAAATAGACCTTGCATTGATCCAGTTACTCTGAAAAGAAATGTTAATGTCTACTATCTAGAATATTAAATGTAAAAAAAATCCATGCTGTTATCATTTAAATATTATTTTTTAATTATCTTCACGAATATAAATCAAATTATTTTTGCTCAAAAACCAAGCCCTGGTGATATTTAATGTGTATATATATATATTTACTTTGTCGTTAATTGTTTTATTTTCAAATTTTCGGATATACAGATATACACAACTGCCCTTTATATATGTATAGATGATTTTGACAATAAATTAAGTACTAATTAATAAACTTACACGGTCATAAAGGTATTGTTATGTAACCAGTGACGTAGTTTCGGTTAAAGAGAGATGGGCACCGAATCTCCATTATAATAAGATTCTATTATTTCATTTACGGTGAGTTGGCGAGGGCAGCGTATGACTAGCACAGGGATCTGTGCGGTAAAGCAAGGAGATGATGGTAGGTGTAGCGCTCTAGCTCAGGTTCAAAAACCATCTCCTTGGTCTGGCGCTAGTGAAATGGGGATAGACTCCCTCGCTGTCTGGCCGACGACTTATTTCATTTACGCCAAGTAAGTAGGTAAAGTCTTCGGCGTGACCTAAAGTCGGTATCAACCAGTCAGCGAGGGAGTCTATCCTCTTTTAACTAGCGCTAGACCAAGAAGATTGTTTTGGCGTCTGAGATGGAGCGCCAAACTTGTCATCAGCACCTAACTTTACCGCACAGATCCCTATGCTACTCATACTCTGAGTTAGTGGGGGCCGGTATCGAACCCGGAACCTTGTTATTCCTAGTCGGATGTGTGGAAGTATGCTGGTCACGGTAAGAATTATTACCGTGACTGCCACATGAGTCTCCGGTCAGCTGCTCTTTCGATGCCCTCTGCAGAACTGGGACCGACGTAATTCGGTCGGTTTGTCTTTGTGACGGGTTGAGAAATTAGTAGAAATGAGCTGCCGGGTTTGCTGGCAACTCTAAAAACAATCAGGCAACACACCATCAACAATAACAACTGTTTTTATTCATATATAATGAATAGGAGAAATATATGAGTATGTGTTATATACTGGCATCAATTTCCAATATGTTATAAAGCGGCATCAATTTCCAATGCTGCTAAATCGTGTACGTTATTAGTCGAGTATATATGGTCACGTAGCGGCGTATGTAGTTGTCGTTTAATGAAATCTACAACACATGCGTATAGTAGGAGTTTTGACTTTATTTCTTCTTATCGGCTGTACGACGTGGGTGGCGAGCGTTGACAATGAAATGACCGAGGGTTGACAATGACTACTACTATTGAGATGACTGGCGATGGTGAGGTAAAGGGGGCTGGTGGGTCCCACAGCCGTTGGCTGCAATGGACCGTGAGCGTCTGTCGCTCACTTGTTCTCCGTCCGCTGTCTCCTGTCTAACTGACCTGTCGGCTCGAACCGTCTGGCCTTTATTGCGATATATACTCCTACGCATCTTTATCTTTTGATCTGATAACAGACGTTGTTATATATTTCTTTATCTTCTCCCTGCTTCTTTGACCGGAAAGCCTCGCTTCAGTTTTTTTAATTCTTTGTTCGCTTTTACAGGGAAAAAATTCCTTTGTCATTTTTGTCGTCTTTTCTTTGTTTCGATCCAACCGGAAAATCCTACTTCCGCTCGTACAATATACAATATATGTTTTGCAAACTTGTTTGGATAAATAAAGACACGATAAGGAGCCCTATCTGGCGTTTTGTTCTTCCTCTCAAAAAGCTAGGCAAAAGTATGGAAATTGACTAGGTGATTCCCCCAGGAACTCTCCGATTATAACAAAACCGAACGGGTCCGATTTTTTCTACCGATTTAGTGGAACACGCCACACTAATTATAACCCAATATTATATTGAGTGTTTCTATATTCTATACATCAGCGATCGACATTAACGCCGTCCCGTCGTTCCGGGGACGATAAAAATTACATGCTGAGTGGAAATATTTTGATGGCGGAAGGGTCCAAACCCCATTTGTGACGGTTCAAACCCCATTCGGGACGGTTGATAATTTTAGTTCGGGACGGTTATGAAAAAAGTTAGTGTTGGGGCCTGCTGGCAGTACTCTGAGGTTGATACAATACTTAAACCGACCCTCCTGTATATATTTACCTAACAGTTTAACAGGTGTGAATTCAGAGATTTTCTCTTAGACCGATTGCCAGGGCACGGTTTGCTTTACTATGTACCCATTGCTCGATGGATAATAAAAATGGAGGGTTAAATAAAAAATGAGTTTTCAAATTAAAAAAAAAAACAGTTTTCAAAATTATGGTATACCCATCAAGAATGAATAAAACAAAAACGTCTTCGGCTTAAAATAACCCAACAAAGATTGACATGCCGTAAAATCCAACCAACCAATCAACCAACTTTATTGGTCAAAATTTGGAGCATCTAACGGTGAAGTTCCAATTTTGGAACTCTGGGGAGTTTGGAGTACCCCTTCATCACCATTACTCCCAGGTCCACTCTGATCCGGAGGAATAGTACTTGTTAAGGTCCTTCTATGGGTTAAATGGTAGGCCATCTCACAGACAAGTTAAAGAGACAGTTCTTCCAGGCCGTTGTCATGTCAGTACTGCTGTATGGCTGCACCACATGGACTCTAACGAAGCGACTAGAGAATAAACTAGATGGGAGCTGCACAAGAATGCTGCGGGTGATCCTGAACAAGACGTGGAAACAACACCCCACGAGAAAACAGCTATACGGCCACCTGCATATATCACCCAAACCATCCTAGTAAGACGGACAAGACACACGGGACACTGCTGGAGAAGCAAGGACGAACTCATAAGCGACGACCTCCTGTAGAAGCCAGCACATGGGCACGCCAGTGTGGGCCGACCAACAAAGACGTACATTGATCAGCTCTGATCGGATACATGATGCTGCATAGAGGACCTCCCGAGAATGATGAGTGATAGGGATGGATTGAGAGGGATTGTCATGGATATCCGTGCCGACAGCGTGACATGATGATGATGATGGGTTAAATAAAAAGAATGAGTTTAAAAATGTAAAAAAAATTGAGTTAAAAAATTGTATACCCATCAAGAATGACTAAAAACGTCTTCGGCTTAAAATATCCCAACAAGTATTGACATGCTGTAAAATCCAACCAAGCAATCAACCAACTTCAATGGCCAATGTTTTGAGCATCTAACGGTGAAGTTCCAATTTTGGAACTTTGGGGAGTTTGGAGTACTCTTTCATCACCATTACTCCCAGGTCCACTCTG
This sequence comes from Doryteuthis pealeii, assembly GCA_023376005.1. Classification (NCBI taxonomy): domain Eukaryota; kingdom Metazoa; phylum Mollusca; class Cephalopoda; order Myopsida; family Loliginidae; genus Doryteuthis; species Doryteuthis pealeii. The sequence continues at coordinate 43,161,757 of CM042171.1, read as the reverse complement.
ATCCGGAGGGATAGTACTTGTTAAGGTCCCGTCTATGGGTTAAATTTTAAAAAAAATGAGTTTAAAAATGTAAAAAAAAAAAGTTAAAAAATTGTCTACCCTTCAAGAATGACTAAAACAAAAAGTCTTCGACTTGAAATAACCCAACAAGGACTGACATGCCGTAAAACCCAACCAACCAACCAACCAACCAACCAACCAACTAATTTCATTGGCCAAATCTTGGAGCATCGATTATTGCTGACTATTTTTGAAAAAAATGTCTCTGTAGTAAACAAAATTAGAGATTTTTAATGGATTTTTTTTCAGAGCTTAATAGAAAAAAAATACCTTATGATTTAAATACAAAAATGTCACAGAAGACGAAATGTCCTCACCTTAAGGAAAAAAATTAAAAACAGAATCATCGAGAAGACACATAATTGGATGCAATGTAAAACTATTTTTGAGATCTTAAAATAGTGAAAACGTACAGACATCCTTTTACACTATGAAGACAAGTGGTGGCCTACATTTCACCAAAAACAGTTCTTACAACACACACACACAACACACACACACACACACACACACACACACACATACATACACACAAAAGATTGGGTCCACTTCGTCAAAAAGCTATCATGAAAAAAAATGACCAACGAATAAAAAACCGGCTCTCAGTGATAAAATAAAACCCAGACAAACTTGGCAACTAATTCCAAATATAGTAATACTTAATTTATTTTCAATCCAAAATACGTATTTTTATATAAATTTTGGGACCATATTACCTTTAGGCACCCCTTTTTGATCTATACTAAGAAAGGAGATGTTTTTCATTTACACCGTCAATATCCGGTTGTTTGTAAGGGTTAGGGTTAGGTTTATGAGTTAGCGAGGCAGTCTATCCTCTTTTAACTAGCGCTAGACCAAGAAGATTGTTGTGGCGTCTGAGATGGAGCGCCACACTTATCATCAGCACCTAACTTTACCGCACAGATCCCTATGCTACTCATACTCTGAGTTGGTGGGGGCCAGTATCGAACTCGGAACCTTGTAATTCCTAGTCGGATGTGTGGAAGTATGCTGTGTGGAAATATTTTTATTCCGGGACCGTCCAAACCCCATTCGGGACGGTTGATAATTTTTGTTCGGGACGGTTATGAAAAAAGTTAGTGTTGGGGCCTGCTGGCAGTACTCTGAGGTTGATACAATACTTAAATCGACCCTCCTATATATTTTTACCTAACAAATTACCTTTAGGCATCCCTTTTTGATCTCTATTAAGAAAGGACATGTTTTTCATTTACACCGTCAATATCCGGTTGTTTGTTAGGGGTTAGGGTTAGGTTTATGGGCTAGTTTTATAATTTAAAAACAAATCTAAAAATCGTATGTTAAAACAACCGGATATTGACAGGGTAAGTGTAAAAAAACATGTCCTTTCTTAATCAAGATCAAAAAGGGGTGCCTAAAGATCATATGGTCCAAATTTTGAAAGACACTCCGGCCCAGAACGTGAGCGTTATTTGAACCTCATGTGCCAAACGGTTAATTGTTCTTCAATCTTTTTTTCATCAATATATTTGCTCTTGGGGAAGGCCGTTTTTATAAAAGGTCGAAACAGATATCTGTCAACGTAATACTATTATCAATTGTTTTTCTATCTATTCTTAATCATACTGTCGGATTCATTTCCATTTATATTTATATACTCATAGTAATATAGGTATGGTCAAAATATCGGTACGGCAGCACATCACATTTTTAAAACTTTTAAATGGTGTCTTATTTCAATAGAAATTTAAAATAAAATTGTTTTTATGATATGATTATTTACAATGTATTTTTATGGTAAAAACATTTACAATAGTAATAATGATTTTCAATGCATTTTTATAGTAAAATTATTTTGAATTGATTATAACGTAAAACTCCTTTCGAATTTATTTTAACTAGCAAATATATGCACCCTCCGGGTGCAAGTATTTAAGTTTTAATGTAATAAAATATTGTATTAAATTAGAAAGACTAATAAAACTAAATAAGAATACAGATAAAAAGATTTGAAACAGAGGGAGTATAATAAAGATTTGAAACAGAGGGAGTATAAATAAAAAATGGAACAACTGAAACTTACTCTTCCATCACTCTCGTCCTTCATTGTTATTTTTTCTAATTTAAGTATTTAGTTATAAGAGGGAAGTAAAGAATAAAATGACAGTTATTTTTTCTTGTTAATGGATTTCATTTAAGATTCATTGAAGAGACTTTTGCTTATATTCATTAAAATTAAAACCAAACTGTTAGAAATCAATAATACTAAGCACATATTTATTAAATTCGATTTTTTTAATATTAATATGCAAATTAGCCTTCCCGTTCACACTGTTAAACCGCTATTTGTGTATATATAAATATAATTGCATTGTTGTCAGTATGTAGACATAGTTAACAGTATTAATAATGTAAGACAATTTTATTAATAATTGAGGTTTAGATAAAAAAAATAAAATCATGGAGAATGTGATGTCAATAACTAAGGGAATTGTGACTTGAGTAGGAATATAGTTTCGGTTACAGACAGAAAAACACACAATCTCCATTATAATAAGATATAAGACTATTTATCAGTCTAGTTTATAATACAAATCATTTGCAATGCATTTTTATAGTAAAAATCATTTGCAATGCATTTTTTATAGAAAAATCATTTCCAAATGCATTTTTATGGTAAAAATAATTCCCAGTGCATTTTTAAAGTAAAAATCTTTTGCAGTGCATTTTTTTATAGTAAAAATCATTTTCCAATGCATTTTTATAGTAAGAATAATTCCCAATGCATTTTTATAGTAAAATCATTTGCAATGCATTTTTATAGTAAAATCACGTGACCTTGGCTAGTCTATAAATCAAGGTGGAGAGCACACCTTATATTACAAAATATTGTGCATCTCGTGGTGTAATGGTTAGCATGGTAGACTGGCAAACCATTATTAGTGAGTTCGAGCCTCAAAAGGCCTTAAATTCGGCCTTGTGCGAAACTTAGTAAATAACTATATTACAAAATATTCCAACAAGTGTAGTGCTATTTATACGTAAAATGTGATTCTAAATATATTATATCTTGCGCGCTATTCTGCATTGGTGCCCTAAAACCAACAGAATTTTTTGGAATATAATCAAATGAAATCAGTCTGATATGATGTTTTTCTAATCAAGATCTGCTGGGCGACCAAATTAAGAATGTGCGGGAAAACATTCTATAAGATAGGAATGGTGGAATAATTGGGTGGAGTGAGGGGGTTTTCCCGTCTTCTGCGGATAGTGAACTAATTTGACCTGACAAGCCTATTAAGTCTAAAGAATACATGAATATTCTTGAGATATGACTACTACCAAATATCGGGATGCTGTGTTTCTCGATAAATAGAACATATTAGATACCTGATAACGCATCTTCGCATATTGCTAAATTGACAAAGATGTAAACATTTGAAAATTTATTACACGTGATGTTCTGCCCTAGAAAAACATTTGGAAATATTTGGAGTATTAACTGCAAAAAAAAAAAAAATCTGCCTGGTGAGATGTTTTCAAATGAAGGTGCTCTATGGGAAGCAATTAAGATTGGGAAAACATTCTCATTGCCTATTGTAAGAAAGTGACAGATATAGCGGTCTGTTTAACACAAGGGATCTCCACTGGACAGTGCTCCTGTTTGAAGCCCTAAGGATAGCCACTCAAATCGTAACACTATACCCCCGTACTCCCGACCCATCAATAATAAGATGTATTTTAGCTGCAAATAAAATAATAAAAACAACAACGACAAAACAATTGGCTGTCTCTGTATCGTTGTGTTTGACAAAAACAAAAAGAAAATTATTATTTATTAAACCCTGTTAACTAACTGATGGTTAGATAATTATAACGGAACATAAATTTTCAGATTTCAATTATTCTCACTACTGATAAGGGTAAATAGTAGGGCAGACTGGACTCTTCCCATTGAGTATTGTAAGAAAGTGACAGATATCACGGTCTGTTTAAAACAAGGGATCTCCACTGGTCAGTGCTCTTCTTTGAAGCCCTAAGGATGGCTACACAAATCCTAACACTATATACCCGTACTCCCGACCCACCTGAGTGCTGAATAGTTAAACAATGAAGATTGTATATTATGCCTCTATTGTCATTACTCCCATCTCCACTCAGATACAGAATGGTAGTATCTGTTAGAGACCCAAATAAAGGTTAAATAGATCAGTTATCAAATTATTCATATTATATAGAAATATCGGGTATCATATATGGAAAAAGTTTTTCTTCTGGGGTCAGTTCACTTAACAACAGTTTCGTTCAACAAACTGCCCTTACAGCAACCGCGTTCCTCACTTTGTTCTTATTTTCCCAAAACACAGTAGTCACCGAATTTCGCCTCTCTCGCAGTCACTTGCGTTGTTGCTGTCTCCTCAGTGTCAGTGACCGTCCGTTTTTTTACGGCTCGGCTACCCTTTATGCAAATTCCATCTCGTCCCATCCGGGTGTCTCGTACACGGCTCAAATTTCTGTTCAGTTATAATTATCTAACCATCAGTTAGTTAACAGGTTTTAATAAATAATAAATGTCTTTTTGTTTTTGTCAAACACAACCATATAGAGATAGCCAATCGTTTTGTCGTTGTTGTTTTTATTATTTATTTGCAGCTAAAATACACCTCATTATTTATGTATTGATTTTCTATCTTGTTCATCATTCATTGATCTCTTATACCAATGAATTTCAATAAACAACAAAACAATCGATAATTATGCACCTACATTTAAATGACAGCCAAATAAACTTGTTTATTTTTAAAAGACTTTCTCTATAAAGTTGAAAAATCCACTCTGCCCTACTATTTATCCTTATCAGGAGGGAGAATAATTGAAATCTGAAAATTTCTGTTCACTTATAATTAACTAACCATCAGTTAGTTAACAGTTTTCGGAGAGGCGTTGAGAACGGTTTAAAGTAGGCAAATAGTTAGGTAACAGCTTATTTTTTACTCGCTTTCTTTTAATTCTTTTCATATTATTTCTCGATTTTAATCTATGCTTAACAACGATATCATTTTAAATTTTATTTATTTCTTTATTTCAAACAATTTTTCTATTTGTTCTGATTTTTTAAAGTCTTTTTCTTTTGCTATAGTTAAGTTGTTTTTTTAATAGATTCCACACCTGTTTTTATGGTTATTTATTTCTTAGAAGATTAGGGGTCTAGTCGGGGGTGCGGGAGCTGTGTTTTGATTTTGTCTAAAAATCGGGGTGGGGTGGGAGTGCGGGTTAGGAATCGAGTTATATTCAAGATATGCACTCCCAATTTTTTCATCTTTTTTTGTTAAAGTAATATTCCCTTCAAATTAACAACAGGAGCCAGCCTTTTACCCTTTCGATCCGTGTTTTTTTTATCTGAATTCTTGAATAATTTTCTATTACAATAAATTGCTTATGGTCAATTCAGATGAAATAGAATGAGTTCTGAAGTGAATATATATATACTGAACTTTGAAATATTCCATCATACAGGTAAAATATACCAAGTAATTCAGCACTCATGTGGGTCGGGAGTACGGGTGTACAGTGTTACGATTTCTATGGCCATCCTTAGGGCTTCAAACAAGAGCACTGACCAGTGGTGATCCCTTGTGTTAAACAGACCGCTATATCTGTCACTTTCTTACAATACTCAATGGAAATGTTTTCCCAATCTTAATTGCTTCCCATGTTACATAATTATTAGAGACCTAATATTTATGGCAATAGTGTAAAAATCAAAATGGCCGTTATAAGCTACAGCCCACGGCCTTGAAGGATGAGTGACAAGGCTTGACCTCACTCTCACCTTGCCTACCGGGAATAAATCGTGAGAATCGGAAGGCATAGAATACCCTGTCTTCTGGTTTAGATAGTAAATAAGTTTCAGTCAGTTAGCAGGTAGGAGCCCGATAGGATGTAAGGATCTGCGCAGACGTCTGGTGGGGATTTAACAATAAAATAAGATCAAAAGTAAATCGAAATCTTGTGTTTATTATCTAAAAACTAACAATGATACAAGGCTTCTGATTATGAGAAATCCCTAACAGAAACCAGACCCGAAGTCCCCAAGAAAGTCCAGACCTTAGAAGAGACCAGACCAAGATAGAACCAAAGCCGACCAGAAGAAAAGACGACTAAAAGTAAGAAGTAAGAAACTTTCACATATGCAATTGTATAAATTGTATATGTGAAAGTCACTGATCATGATGAAGGTCAGAATGGAGAAGTTAGTTGTGAACTTGAGCATAACAAGTTTCAGCTGCGCAAAATGGGCACACACAAATACCAAGTAATTGTGAAAGGAATTTTGGATAGAGAAAGAGAACATTTTCATGATGTTATTATTATTTGTCAGGATAAAGGATAAAGGAACTCCACCTTTGCAAAGTAAGAGCAAATTTTCAATTCAAGTGATGGATGTTAATGATGTACAGCCATTGTTTTCAAAGGATACCTTTAAATTTTTTATTGATGGAAATCAGAAATCAAAAATCCCTGTTGGTGCTATCAATGCCACAGATCAAGACTTGGGTCTTTGTTACGTAATCGCCGCCCAGCACCTATATTTGTGGCCTTGTGCCAGACTTAGAAAAATGTACTACCGATTATCTTATATTACTGGGTGGTCTTTGTGGAATCACCGAAAAAGTAGTTAGGAAAGATAACATCTTTTTAACGAGAGAAAGCAGACGATAAGTCTAGATTTAACAAAAAAATAAGATGAGTGACTCCAAGAAATCTTTGATCTTTTTAGGTTGGTGAACTCTGGTTGACCAGTGAGATTGGAACGAATCGAAAGAGCTCGAAAGTTCTAAAGTAGAATCTTCTGGAAGATTATTTAGAAATGCTATTTAAGAGACCCGTGAATAGAATCACCATCAGTTGGAGTCTGCGATCAGTTCAGTTAGGGTCCGGGATCGGAGGCAGTCAGATCGAGTCAGAGGCAGTTAGAGCCAGGAGGCCGTGCGTGGCAGTTGGCAGTTGATGAACTGATGTCGCTAAATACTAAACCTGAGATGTAATATTTTACACTGGACGAAGTTGAAAAAGTGTGAAGCCTGATAATTGGAACGAAGTTAAGAGCATCACTAAAAACATTTAAGGAAGCCGACAATCTCTCTCTCTCAATAACTTTCTTTGAGAAAATAAATTTACGTAACGCAAGAAATACTGTCCACATCTTTATTTACTACACGCCAAAGAAATCGTACTCATGAATGAAAGTCATTAAAGTGTATACTTGTCAACAAGTCAAATTGGCCGTAACGAAGGGCACGCGACGGCGTGCGTAAAGTGATATCTTCCCTTGACCAAAAGAAGTGGAGAAGGATTTTGGGGCTAAGAAGAGACTGACTGCTACAGCTAGATTCGTGTTTGTAAACAAACGACTGTACGTACGAAGATACGAATTGTAGTGCGAGAAGGAAAGGCACTACGTTAAATACTAACTGGTCCCACTACGTTAAATATTTCGAACAAGCCGCAACGTCACATATTCCTAATTGAAAGCCACAACGTAACATCTTGGAGGTAAAGTATCTTTTTCTCTACTGTCCACCAATGAACAATTTGTACCCTTCAGAATCACTGAAAAGGGATTAATCTCTTCCATTATGTCTTTAGATCATGAGTTTCAAGTTTCAAGTGTTTGTAAAAGACAAAGGAACTCCATCATTGAATAATACAGTGTGTGTAATTGTTAAGGTGAGAGATGAAAATGATAATGCTCCATATTTTACATTTCCCAGTGTTAATCCTTATAATATGGATGTAACATATTACCAGGCAGATTTATTTTTCAGTTAATGCTCCAAATATTTCCAAATGTTTTTTCTAGGCAGAACATCACGCGTAATAAATTTTCAAATGGTTACATCTTTGTCAATTTAGCAATATGTGGAGATGCGTTATCAGGTATCTAATGTGTTCTATTTATCGAGAAACACAGCATCCCGATATTTGGTAGTAGTCATATCCCAATAATATTCATGTATTCTTTAGCCTTAATAGGCTTGGTAAGTAACAGATTGCAACATTTTATAGGTTTAGCTATTTTATATGTTTAGCTATTCAGCACTCAGGTGGGTCGGAAGTACTGGTGTATAGTGTTACGATTTCTGTGGCCATCCTTAGGGTTTCAAACAGGAGCACTGTCCAGTGGAGATCCCTTGTGTTAAACAGACCGCGATATCTATCACTTTCTTACAATATTCAATGGGAAGAGTCCAGTCTGCCCTACTATTTACCCTTATCAGTAGTGAGAATAATTGAAATCTGAAAATTTATGTTCAGTTATAATTATCTAACCATCAGTTAGTTAACAGGTTTTAATAAATAATAATTTTCTTTTTGTTTTTGTCAAACACAACGCTATAGAGACAGCCAATTGTTTTGTCGTTGTGGTTTTTATTATTTTATTTGCAGCTAAAATACATCTTATTGTCCAGTGGAGATCCCTTGTGTTAAACAGACCGCGATATCTGTCACTTTCTTACAATATTCAATGGGAAGAGTCCAGTCTGCCCTACTATTTACCCTTATCAGTAGTGAGAATAATTGAAATCTAAACATTTCTGTTCCGTTATAATTATCTAACCATCAGTTAGTTAACAGGTTTTAATAAATAATAATTTTCTTTTTGTTTTTGTCAAACACAACGATATAGAGACAGCCAATCTTTTTGTCATT
>CM042171.1:43131935-43147900 GCA_023376005.1 Doryteuthis pealeii | reverse complement strand
AGAGAGACCCTACAAGGCTCTACATGCCAATTAAACAACCACCAATTAGAATTGAATTAACTCGACAAGGCTCTACATGCCATTAAACCATACGCACCAACAAATTAAAATTGAACATAACGCGCACAAGGCTTAACATGCCATTAACAGGCAACCAACCAATTAAAATTGAACCTAACCTACAAGCTGCTACGAATGCCATTAAAATTCACCAACAACCAATTAAAAAAATTGAACGTAACCGACAAGGTATACATGCTTCACAACGCAAACCAACCAATTAAAAATTAACATACCCTACAGAGGCTCTAACATGCCATTAACCAACCAACCAAATTAAAATTGAACATAACCTACAAGGGCTCTTACATGCCATAACACCAACCAACCAATTAAAATTGAAACGTAACCGCCAGGCTATACATGCATTAAACACCAACCAACCAATTAAAAATTGAACATAAACCTAAAGGCTCTACATGCCATTTAACCCAACAACCAATTAAAAATTGACATAACGCTACAAGGCTCTACATGCCATTAAAACACCAAACCAACCAATTAAAAATTGAACGAACCACAAGGCTCTACATGCCATTAAACACCAACCAACCAATTAAAAATTGAAACATAACCCACAAGGCTTTACATGCCATTACACCAAACCACCAATTAAAAATTTGAACGTACCCTACAAGCTTTACATGCATTAAACACCAACCAATTAATCAAGAAATTGGAAAACATAACCTACAAGCTTACATGCCATTAAACACCAACCCAACAATTAAAAATGAACATAACCTACAAGGCTCTAGATCCCAATAAACACGCAACAACAATTAAAAATTGAACATAACGACAAGGCTCACATCCATTAAACATAAACCAACGCAATTAAAAATTGAACGTAACCACAAGGCTCTACATGCCATTAAACACCAACCAACCAATTAAAAAATTGAACCTAACCGACAAGGCTTTACATGCCATTAACACCAACCAACCTATACATCTTTGTATGAAACTCCCTTGGAACTGCTTAAACGACTAGATGATGGAATAACATCTTCCATAATTGAACCACGATGAGTTGCCAGCTGTAAATAAAAGAATGGTTCAAATTTATTTTTAAAAAATAATTTACATTTTTTCCATACATTTTATGTTTTTGTTATTAATGATGTAACTTAATTTTCTTAATTGGACATTGACTGTCCACCAACCATCAATTAAGGCCGTTTTTTTTCTTTTTCTTTTTTTTAAAACACAATGCTTTTTATGTTTTATTGTGAGATAAATATAAATCTTGACAAGTGGAGGAAGAGAAAAGAAAAAAATATTTTATGTGAAAAAGAAATATTTCAATGAGCTCTATTCAATGATATAATGGGTTTAAACCATCAGTAAAAAATTACTGAGTAAAAACAAAAAATAGGCTTGATGGTGTTGTGGACTGTAAAATACATTTTAAAGCAATTTCTATACAAAGATATAAAATATTTCTTAGTTATTTACACACAAAAATGTCACCAAAAATAAATAAAAAACACCATTTACCATTAGCTAGTCTGAACAAGTCTCAACAAACTGCACGATTAAAACACACATCAAATTATATATGACTTAATCAATCAACGATCTGCGAGACTAACTTCTATTTACTCTCCCTCTACACCGATGTAACGCCGGTAAGCCGCTTCTAGTTCAAGTAACGTGAACTGATGGAGTTTTGTTTAACTTGGATATTTTACATGTACGCATTTTTTAACAGTATTTAGAGTTCGACATCGTGAGCTGTCGTGCTGTACAGAAAATAAAGAGTTAATTCTAATTGGATTTCAATAACAAAGTACAGTGATCACGTGACGAAATACATAAGTGATATCAAATCAGTCGTAAATGACTGTCATCTGAACACTTTCAAGATTTAAGTTTCAAATGAAATGGCCGACAAAAAAAAAAAAAAAAAGAAAAAAAAAACTGATGATAGATATTACCACAGGCGATATTGGTTTGTCAATAGATTTGTCTAAAATAAGAAAGAGTTCATAGATAACACTTACAGGTTTCTAAGAATTAAAAAAAGACGACCCTGTCCATCGCAGCTGACGGGCTCATTTGAATAGAAAGACTTTTTTTCTGCACTACGCGATAAGCGTGTCAAACAAATATCACTCCAAATTATGCACACTAAGAGTAGAGATTAACAACAGTCATCACATTATTGTTGTAACCGGCGTTCCTACAGTGAGAATATACACCGGTTCTCAACATAAATAGTGAGACACCGAGTGAAAGGGTTGTACTGTTACGTTTAGCGGCAAGCTAGCCGTTCTTGTACCTTATTTTGTAAATACACTTGTCTCATTTTACCCTACCTCACTTGACTTCTTTTTTTACTGTTTAACTAACATCACAACAATTATCATCATCATTGTACCGTTGTGGTATATTTTCACGGTACCAAATGTTACATATTAATTGGATCCCTTTACATTTTTAAGGTAGCGTAGAAATCATTATGGCGATCAGTAAAGCCTGATGGCCTTGAGAGTGAGTGCAGCGTTTGACCTCACTCTCACCTTGCGTTCTGGGGAGAACCGTGAGAAACGGAACCCCGATAGAAAGCCCCTTCGTTTAAGGGGTAGGCAAGTAGTTAGTCAGTTAGTGGCAGTTAGGACTTAGAAGCGAAGCTAGCAAGATGTGAGCTACTGCGTGATTGTCTGGTCTGGGGTTCTACGAATAAAGTAACATCATCGTAAGTCGAAGTCTTGTGTTATTACTAAAAGCTAACAATAAGCACAGGGCTTCTGATAAGGAATAATCCTAGCAACAGAAACCAGACCCGGACCCCCAATAGAAGACCAGACGAGACCTTAGAAGATATACCAGTTCCGACCAGAAGAATAGACGACCAGAGTAAGACGTAAGAAGGTATATAATATAGATATTTAGTGCCGTCCAAGATAGGCACTACGTAACACAAATGATATGAGTACGCTGTCCTTTTTTTCTGAGCGCTACTACGATAACTGTAAGGCGCGCGGCGGCAGCGGCGTATATTGTATAGCGGGTCTCGTCCACGTGCCTCAAAATTCAAGTGCTAAAATGGTGTTGATAGAAATTATAACACAAGAAATATGTCGTCACAACTGCTAGCCTTTATTTCCAGGGTAGGTTCGACTCGTGTGCTGTATCGGAGAGGAGGAAAGGCAGAGAGAAAGAGAGAGAGAAACTGTTAAAACTACTGTGACCCATACTAGGGTCCAGAGATCCCGTCTGTTCCCCTAGGCGTCCGAAAGCAAAAAGAGACCGATACATTTCTTCGTTGTTCCACGTCACCACGTGACTTCCGGTCAACTACCCGACTACCGTTGCGGTCAACACCCGACTTCCGGTTGCCACTCAATTCTCAGTTCGGGGTCACGCTACGGTCAAATCATCGTTCATCCTGTTTTGGCTCATCACTATTTTTTAAACCTTTATCATCTCTTATTTATTTATTTCTTCCTCCCCCTTCCATTAGTAGTCCTAGCTCACAAAAGTCAGGATAATATACCCATCTTGCAACATCATTATGTCGCGCTGTCAGCCGGATATCCATGAAACTCTCTCTCCATCCGTCCCTATCGCTCATCATTCTCGGGAGGTCCTCTATGCAGCATCCTGTATCCGCACAGTGCTGTTAATGTACGTTTTTGCTGGTCGGCCCATACTGGCGTGCCCATGTGCTGGCTTCCACTGGAGGACGTCGCTTATGAGTTCGTCCTTGCTTCTCCAGGCAGTATCCCGCGTGTCTTGTCCGTCTTACTCGATGGTTTGGGTGATATGTGGTAGGAGGCCGTACAGCTGTTTTCTCGTAGGGTGCTGTTTCCAACGTCTTGTTCAAGATCACCCGCAGCATTCTTGTGCAGCTCCCATCTAGTTTATTCTCTTGTCGCTTAGTTAGGGTCCAGGTGGTGCAGCCATACAGCAGAACGGATACGACAACGGCCTGGAAGAACTGTCTCTTGTCTGTGAGATAGTGTAACAAGATGGGGATATTATCCTGAGCGAGAATTACTATATTAGAAAAGGGGAAGAAGAAATAAGAGATAGTAAAGGTTTTAAAAAACAATGATGAGCACAAAATTGGATGAACGATGATTTGACCGGGGCGTGACCCCCGAATGGGAATTGAGTGTCAACCGGAAGTTTCGGGTGTTGACCGGAACCGGAAGTCACGTGGCGACGTGGAACGACGAAGAAAATACCAGCCTCTTTTTTGCTTTCGGACGCGTAGGGTACGGACCTGACCTTGGGTCCCTTATGGGATCACAGTAATCTAGCAGTGTTCTCCTCTCTCTCTCTCTCTCTCTCTCTTCTCTCTCTCTCTCTCTTCTCTCTCCTCCTTTCTCTCTCTGCCTTTCCTCCTCTCCGACACAGCCCACGAGACGAGCCCTGGAATAAAAAGCTAACCAGCTTGTGACTATATATTTCTCGCGTTGTACTTTTATCGACAGATGACCGCCACGTGCAGAACGCCTTTTTAGAGTCGTGAATTTGGAGGCAAGTGGACGAGACCCCAATATACAACATTACTGCTACGTTACTTATATCATTTTGGTACTGTGAAAAACCACAACGTTACAATATGTATGACGCGCACTAGAGGCAAACCCTGGGGGAAGGGAAGATAACGCGTTTCACCTTCAATCCATCTCAACCAAGGAAGCAATCACTACAGGGTATATAACATTTTGGTTGTATCGCGAGGTGGACAGATAACAGAAGAAGGTTGTGCTTAAATACATTTTCATACATACAGCATCCAGTGACAGATGGATACATACAAACACAGAAAAATAAGTACAAACAATTAAGACAAATCTTATACTAAATAGAGGAGGGTCAATTCGGTATAGCCAACGCAAGCAAAGTCAGTCTGAATATTATTCAGCTAGTAAGGCCAACTTAATCGTAGGCTATTCATGACTATGAACCAGTCCATATGGTAGAATGCTGAAAGGGGTGTTAACTACTCTACAACAAAATTCTGAATTATCAAAAAAAATGTTATTGTTGTGGGGTTTTAAGGGGTCAAATAATAACAAAAATGACGCGTAACAAATGTAGAAAATGTATTAACAAAAGAGCAGACAATTACAGACAGAGAAGTGAGAATTGCATCCGACAATAGAGTTATGAGCTGAATCGAATTGGCTTACTCTTCAAGCCATAATTGTCCCTGTTAGTATAGTAACAGCCGGCGCATTCATTAGTCTATAGGGTATATCACCTATAACAGTTATATACCCACATCTATTAATTTTAGGTTATTTTATGCGAAGACGTTTTGTACTATTCGTTCTTGATGGGTATTGAAAATTGTTTTTTTTTAACTCAATTTTTAAAAACTCAATTTTTAAAAAACTCATTTTTTGAAAACTCAATTTTTTTAAAACTCAATTTTTTCTTAAATTCAATTTTTGAAACCTGCTCGTAGGTGGCCTCTTGTATTGAAATTAATATCATCTGATTAGGAACAGAACCACAAGTTCATATTTCTAGTTATTGTTCAATGAAATTTAGTTGAAACAGCATTCACGCCAGAAATCTCTGACTCGGCAATGGCTTTGACCCTGCTAATTGATCGTAGGTGGTCTTTGTCTTGAAAATTATATCATCTGATTAGGAAAACGAAAACAAGTTCATATTTTCTAGTTACTCGTTCAATAAAAATTCAGTTGAAATAGCATTCACCCAGGAATCTCTGACTTTTGAGCATCCATTGTAGTTTCAAATGACGGTCAAAATGCAAGCTTCTTTTTTGCAACAATATATTTATTCTGTCAAAAATGTTACCATAAATGTGAATTTGTTGGAAGCAACGCAAATACATTCCTCTCACTAAATATCATTACCCAGTGCAAAGATGTGATTTTCATAAAATATGTTTTGGTAGTTTTCATATTTATTTATGTTTGACTTAAGGAACATCTCATATTCATTTATATGGAGGTTCACGAGAATTTCATTATATATATGTTTCTCATAAACTTATGACCGACCTCATACAAAAATCTCTAATGTTAATGTGTGTGTGTAAGTTGAAAATGGAAGCAAATCCGACGGTATGTGAATGAAAAATAAAGGAAAGAAAATTTGAATGGATAAAATAGGATTTATTCTATTTTATTTTAACTGACACGTGTTTCGGCCAGGAGTTTATCCCAGACACATGTATTCTATCTATTATATTTTAAATACAAATAAAATAACAATAACAATAACAGAAAAAAACTACAGAAATGTTTAGTATACAAGAAATAATGGCTTTCGTCGAATAAATAGTTATTGTTTTAAATGTCGGTTGAATTGGAGAATTTCCGAGACGTTCGAACAAAAACTTTTTGAAATCGCTAAGAAGTGTTCTAACGCGATGGAGAAACAGTTAATGTTGACGTCATGTCGCATTCGACGGATTTTGAAAGGGAGAGAAGATGGCTGGAGAATATAAGGAACAAAGTCAGGTGGAGTTTTAATTTTCAATAATCCCCATGGTTTGAAAATTAAAATTCTTCCATTGATAACCAATTTCTCGCTAATCTTCTCCATGCCTTTGAAGCATTCACCCGGAATTCTGACTCAACATGGCTTTTAAGCATCCGTTTTAGTTTCAAATGACGGTCAAAATGCAAGCTTTCTTTTGCAACAATATATTTATTCAAAACAGCATTTTCGCACCTGACAATCCGATTACCAAATAAGGATCTAAACGTGTTGTGACATGTAAATTGCGCGCACGCCCGTCATTTGAAACTACAACGGATGCTTAAAAGCCATGTTGAGTCAGAGATTTCCGGTGATGCTTCAAAGGCATGGAGAAGATAGCGAGAAAATTGGTTATCAATGGAAGAATTTTAATTTTCAACCATGGGATTATTGAAAATTAAAACTCCACCTGACTTTGTTCCTTATATTCTCCAGCCATCTTCTCTCCCTTTCAAAATCCGTCGAATGCGACGATGACGTCAACATAACTGTTTTCTCCATCGCGTTAGAACACTTTCTTCAAGCGATTTCAAAAAAGTTTTGTTTTTCGAACGTCTCGGAAATTCTCCATATTTCAACCGATTTCATTTAAAACAATAACGATTTATTCTGACGAAAGCCATTATTTCTTTGTATACTAAACATTTCTGTAGTTTTTTTCTGTTATTGTTATTGTTATTTTATTTTGTATTTAAAATGATAATAGATAGAATACATGTGTTCATGGATAAACTCCTGGCCGAAACACGTGTCAGTAAAATAAAATAGAATAAATCCTATTTTATCCATTCAATATTTTCTTTCCTTTATTTTTCATTTCAACATACCGTCGGATTTGCTTCCATTTTCAACTTACACACACACATTAACATTAGAGATTTTTGTATGAGGTCGGGTCATAAGTTTATGAGAACATATATATAATGAAATCTCGTGAACCTCCATATAAATGAATATGAGATGTCCTTAAGTCAAACATAAATAAATATGAAAACTACCAAAACATATTTTATGAAAATCACATCTTTGCACTGGGTAATGATATTTAGTGAGAGGAATGTATTTGCGTTGCTTCCAACAAATTCACATTTATTGGTAACATTTTTGACAGAATAAATATATTGTTGCAAAAAAGAAGCTTGCATTTTGACCGTCATTTGAAACTACAATGGATGCTCAAAAGTCAGAGATTCCTGGGTGAATGCTATTTCAACTGAATTTTTATTGAACGAGTAACTAGAAATATGAACTTGTGTTTCTGTTCCTAATCAGATGATATTAATTTTCAAGACAAAAGACCACCTACGATCAATTAGCAGGTCAAAAGCCATGCCGAGTCAGAGATTTCTGGGTGAATGCTGTTTCAACTAAATTTTCATTGAACAAGTAACTAGAAATATGAACTTGTGGTTCTGTTCCTAATCAGATGATATTAATTTTCAATACAAGAGGCCACCTACGAGCAGGTCAAAAATTGAATTTAAGAAAAATTGAGTTTTAAAAAAATTGAGTTTTACAAAAAATGAGTTTTTTAAAAATTGAGTTTTTAAAAATTGAGTTAAAAAAACAATTTTCAATACCCATCAAGAACGAATAGTACAAAACGTCTTCGGCATAAAATAACCTAAAATTAATAGATGTGGGTATATAACTGTTATAGGTGATATACCCTATAGACTAATGGAATGCGCCGGCTGTTACTATAACTAACAGGGACAATTATGGCTTGAAGAGTAAGCCAATTCGATTCAGCTCATAACTCTATTGTCGGATGCAATTCTCACTTCTCTGTACTGTAATTGTCTGCTCTTTTGTTAATACATTTTCCTACATTTGTTACGCGTCATTTTGTTATTATTTGACCCCTTAAAACCCCACAACAATAACATTTTTTTTGATAATTCAGAATTTGTTGTAGAGTAGTTAACACCCCTTCAGCATTCTACCATATGGACTGGTTCATAGTCATGAAATAGCCTACGATTAAGTTGGCCTACTAGCTGAATAATATTCAGACTGACTTTGCTGCGTTGGCTATACCGAATTGACCCTCCTCTATTTAGTATAAGATTTGTCTTAATTGTTTGTACTTATTTTTTCTGTGTTTGTATGTATCCATCTGTCACTGGATGCTGTATGTATGAAAATGTATTAAGCACAACCTTCTTCTGTTTATCTGTCCACCTCGCGATACAACAAAATGTTATATACCCTGTAGTGATTGTCTTCCCTTGGTGAGATGGATTTGAAGGTGGAAACGCGTTATCTTCCCTTCCCGCCAGGGTTTGCCTCTAGTGCGCGTCATACATATTGTAACGTTGTGGTTTTTCACAGTACCAAAATGATATAAGTAACGTAGCAGTATATGTTGTATATTGGGTCTCGTCCACTTGCCTCCAAATTCACGACTCTAAAAAGGCGTTCTGCACGTGGCGGTCATCTTGTCGATAAAAAAGTACAACGCGAGAAATATATAGTCACAAGCTGGTTAGCTTTTATTTCCAGGGCTCGTCTCGTGGGCTGTGTCGGAGAGGAGGAAAGGCAGAGAGAGAAAAGAGAGAGAGAGAGAGGAGAGAGAGAGAGAGAGAGAGAGAGAGAGAGAGAGAACACTGCTAGATTACTGTGATCCATAAGGGACCCAGGTCAGGTCCGTACCCCTACGCGTCCGAAAGCAAAAAGAGGCTGGTATTTTTCTTCGTCGTTCCACGTCGCCACGTGACTTCCGGTTCCGGTCAACCCGAAACTTCCGGTTGACACTCAATTCTCCATTCGGGGGTCACGCCCCGGTCAAATCATCGTTCATTCAATTTTGTGCTCAATTGTTTTTTAAACCTTTACTATCTCTTATTTCTTCTTCCCCCTTTTCTAATATAGTAATTCTCGCTCAGGATATATCCCATCTTGTTACACTATCTCACAGACAAGAGACAGTTCTTCCAGGCCGTTGTCGTATCCGTTCTGCTGTATGGCTGCACCACCTGGACCTAACTAAGCGACAAGAGAATAAACTAGATGGGAGCTGCACAAGAATGCTGCGGGTGATCTTGAACAAGACGTGGAAACAGCACCCTACGAGAAAACAGCTGTACGGCCTCCTACCACATATCACCCAAACCATCCGAGTAAGACGGACAAGACACGCGGGATACTGCTGGAGAAGCAAGGACGAACTCATAAGCGACGTCCTCCAGTGGAAGCCAGCACATGGGCACGCCAGTATGGGCCGACCAGCAAAAACGTACATTGAACAGCACTGTGCGGATACAGGATGCTGCATAGAGGACCTCCCGAGAATGATGAGCGATAGGGACGGATGGAGAGAGAGTTTCATGGATATCCGTGCTGACAGCGCGACATAATGATGTTGCAAGATGGGTATATTATCCTGACTTTTGTGAGCTAGGACTACTAATGGAAGGGGAGGAAGAAATAAATAAATAAGAGATGATAAAGGTTTAAAAAATAGTGATGAGCCAAAACAGGATGAACGATGATTTGACCGTAGCGTGACCCCGAACTGAGAATTGAGTGGCAACCGGAAGTCGGGTGTTGACCGCAACCGGAAGTCGGGTGTTGACCGGGTCACGTGGTGACGTGGAACAACGAAGAAATGTATCGGTCTCTTTTTGCTTTCGGACGCCTAGGGGAACAGACGGGATCTCTGGACCCTAGTATGGGGTCACAGTAGTTTAACAGTTTTCTCTCTCTCTTTCTCTCTGCCTTTCCTCCTCTCCGATACAGCACACGAGTCGAACCTACCCTGGAAATAAAGGCTAGCAGTTGTGACGACATATTTCTTGTGTTATAATTTCTATCAACACCATTTTAGCACTGTGAATTTTGAGGCACGTGGACGAGACCCGCTATACAATATACGCCGCTGCCGCCGCCGCCTTACAGTTATCGTAGTAGCGCTCGAAAAAAAGGACAGCGTTACTCATATCATTTT
Source organism: Doryteuthis pealeii (assembly GCA_023376005.1). Taxonomy (NCBI): domain Eukaryota; kingdom Metazoa; phylum Mollusca; class Cephalopoda; order Myopsida; family Loliginidae; genus Doryteuthis; species Doryteuthis pealeii. The sequence continues at coordinate 43,137,414 of CM042171.1, read as the reverse complement.
GTGTTACGTAGTGCCTATTCTTGGACGGCACTAAATATCTATATATGTTATATACCTTCTTACGTCTTACTCTGGTCGTCTATTCTTCTGGTCGGAACTGGTATATCTTCTAAGGTCTCGTCTGGTCTTCTATTGGGGGTTCCGGGTCTGGTTTCTGTTGCTAGGGATTATTCCTTATCAGAAGCCCTGTGCTATTGTTAGCTTTTAGTAATAACAACAAGACTTCGACTTACGATGATGTTACTTTATTCGTAGAACCCCAGACCAGACAATCACGCAGTGAGCTCACATCTTGCTAGCTTCGCTTCTAAGTCCTAACTGCCACTAACTGACTAACTGACTTGCCTACCCCTTAAACCGGAAGGGGCTTTCTATCGGGGTTCCGTTTCTCACGGTTCTCCCCAGAACGCAAGGTGAGAGTGAGGTCAAACGCTGTCACTCACTCTCAAGGCCATCAGCTGTACTGATCGCCATAATGATTTCTACGCTACCTTAAAAATGTAATAGGGATCCAATTAATATGTAACATTTGGTACCGTGAAAATATACCACAACGGTACAATGATGATGATAATTGTTGTGATGTTAGTTAAACAGTAAAAAAAGAAGTCAAGTCGAGGTAGGGTAAAATGAGACAAGTGTATTTACAATAAGGTACAAGAACGGCTAGCTTGCCGCTAAACGGTAACAGTACAACCTTTTCACTCGGTGTCTCACTATTTATAGTGAGAACCGGTGTATATTCTCCACTGTAGGAACGGCCGGTACAACAATAATGATGATGACTGTTGTTTTTAATCTCTACTCTAGTGTGCATAATTTGGAGTGATATTTGTTTGACACGCTTATCGCGTAGTGCAGAAGTCTTTCTATTCAAATGAGCCCGTCAGCTGCGATGGACAGGGTCGTCTTTTTTTTTAATCTTAGAAACCTGTAAGTGTTATCTATGAACTCTTTCTTATTTAGACAAATCTATTGACAAACAATATCGCCTGTGGTAATATCATCATCAGTTTTTTTTTCTTTTTTTTTTTTTTTTTTGTCGGCCATTCATTTGAAACTTAATCTTGAAGTGTTCAGATGACAGTCATTTACGACTGATTTGATATCACTTATGTATTTCGTCACGTGATCACTGTACTTTGTTATTTGAAATCCAATTAGAATTAACTCTTTATTTTCTGTACAGCACGACAGCTCACGATGCCGAACTCTAAATACTGTTAAAAAAATGCGTACATGTAAAATATCCAAGTTAAACAAAAGTCCCATCAGTTCACGTTACTTGAACTAGAAGCGGCTTACCGGCGTTACATCGGTAGAGGAGAGATAAATAGAAGTTAGTCTCGCAGATCGTTGATTGATTAAGTCATATATAATTGATGTGTGTTTTAATCGTGCAGTTTGTTGAGACTTGTTCAGACTAGCTAATGGTAAATTTGGTGTTTTTATTTTATTTTTGGTGACATTTTTGTGTGTAAATAACTAAGAAATATTTTTATCTTTTGTATAGAAATTTGCTTAAAAATGTATTTTACAGTCCACAACACCATTCAAGCCTATTTTTTGTTTTACTCAGTAATTTTTTTACTGATGGTTTAAACCCATTATATCATTGAATAGAGCTCATTGAAATATTTCTTTTTCACATAAAATATTTTTCTTTCTCTTCCTCCACTTGTCAAGATTATATTTATCTCACAATAACATAAAAGCATTGTGTTTTAAAAAAAAGAAAAAGAAAAAAAACGGCCTTAATGATGTTGTGGACAGTCAATGTCCAATTTAAGAAAATTAAGTCTACATCATTAATAACAAAAACATAAAAATTGTATGGAAAAAAAATGTAAATTATTTTTTAAAAATAAATTGAACCATTCTATTTATTACAGCTGGCAACTCATCGTGGTTCAATTATGGAAGATGTTATTCCATCATCTAGTCGTTTAAGCAGTTCCAAGGGAGTTTCATACAAAGATGTATAGGTTGGTTGGTGTTTAATGGCATGTAAAGCCTTGTCGGTTAGGTTCAATTTTTAATTGGTTGGTTGGTGTTTAATGGCATGTAGAGCCTTGTCGGTTACGTTCAATTTTTAATTGGTTGGTTGATGTTTAATGGCATGTAGAGCCTTGTCGGTTATGTTCAATTTTTAATTGGTTGGTTGGTGTTTAATGGGATCTAGAGCCTTGTAGGTTATGTTCAATTTTTAATTGGTTGGTTGGTGTTTAATGGCATGTAAAGCCTTGTAGGTTATGTTCAATTTTTGATTGATTGGTTGGTGTTTAATGGCATGTAAAGCCTTGTAGGTTACGTTCAATTTTTAATTGGTTGGTTGGTGTTTAATGGCATGTAAAGCCTTGTGGGTTATGTTCAATTTTTAATTGGTTGGTTGGTGTTTAATGGCATGTAGAGCCTTGTGGGTTACGTTCAATTTTTAATTGGTTGGTTGGTGTTTAATGGCATGTAGAGCCTTGTAGGTTATGTTCAATTTTTAATTGGTTGGTTGGTGTTAAATGGCATGTAGAGCCTTGTAGGTTATGTTCAATTTTTAATTGGTTGGTTGGTGTTTAATGGCATGTATAGCCTTGTCGGTTACGTTCAATTTTTAATTGGTTGGTTGGTGTTTAATGGCATGTAGAGCCTTGTAGGTTATGTTCAATTTTTAATTGGTTGGTTGGTGTTTAATGGCATGTATAGCCTTGTCGGTTACGTTCATTTTTAATTGGTTGGTTGGTGTTTAATGGCATGTAGAGCCTTGTAGGTTATGTTCAATTTTTAATTGGTTGGTTGGTGTTTAATGGCATGTAAAGCCTTGTGGGTTATGTTCAATTTTTAATTTGTTGGTTGGTTGGTGTTTAATGGCATGTAGAGCCTTGTCGGTTATATTCAATTTTTAATTGGTTGGTTGGTGTTTAATGGCATGTAGAGCCTTGTGGGTTATGTTCAATTTTTAATTGGTTGGTTGGTTGGTGTTTAATGGCATTTTGTGCCTTGTGAGTTATTTAATGCCAAATCTTTGTTTTCCTGAAGTGAATCTGTCTTGTTTAAAACAAGCTATTTCTGATCAAAAAACAGCTGATCAACTTTTAAGATTGCACTAGCTAATAGAACACCATTTTCCTCAAGATCTCGAATAAAATTTTCGCAACACATTTTCCTGCTATCACAAAACAGGAACCCAGCGAAACTTTGAATGACTTCTTTAGGGATACACGATAAACTAAGACGGGATTGCAATTTCAAAGGCCGTATAGCCAAACTATGTAAAGTTATGCGAAACGTTTTCATTTGTGGTATTACTTATTCTTCAATAATCCGTCAAAGAGGCGTGCCGTCGTGGTGTAATGGTTATAAAGCTATATCTCGCAAAACGGTTATTACTGAAAAGCGAGTTCAATCCTCGCTGGATGCCCAATACTTGTGACTTTGAGTCAATTCTTACCTGCAGGAAATAACTCATAACGGACTTTTTTTAGAAAAGCGATATTTAGATTTATTTTAAAAATTATTAAAACACGCGCGCATGACGTTTAGAGCATGAGGGAACGGACGTTAACAAGAAAGAGAGATAGTTATATTTTAAAATATATGGCCGGTACAAGGAAAATAAATATTGGAACACGAGCAACTTTAAAAAAAAAAAAAAATCTATAGTTCTATGTTGGTGACACCTTTCCGTCCACTACGGACGATGGAGTAGTGTCCAAAAAGTATCTGCGCAAGTGACTGTTCAGGCCAATTCTTGAGTGACAGTTTTTGGTGCACTGACTGCACAAAAACAATGATGCATTCTGGGGCTGCTGTCATTTCTCCCTCTTTCTGGCTCTCTTTGCTGTCGAGGCTACTCTCTTCTCCGCCACACCCCTCTCCGTGTCTTGAGCAAGATGAAAATAACGGGAATTTGTATAAAAATGGGGGAAATGTTTAATTAGTTTTTTGGTTGGTTTTGAAGGCTGTCACAATGCGAGTGTAAAGAAAAAAGAAGGTAACTATGATGTTTTTTGTTAACCTGTCATTTTATTCATTAATATTTCGGGATGAAAATTCCCATCATCAGAAGAATACTGGAACTGAAGTTGTCTTAGCGGCTGCTAAATTCGTTCTGTCTTGGGTCTTCCAAATTCTGTGTGTGTATGTGTATGGTTGGGGTGCTTGCTTATGTGTGTGTTTGTGTGTGTAAGTGTGTGTGTGTGCGTGCTTGGGTGTGTAAATGTAAGCGTATGTGTGTGTGCGTGGTGCTAATGTCTGTGTGTCTGATCATTTCTTTTTATTTTATTTTAATTATTATTCCAGATTTGATTCGCCTCTAATTATTATCAAAATATATTATGTAAAGGAATTTTATGATTTTATAAAACTAGTTTTGCTAAATATGGGGATATGTTGTAAAAACCTTAACGTTGAGGTATTCGAAGAAAGAATGGTACAGGATTCAATGATACTTTGTAATTTTTCTGTTGTGTATGTTTATTGACATTTTAGTACCTTTAAAGTCGAAATAATGATTGGTTTCTAAATTGTGTGCAAGGTAAATAATGATACGTAATATATATTTACCAACCCCTCCGCTCGAGCAGGATGTGACACAAGGTCAATTTCTTAAGCGGAGTTTAACAGGTTTGAATTCAGAGTTTTCCTTCTCATAGACTGTTTACCTAGCCATGGTTAAAGAATCCAGTCTGCTCTGCTATTTACCCATAGCTGGATGGAGAATTGGATTCATTCCTTTCCCAAGGGTATTAGCGCTGTAAGCGTTATTTTCGTATTTGCCTGGGGAGTTGTCTGCCCGTTTAGTTTTGCTGGTTCCCGCTAGGGGCCTTGGATTTTTAAGCGGATGATTTGAACGTCTCTTTCTCTTTTCCTGTTGCTCGACCTACGAGACACTATGGGTTAGACTCTGGTTTACCCGCCTCTTGTTGGGGCTTGCCCCCCCCCTTACATTACTGTAAGTGATTCATACAGCATGGACTATTCCTAGTCTCATGTCTGTTGCTTTTATGTTTATCCTTTTACGAGTAACTTTGTATTACTTATGTATGTATGTTTATGTACACCTCTATGTATTATGTACCCTGTTTATTCTGTGCTGTATATAGAATGTTTTGTCTATCAACCTTTGTCGGAGTTTTATCTTCAAGTATTATCACTTTGAATCTTACAGCGCTATGTGAAATGCCAACAACTTCGTCCAGGAATTGAACTCGCGTTGACAAGTCAATTTCCTACTACTCTAATCATTTGACAACGCGCCTCCATCAATGATACGTAATATGATTGCTAAAAGATGGCACGTGACGTCAGCAACTACGTCACAACAAGCTTAGATATTATAATAAAAGACAGTCCTGGGTTTTAAAAATTATTATTACGACAATAACAAGTACTTGTCAATGACGTATAGACTCGAATCGGTCATTAAAGTGTTGGCGGATGCTGACTGGATGATGTGACCTAGCGAGGTTGAAGATGGGGTGGGTGT
>CM042171.1:43114435-43126935 GCA_023376005.1 Doryteuthis pealeii | reverse complement strand
AACTGCTTTCACTCAGGATTGAACTCGGGTACAAGAGATAACTGTCACTTAGACCTGTCTTAACCTAACTGCCTTATCCACTCGGCCATGTGTCCAATTGGACAATTGAGTGTGAATTTTGGGAACTTATAAACCTAATGTCTTGATTTGGCTAGAATATCTACCTATTTATTTATGTATGATTTTTTACCTAGACTCATATTGTGTGTATTTTTTTCTCAATCTGATCTGGCCATCTTAATTAGAAATATCTGAAGAAGACCGGAGGGTATATCGCACGAAACGTTGTACAAATAACAATGAAGATCGGGACAATAGTCCGAATAACGCAGATAAGAATAATTTATTGAATTATGGAATCAGCATTGGTTTGTAACATTGTTAGTTGAAAAGAAAAGGTTACGAGACGAACTGTATAACTGGACATAAGTGCACACGTTAAACAAGGGCAGAACTTATAGTAATAAAATGGAGGGAGAAAAAATGAGAGGAACTTCTGGGTTTTATTTGGATTATTCTAAGTATTGTTCACATTTTTATTGTTATTTGTACAACGTTTTGGCCGATGTGACCTCCGGTTTTCTTCAAGTTGTATGGACTAGAACTCTCCTGTGCCTTCGGGGGACAGGAAGTAGAAAAGGTAACGTCCCTTGTCAGGTTGGGGAAAGAATTCTCTTTACGGTTTTGGGACCAACGTGTGAGCCTCGTAAACAAGCTCTTGTCTCAGTCTCTTGTGATTGAAGGAACTTTCCCCTCAGTGAGGGAGTAACAACTGTAGACCCAACCTGGCATCCCCATTAACGAGGGAGATATATGAACTGTAATTACTGCCCCTAAGTACTTTGTTATATTGACTGTTGTTGAGTTTATATGTGAATAAATAAGGTTAAAAGTACGTGTGCTTTCTATTTCGTCTTTACGTTCTGTGAACTTATCTTTTTTCTCATCGACTGTAGGAAGTTATTCATACAAAGTGTTTCGTGTCGGACTCGGAAGCCCTCTCGAACTCAGGAACCTTCTTTTCGAACATCTGGGTTTTATTTTATGGGTTGAGGAAATTGGTCTTTCCTACCTAAAGAAACGCAAATATCGGTATTGAATGAATTCCTTCAATCATTATTTCGTTCATTTTCATTCTTTTATCAATTATCATTTCATTTTCATTCTTTCCCTCAGTCATACTTTCTTTCATTTGTATTCTTCTTATTAATTATTTTTTCTTTTATTTTTATTCCTTTTATCAATTCTTCTTCTTTCATTTTCATTCTTCCCCTCAATCATTCTTTCTTTCGTTTTCATTCTTTTTATCAATCTTTTTTTTTCATTTTCTTTCTTTTAACAATCATTATTTATTTCGTTTTTATTCTTTTTATCAATTTTTTTTTTTCATTTTCATTCTTTCATCAATCATTATTTCTTTCGTTTTTATTCTTCTGATCAATTATTTTTTCTTTCATTTTCATTTTCTCCCTCAAGCATTCTTTCTTTCGGGAAAAGAATAATTCCTAAAAAGAATAAAAAATGAAAGAAATAATGATTGAGGGAAAGAATGAAAATGAAAGAAAGTGTCAATGCGCTTTTTTTGTTCATCTATTTAAGATGAAAAATGATTTAAAAAATTTTTTTTTAATGATTTTCAAATTTTTTAATGATTTTTAAAATTTTTAATGATTTTTTAATGATTTTTTTTAATGATTTTTAAAATTTTTAATGATCTTTTAAAAAAGTGTATTAAAAATTGTTTGAAAATAATTGAATACCCAACAAGAAGAAATAAAACAAAACGTATTCGGAATCGAATAATCCAACAAGGTTTGACATGCCGTAAACCGCAATCAGCCAACCAGCCAACCACCATTTCAAATTTACCCGAACAGATTAAATTGAAAAAAAAAAAAAAATGACAAAAAAAAGATGGTATTTCCTTGACACTTTTTGTCTTCCTCAAAAGACTTAAATTTGACAAAGCAGATTTTGCCAAAAGCTCAGAGTATGATTGGTGAAGCAATAACCAGATTAGAGGTAACCTTGCCTAACCTTGTCGTACAGTTACGTGCGTGGGTAAATCTTATCCCTCTGGTCATCCGTATTAAATGCGATGATTTTTTGTTATTCTTAAAGGCTTTAAGGTACACTTAATGAGAAAAGAAAGATTTGATGTCTCAATAGTCACTCACACTACGCATGCGTTAAAATGTTTAATTTTTTGTGATATAAAAGAAAACATTGCAGGGTTTTAAACGCACTAATAACATGGGCTGTTTTGAGGCAAATCTAACTCAGATTTTCTTAGAGACATCGTTAAAAAATAAGATTTATTCTTTATGATTTACTTGCAGCGGCTACCCGGCGTCGCCTGGGTAGAGGGTTTTTTTTTTTAAGTTAGTCCCACAGATCCATTATTATTGAATCGTGAGTTGAATCCTCGTGTGATGTTCCATTTAAATCCCTATGTAAAAAAATAGACCTTGCATTGATCCAGTTACTCTGAAAAGAAATGTTAATGTCTACTATCTAAAATATTAAATGTAAAAAAAAATCCATGCTGTTATCAATTAAATTTTATTTTTTAATTATCTTCACGAATATAAATCAAATCTCTAATATTTTTGCTAAAAAATCAAGCCCTGGTGATATTTAATGTGTATATATATTTACTTTGTCGTTAATTTTTTTATTTTCGAATTTTTCTCCGGATATACAGATATACACAACTGCCCTTTATATATGTATAGATGATTTTGACAATAAATTAAGTACTAATTGATAAACTTAGGCGGTCCCAAAGGTATTGTTATGTAAGCAGTGACGTAGTTTCGGTTAAAGAGAGACGGGCACCGAATCTCCATTATAATAAGATTCTATTATTTCATTTACGCTGAGTTGGCGAGGGCAGCGTATGAGTAGCACAGGGATCTGTGCGGTAAAGCAAGGAGATGATGGTAGGTGTAGCGCTCTAGCTTAGGTTTAAAAAACATCTCCTTGGTCTGTCGCTAGTGAAATGGGGATAGACTCACTGTCTGGCCGACGACTTATTTCATTTACACCAAGTAAGTAGGCAAAGTCTTCAGCGTGATCTAAAGTCGGTATCAGTCAGTCAGCGAGGGAGTCTATCCTCTTTTAACTAGCGCTAGACCAAGAAGATTGTTTTGGCGTCTGAGATGGAGCGCCACACTTATCATCAGCACCTAACTTTACCGCACAGATCCCTATGTTACTCATACTCTGAGTTGGTAGGGGCCGGTATCGAACCCGGAACCTTGTAATTCCTAGTCGGATGTGTGGAAGTATGCTGGTCACGGTAAGAATTATTACCGTGACTGCCACATGAGTCTCCGGTCAGCTTCTCTTTCGATGCCCTCTGCAGAACTGGGATCGACGCAATTCGGTCGGATTGTCTTTGTGACGGGTTGAGAAATTAGTAGAAATGAGCTGCCGGGTTTGCTGGCAACTCTAAAAACAATCAGGCGACACACCATCAACCATAACAAATGATTTTATTCATATATAATGAATAGGAGTAATATATATATATATATATATATATATATATATATATATATATATATATATATATATATATATATATATATATACTAGTCTGGTGGTATCGTGAGATACTGCTGGGGCGCTCTGGATTAGTGGTAATGATGCTTCGGCCCCGAAACCATGCCTGAACCCAGAGTCATCATCTGATGAAGGCTTTCTTGGTTGCAATGCTACTGTGTAAATAGCAGTCATTGTATGAAGATTCTTGAGTATGTTTTGCAAACTTGCTTGGATAAATAAAGACACAATAAGGAGTCCTATCTGGCGTTTTGTTCTTCCTCTCAAAAATCTAGGCAAACGTATGGAAATTGACTGGGTGATTCCCCCAGGAACTCTCCGATTATAACAAAACCGAACGGGTCCGATTTTTTCTACCGATTTAGTGGAACACGCCACACTAATTATAACCCAATATTATATTGAGTGTTTCTATATTCTATATATCAGGGCTCGACATTAACGCCGTCCTGTCGTTCCGGGACGATAAAAATTACATGCTGAGTGGAAATATTTTGATGGCGGAAGGGTCCAAACCCCATTTGTGACGGTCCAAACCCCATTCGGGACGGTTGATAATTTTTGTTCGGGACGGTTGATAATTTTTGTTCGGGACGGTTATAAAAAAAAGTTAGTGTTGGGGCCTGCTGGCAGTACTCTGAGGTTGATACAATACTTAAACCGACCCTCCTATATATATTTACCTAACAGTTTAACAGGTGTGAATTCAGAGATTTTCTCTTAGACCGATTGCCAGGGCACGGTTTGCTTTACTATGTACCCATTGCCCGATGGATAATAAAAATGGAGGGTTAAATAAAAAATGAGTTTTAAAATATTTAAAAAAAAAACAGTTTTCAAAAATATTGTATACCCATCAAGAATGAATAAAACAAAAACGTCTTCGGCTTAAAATAACCCAACAAAGATTGACATGCCGTAAAACCCAACCAACCAATCAACCAACTTTATTGGTCAAAATTTGGAGCATCTAACGGTGAAGTTCCAATTTTGGAACTCTTGGGAGTTTGGAGTACCCCTTCATCACCATTACTCCCAGGTCCACTCTGATCCGGAGGGATAGTACTTGTTAAGGTCCCGTCTATGGGTTAAATTTAAAAAAAAATGAGTTTAAAAATGTAAAAAAAAAAGTTAAAAAATTGTCTACCCTTCAAGAATGACTAAAACAAAAAGTCTTCGGCTTGTAATAACCCAACAAGGATTGATATGCCGTAAACCCCAACCAACCAACCAACTAATTTCATTGGCCAAAACTTGGAGCATCGATTATTGCTGACTATTTTTGAAAAAATGTCTCTGTAGTAAACAAAATTAGAGATTTTTAATGGATTTTTTTTTCAGAGCTTAATAGAAAAAAATACCTTATGATTTAAATACAAAAATGTCACTGAAGACGAAATGTCCTCACCTTAATGAAAAAATTAAAAACAGAATCATCGAGAAGACACATAATTGGATGCAATGTAAAACTATTTTTGAGATCTTAAAATAGTGAAAACCTACAGACATCCTTTTACACTATGAAGACAAGTGGTGGCCTACATTTCACCAAAACAGTTCTTACACACACACACACACACACACACACACACAACACACCACACACACACACACACACACACACAAGATTGGGTCTACTTCGTCAAAAGCTATCACGAAAATAAAATGACCAACGAATAAAACCGGCTCTCTGTGATAAAAATAAAACCCAGACAAACTTGGCAACTAATTCCAAATATAGTAATACTTATTTTATTTTAATCCAAAATACGTATTTTTATATAAATTTTGGGACCATATAACCTTTAGGCACCCCTTTTTGATCTATATTAAGAAAGGACATGTTTTTCATTTACACCGTCAATATCCGGTTGTTTGTAAGGGTTAGGGTTAGGTTTATGAGTTAGCGAGGGAGTCTATCCTCTTTTAACTAGCGCTAGATCAAGAAGATTGTTGTGGCGTCTGAGATGGAGCGCCACACTTATCATCAGCACCTAACTTTACCGCACAGCTCCCTATGTTACTCATACTCTGAGTTAATGGGGGCCAGTATCGAACTCGGAACCTTGTAATTCCTAGTCAGATGTGTGGAAGTATGCTGTGTGGAAATATTTTTATTCCGGGACCGTCCAAACCCCATTCGGGACGGTTGATAATTTTTGTTCGGGACGGTTATGAAAAAAGTTAGTGTTGGGGCCTGCTGGCAGTACTCTGAGGTTGATACAATACTTAAATCGACCCTCCTATATATTTTTACCTAACAAATTACCTTTAGGCATCCCTTTTTGATCTCTATTAAGAAAGGACATTTTTTCATTTACACCGTTAATATCCGGTTGTTTGTTAGGGTTAGGGTTAAGTTTATGGGTTAGTTTTATCATTTTTTTTTTAAATTCTAAAAATCGTATGTTAAAACAATTGATATTGACACTATAAGTGTAAAAAACATGTCCTTTCTTAATCAAGATCAAAAAGGGGTGCCTAAAGATCATATGGTCCAAATTTTGAAAGACACTCCAGCCCAGAACGTGAGCGTTATTTGAACCTCATGTGCCAAACGGTTAACTGTTCTTCAATCTTTTTTTCATCAATATATTTGCTCTAGAGGAAAGCCGTTTTTATAAAAGGTCGAAACAGATATCTGTCAACGTAATACTATTATCAATTGTTTTTCTATCTATTCTTAATCATACTGTCGGATTCATTTCCATTTATATTTACTAGCAAATATATGCACCCTCCGGGTGCAAGTATTTAAGTTTTAATATAATAAAATATCATGTTAAATTAAAAAGGCTAATGAAACTGAATAAGAATTCAGATAAAAATATTTGGAACAGAGGGGGTATAATCGGAAAATAGAACAACTTTGAAAACTAACTGTTCCACCATTTTCCCTTACTCCCATCTTTCAGTGGTAAATTTCCCTAATTTAACTATTTAGTTAAAATAGGAAGAAAAGAATAAAATTAATAGTTATTCTTTATGTTAATAGATTTCTGTTAAGATTTATCCCCGAGATTTTTTGCTCATATTTATTAAGATAAAACCAAACAATTAGAAATCAATAATACTAAGCATAATATTATTAAAATCAAATTTTTTAAGATCAATATGCAAATTAGCCTTTCCCATTCACACTGTAAACCGCTATTTCGTTGAATATATAAATATAATTGTGATTTTAGTATGTAGATATTGTTAACAGTCTTAATGATGTAAAACAATTTTACTATAATTGAGGTTTTAATTAAAAAATAAAATCATGGAGAATGTGTGTAAATAACAAAGGGAATTGTGACTTGTATAGTAATATAGTTTCGGTTACAGACAGACAAACCCACAATCTCCATTATAATAAGATATACTCATAGTAATATAGGTATGGTCAAAATATCGGTACGACAGCACATCACATTTTTAAAACTTTTAAATGGTGTCTTATTTCAATAGAAATTTAAAATAAAATTGTTTTTATGATATGATTATTTCCAATTTATTTTTATGGTAAAAACATTTACAATAGTAATAATGATTTTCAATGCATTTTTATAGTAAAATTATTTTGAATTGATTATAACGTAAAACTCCTTCGAATTTATTTTTATATAAGACTATTTATCAGTCTAGTTTATAATACAAATCATTTGCAATGCATTTTTATAGTAAAAATCATTTGCAATGCATTTTTATAGTAAAAATCATTTCCAATGCATTTTTATGGTAAAAATAATTCCCAGTGCATTTTTAAAGTAAAAATCTTTTGCAGTGCATTTTTATAGTAAAAATCATTTTCCAATGCATTTTTATAGTAAGAATAATTCCCAATGCATTTTTATAGTAAAAATCATTTGCAATGCATTTTTATAGTAAAATCACGTGACCTTGGCTAGTCTATAAATCAAGGTGGAGAGCACACCTTATATTACAAAATATTGTGCATCTCGTGGTGTAATGGTTAGCATGGTAGACTAGCAAACCATTATTAGTGAGTTCGAGCCTCACTGGGTGCCCCTTAAATTCGGCCTTGTGCGAAACTTAGTAAATAACTATATTACAAAATATTCCAACAAGTGTAGTGCTATTTATACGTAAAATGTGATTCTAAATATATTATATCTTGCGCGCTATTCTGCATTGGTGCCCCAAAACCAACAGAATTTTTTGGAATATAATCAAATGAAATCTGTCTGATATGATGTTTTTCTAATCAAGATCTGCTGGGCGACCAAATTAAGAATGTGCGGGAAAACATTCTATAAGATAGGAATGGTGGAATAATTGGGTGGAGTGAGGGGGTTTTCCCGTCTTCTGCGGATAGTGAACTAATTTGACCTGACAAGCCTATTAAGGCTAAAGAATACATGAATATTCTTGAGATATGACTACTACCAAATATCGGGATGCTGTGTTTCTCGATAAATAGAACATATTAGATACCTGATAACGCATCTTCGCATATTGCTAAATTGACAAAGATGTAAACATTTGAAAATTTATTACACGTGATGTTCTGCCCTAGAAAAACATTTGGAAATATTTGGAGTATTAACTGCATAAAAAAAAAATCTGCCTGGTGAGATGTTTTCAAATGAAGGTGCTCTATGGGAAGCAATTAAGATTGGGGAAAAATTCTCATTGAATATTGTAAGAAAGTGACAGATAGCGCGGTCTGTTTAACACAAGGGATCTCCACTGGACAGTGCTCCTGTTTGAAGCCCTAAGGATAGCCACTCAAATCGTAACACTATACACCCGTAACCCCGACCCATAAATAATAAGATGTATTTTAGCTGCAAATAATATAATAAAAACAACAACGACAAAAAGATTGGCTGTCTCTATATCGTTGTGTTTGACAAAAACAAAAAGAAAATTATTATTTATTAAAACCTGTTAACTAACTGATGGTTAGATAATTATAACTGAACAGAAATGTGTGCCGTGTACGAGACACCCGGATGGGACGAGACGGAATTTGCATAGAGGGTAGCCGAGCCGTAAATAACAAGGAAATTATTATTTATTAAAACCTGTTAACTAACTGATGGTTAGATAATTATAACTGAACAGAAATTTTCAGATTTCAATTATTCTCCCTCCTGATAAGGGTAATTAGTAGGGCAGACTGGACTCTTCCCATTGAATATTGTAAGAAAGTGACAGATATCGCGTTCTGTTTAACACAAGGGATCTCCACTGGACAATAAGATGTATTTTAGCTGTAAATAATATAATAAAAACAACAACGACAAAAAGATTGGCTGTCTCTATATCGTTGTGTTTGACAAAAACAGAAAGAAAATTATAATTTATTAAAACCTGTGAACTAACTGATGGTTAGATAATTATAACGGAACAGAAATTTTCAGATTTCAATTATTCTCACTACTGATGAGGGTAAATAGTAGGGTAGACTGGACTCTTCCCATTGAATATTGTAAGAAAGTGATAGATATAGCGGTCTGTTTAACACAAGGGATCTCCACTGGACAGTGCTCTTGTTTGAAGCCTAAGGATGGCTACACAAATCATAACACTATACACCCGTAATTCCGACCCACCTGAGTGCTGAATAGCTAAATATATAAAATAGCTAAACATATAAAATGTTGCAATCTATTACTTAACTATTTGCCTACTTTAAACCGTTCTCGCATGGTCGGCCACAAATAGATTATCAATCATATGGAGGACCGATCTCCCTGGCAAGCTGAAGCGACAGTTCTTCCCGGCTGTGGTTGTGTCGGTGCTGCTATATGGCTGCACCACCTGGGCCCTAACAAAGCATCTTGAGAATAAGCTAGATGGGAGCTGCACAAGAATGCTGCGTGCAGTCTTGAATAAGTCGTGGAAACAGCACCCCAAAAGGAAACAGCTGTACGGTTACCTGCCCCCCATCTTACAAACTATCTGAGTGAGACGGACAAGGCATGCAGGACACTGCTGGAGAAGCAAGGATGAACTCATAAGCGACGTTCTCCTGTGGAAGCCAACACATGGTAATGCAAGTGTGGGGCGCCCAGCAAGGACCTACATTGACCAGCTATGTGAAGATACTGGCTACTCCGCAGAGGAGCTCCCAGGTGTAATGAATGATAGGGAGGGTTGGCAAAAGATTGTCATGGATACCCGTGCTGCATGCGCGACATGATGATGATGATGAAACCGTTCTCAACGGCTCTCCAAAAACTGTTAACTAACTGATAGTTAGTTAATTATAACTGAACAGAAATTTTCAAATTTCAATTATTCTCCCTGCTGATAAGGGTAAATAGTAGGGCAGAGTGGATTTTTCAACTTTATAGAGAAAGTCTTTTAAAAATAAACAAGTTTATTTGGCTGTCATTTAAATGTAGGTGCATAATTATCGATTGTTTTGTTGTTTATTGAAATTCATTGGTATAAGAGATCAATAAATGATGAAACAGATAGAAAATCAATACATAAATAATGAGGTGTATTTTAGCTGCAAATAAAATAATAAAAACAACAATGACAAAACGATTGGCTATCTCTATATCGTTGTGTTTGACAAAAACAAAAATACATTTATTATTTATTAAAACCTGTTAACTAACTGATGGTTAGATAATTATAACTGAACAGAAATTTGTGCCGTGTACGAGACACCCGGATGGGACGAGACGGAATTTGCATAAAGTGTAGCCGAGCCGTAAATAAAACGGACGGTCAATGACACTGAGGAGACAACAACAACGCAAGTGACTGCGAGAGAGCCGAAATTCGGTGACTACTGTGTTTTGGGAAAATAAGAACAAAGTGAGGAACGCGGTTGCTGTGAGGGCAGTTTGTTGGACGAAACTGTTGTTAATTGAACAGACTCCAGAAGAAATTTTTTTTCATATATGATACCCAATATTTCTATATTATATGAATAATTTGCAAACTGATCTATTTAACCTTTATTTGGGTCTCTAACAGGTACTACCATTCTACATCAGAGTGGAGATGGGAGTAATGGTAATAAAGGCATGCTATACAATCTTCATTGCTACAGAATCGGAGCATCCTTGCCTGATGCAGTTAAGTCTCAAATGCAGGACTCTCCTTTTGTTGAGCGTTACCCATCTGCTGAAGATAGTCAACTTATATTAAGACACAGTCAGATGGCAGCAAATCAATACTTTTAGGAGCCCCGTCAGCAGGATCGTCAGAATAACCCAACTGCACCTCTGCAGACGGATAAAACCCTCCGCAATGGGATCACATGTTGAACGTGCGTGGCAACTTGTGGTGATTAATGATGGAATTCTGGTGGTTGAGCATGACATGCAACACCCCACATTGGACCTTACTTAGGCTAGACGAGCAGTGGTAGCGTCCCCCTCCAATCAATCGGCTCGCCGCATCAATCCCTAGCACCTATATGATTATCCCAAACCCTTTTTACTTATAGCAAGCCACACCCCTTTTTATCATATGCTAGTACGCGGTGGCTGAGGGTCATATAATGTCATGGAAATGACGTTAAATTCTTTTTATCCAAGATATCAATCAATATCTTTTTATCATATGGGTGCTTGAAGGCGGTGTCTGAGGGTCAGTGTCCTGGGTATGACATTAAACTCTATCTAATAGTAAGGTTCCAGTTCTGGAGCTCTGGGAAATGTGAAGCATCCCTTAATCACCATTACTCCCAGGTCCACTCTGACACCGTAGTGGTAGTACCTGTTAGGGTCATATCTATGGGTTAAATTGAAGAAAAACTGAGTTTGAAAAAAATGACTTCGGCATGTATTGATTTTCTCCAGAATTCTCCAGAATTGATTTTGTTTTACGGCATATCAACCTCAGTAGGTCATTTAATGCCGATAAAGTTTTTAAATAAATCAATTCTTAATGGATAATACATTTTTTTTATAAATACATTTTTCTATTTGACCCATAGATGGGAGCCTAACGATACTACCACTCCGGGTCAGAGTGACCAGGGAGCAATGGTGATGAAGGGGTGCTCCACATTCCCCCAAACTCCAAAACTGGAAAGCTCACCATCAGATATAGTTTAACGTCATTCCCAGGACATGTAGACCGCAGCCACCGCCTCTAGCACCCTATGATAAAAGGGGTGGGGCTTGCATAAGGGCAATAGGTTGGGAAAATATATAGATGCTAGGGCTTGACGTGAGATATAGAGATCAGAGGGCCTCTCCGACCGCCGTCTAGCCCAAGATAGGGCCAAAGTGGAGTATTGCAATGTCATAGATATATACCACTGGGCTCTATCCTTAAGCATCAAACGGGTTCGCCACCCACAGGCCACAGGTGGCCCATTAGGGGAGTCTTACCCCTCTGCAGAGGTGCAGTCGGAGCATTCTAACGCCCAGCCGACAGGGCGGTATTGATTTCTAAATCTTGTTCATCATTCATTGGTCTCTTTATACCATGAATTTCCAATAAACAACAAAACAATCGTAATTATGCACCTAAATTTAGATGACAGCCTAATAAACTTGTTCATTTTTAAAAGACTTTCTCTATAAAGTTGAAAAATCCACTCTGCCCTACTATTTACCCTTATCAGGAGTGAGAATAATTGAAATCTGAACATTTCTGTTAAGTTATAATTAACTAACCATCAGTTAGTTAACAGTTTTGGGAGAGAAGTTGAGAACGGTTTAAAGTAGGCAAATAATTAAGTAACAGCTTATTTTTTACTCGCTTTCCCTTTTTAATTCTTTTCGTATTATTTCTCCGATTTTTTAATCTATGCTTAACACGATATCATTTTATATTTTATTTATTTCTTTATTTCAAACAAATTTGTTCTGATTTTTAAAGTCTTTTCTTTTGCGATAGTTAAGTTTGTTTTTTAATAGATTCCACACCTTGTTTTTATGGTTTATTTTTCTTAGAAAGATTAGGGGTCTAGTCGAGGGTAAGATCGTGTGTTTGATTTTGTCTACAAA
>CM042171.1:43094435-43111935 GCA_023376005.1 Doryteuthis pealeii | reverse complement strand
ACATGTCTGGGAATGACGTTAAACGCTAATCTGATGGTGAGGTTCCAGTTTTGGAGGTTTGGGAATGTGGAGCACACTTCATCGCATTGCTCCTGGTCACTCTGAGCGCCGGAGTGGAGTATCTTTAGGGTCCCATCTATGGGTCAAAAGAAAATGTATTTATAAAAAAATGGTATATCCATTTAAGATTGATTTATTTAAAAGACTTTATCGGCATTTTAAATGACCTGACTGAGGTTGATATGCCGTAAACGAAACAAAATCAATTCTGGAGAAATTCCTGGAGAAAATCAATACATGCCGAAGTCATTTTTTTCAAACTCAGTTTTTTCTTCAATTTTAACGCCATAAGATATGACCCTAAACAGGTACTACCACTACGGTGTCAAAGTGGACTGGGAGTAATGGTGATTAAGGGATGCTTCACATTTCCCAGGAGCTCCAGACTGGGAACTTACTATTAGATAGAAGTTTAATGGTCATACCCCAGGACATGACCCTCAGACACCGGCCTCAGCACATATGATAAAAAGATATTGATTGATATCTTGGGATAAAAGAATTTAACCGTCAATTTCCATGACATTATATGAACCCTCAGCCACCGCGTACTAGCAAATATGATAAAAAGGGGTGTGGTTTGCTATAAGTAAAAAGGGTTGGGTAATCATATACGGTGCTAGGGATTGATGGCGGCGAGCGATTGATTGGAGGGGGACGCTACCTGCCGTCTAGCCTAAGTAAGGTCAATGTGGGGTGTTGCATGTCATGCTCAACCACAGAATTCCATCATTAATCACCACAGTGCCACGCACGTTCAAACATGTGATCCCATTGCGGAGGTTTTATCGTCTGCAGAGGTGCAGTATGGTTATTCTGACGATCCTGCTGACGGGGCTCTAAAAGTATTGAATTTGCTGCATCTACTGTGTCTTAATATAAGTTGGACTATCTTCACAGATGGGTAACGCTCAACAAAAGGAGAGTCCTGCAATTTGAAGACATAAAAAATTTTATTTTTTTTTTAACTGCATCAGGCAAGGATGCTCCGATTCTGTAGCAAAATGAAGATTGTATAGCATGCCTTTAATTACCATTACTCCCATCTCCACTCTGAGTAGAATGGTAGACCTGTTGATGACCCAAATAAAAGGTAAATAGGATCAGTTTGCAAGATTATTCATATAATATAAGAAATATTGGGTAATCATATATGAAAAAAATTTCTTCTGGAGTCTGTTCATAACTAAACAGTTTGTCCAACAACTGCCTCACGACCGCGTTCCTCACTTTGTTTCTTATTTCCCAAAACACAGTAGTCACCGAATTCGGCTCTCTCGCAGTCACTTGCGTTGTTGTTGTCTCTCAGTGTCATTGACCGTCCGTTTTATTTCGGCTCGGCTACACTTTATCAATTCCGTCTGCGTCCATCCGGGTGGTCTCGTCACGGCACAAATTTCTGTTCAAGTTATAATTATCTAACCATCAGTTAGTTAACAGTTTTAAATAAATAATCAAATGTATTTTTGTTTTTGTCAAACACAACATATAGAGATAGCCAATCGTTTTGGTCATTGTTGTATTTTTATATTTTTAATTTTGGCAGCTAAAATACCTCGATTATTTATGTATTGAATTTCTATCTGTTTCTCATTTATTGATCCTCTTATACAATGAAATTTCATAAACAAACAAAACAATTGCGATAATTTGCACCTACATTTAAATGACAGCCAATAAGACTTGTTTATTTTTAAAAAGGACTTTCTCTATAAAGTTGAAACAATCCACTCTGCCTACTATTATCCCTTATCCAGCAGGAGAATAATTGTAATTTGAAATTTCGTTCAGTTTATAATAACTAACTATCAGTTAGTTAACAGTTTTTGGAAGAGCGTTGAAGAAACGTTCATCATCATCATCATGTCGCGCATAGCAGCCGGTATCCTGACAAATCATTTTGCCAAACCCTCCTATCATATCATTCACCTGGGAGCTCCTCTGCGAGTAGCCAGTATCTTTCACAATAGCTGGTCATGTAGGTCTGCTGGGCGCCCCCACACTTGCATTACCATGTGTTGGCTTCCACAGGAGAACGTCGCTTATGAGTCATCTTGCTTCTCCAGAGTGGTCCCCTTGCATGCCTTGTCCGTCATCACTCAGAGTTTGTAAGATGGGGGGCAGTAACCGTACAAGTGTTGTCGCTTTTGGGGTGCTGTTTCCAACGCACTTATTCCAAGACTGCACGCAGCTTCTTGTGCAGCTCGCATCTAGCTTATTCTCAAGATGCTTTGTTAGGGCCAGGTGGTGCAGGCCATATAGCAGCACGACACCAACCACAGCGGGAGAACTGTCGCTTCAGCTTGCCAGGGAGATCGTCCTCGCATATGATTGAATAATCTATTTGTGGCCGACCATGCGAGAACGGTTAAAGTAGGCAAAATAGTTAAGTAATAGATTGCAACATTTTATATGTTAGTATTTATATATTTAGCTATTCAGCACTCAGGTGGGTCGGAATTACGGGTGTATGTGTTATGATTTGTTGTAGGCCATCCTTTAGGCTTCAAACAAGAGCACTGTCGCAGTGGGAGATTCCTTGTGTTAAACAGACCGCTATATCTATCACTTTGCTTAAAATATTCAATGGAAGAGTCCAGTCTACCCTTACTATTTTACCCTCATCAAGTAGTGAGAATAATTGAAATCTGAAAATTTCTTTTCGTTTATAATTATCTAACCATCAGTTAGTTCACAGGTTTTTAATAAATTATAATTTTCTTTCTGTTTTTGTCAACACAAGATATAGAGACAGCCAATCTTTTTGTCGTTGTTGTTTTTATATATTATTTACAGCAAAATACATCTTATTGTCCAGTGGAGATCCCTTGTGTTAAACAGAACGCGATATCTTCACTTTCTTACAATATTCAATGGGAACGAGTCCAGTCTTGCCTACTAATTACCCTTATCAGGAGGAGAATAATTGAAATTGAAAATTTCTGTTCAGGTTATAATTATCTAACCATCAGTTATTAACAGGTTGTAAATAAATAATAATTTCCTTGTTATTTTACGGCTCGGCTACCTCTATGCAAATTCCGTCTCGTCCGCAATCCGGTGTCCTCGTACACGGCATAAACACATTCTGTTCAGTTATAATTATCTAACCATCAGTTAGTTAACAGGTTTTAATAAATAATAATTTCTTTTTGTTTTTGTCAACACAACGATATAGAGACAGCCAATCTTTTGTCGTTGTTGTTTTATATATATTTTGCAGCTAAAACATCTTATTATTTTATGGTCGGGTTACGGTGTATAGTGTTACGATTTGAGTGGCTATCCTTAGGGCTTCAAAGCAGGGCACTGTCCAGTGGAGATCCCTTGCTGTTAACAGACCGCGCTAATCTGTCACTTTCTTACAATATTCAATGAGATAATTTCCCCATTCTTAATGTGCTTCCCCATAGAGCACCTCTCATTCTGAAACATCTCACAGGCAGATTTTTTTTTTATGCAGTTAATACTCCAAATATTTCCAAATGTTTTTCTAAGGGCAGAACATCACGTGTAATAAATTTTCAACTGTTTACACTTGTGTCATTTAGCAATATGCGAAGATGCGTTAATCAGGTATCTAATATGTTTTATTATCGAGAAACACAGCAACCGATTTTGGTAGTAAGTCATATCTCAAGAATATTCAAATGTATTCTTTAGGCTTAATAGGCTTGTCAGGTCAAATTAGTTCACTATCCGCAGAAACGGGAAAAACCCCCTCACTCCACCCAAATTATTCCCCATTTCCTATCTTATAGAATGTTTTTCCCGCACCATTCTTAATTTGGTCGCCCGCAGATCTTTGATTAAGAAAAACTCATATCAGAACAGATTTCCATTTGTATTTATATTCCAAAAAATTCTGTTGTTTTGGGGGCACCAATGCCAGAATAGCGCGCAAGATTATAATTATAGTTTAGAATCACATTTACGTATAAATAGCACTACACTTGTTGGAATATTTTGTAATATAGTTATTTACTAAGTTTCGCACAAGGCCGAATTTAAGGGCACCCAGTGCAGGCTCGAAACTCACTTAATAATGGTTTTTGCTAGTCTACCCATGCTAACCATTACAACCACGCGATGCACAATATTTTGTATATAAGGTGTGCTCTCCCCTTGTTTTAGACTAGCCAAGTCACGTGATTTTACTATAAAAAATGCATTGCAATGATTTTACTATAAAAATGCATTGGGAATTATTTCTTACTATAAAAATGCATTGGAAATGATTTTTACTTATAAAAAGTGCACTGCAAACAAGATTTTTACTTTAAAATGCACTGGGAATGTATTTTTACCATAAAAATGCATTGGAAATGAATTTTTAACTAATAAAAATGCATTGCAAAATGATTTTACTATAAAAATGCATTGCAAATGATTTGTATTATATAACTAGACTGATAAATAGTCTATATAAAAATAAATTCGAAGGAGTTTTACGTTATAATGCAAATTCAAATAATTTACTATAAAAATGCATTTGAAATCATTATTACTATTGTAAAATGTTTTTAACCATAAAATAAATTGGGAAATAATCATATATAAAACAATTTTATTTAAATTTCTATTGAAATAAGACACCATTTAAAAAGTTTAAAAAGTGATGTGCTGTCTACCGATATTTGACCATAACGTATTTACTATGAGTATAACTCTTATATTGGAGATTGTGGGTTGTCTGTCTGTAAACCGAAACTATATTATATACAAGTCACAATTCCCTTTTGTTATTACACACATTCTCCATGATTTTGATTTTTTAAATTAAACTCAAATTATTAGTAATTGTTTTACATCCATTAACGACTGTTAACAATTCTACATACTAATCCATACAAATTTATAATTTATATATTCAAACGAATACGGTTTACAGTGTGAATGGGAAGGCTAATTTGCATATTTGATTCTTAAAAATTTGATTTTAATAAATATAATGCTTATATTACTTGATTTCTATTGTTTGGTTTAGCAATCTTAATAAATATGAGCAAAAATTGGGATAAATCTTAACAGAAATCTATTAACATAAAGAATAACTATAATTTTATTCTTTTCTTCCTATTTTAACTAAATAGTTAAATTTAGGGACAATTTACCATGATAAGATGGGAGTAAAGGGAAAATGGTGGACCAGTTAGTTTTCAAAGTTGTTCTATTTTTCCGATTATACCCCTCTGTTCCAATTATTTTTAAATCTGAATTTCTTATTCAGTTTCATTAGCCTTTTTAATTTAACATGATATTTTAATTATATTAAAACTTAAATACTTGCACCCGAGGGTGCATATATTTGCTAGTAAATATAAATGGAATGATCCGACAGTATGATTAAGAATAGATTAGAAAAACAATTGATATAGTATTACGTTGAAGATATCTTGTTTCGACCTTTCTATTAAAAACGGCTTTTCCTCCTAGAGCAAAATATATTGAATGAAAAAAAGATTGAAGAACAGTTAACCGTTTGGCACAGAGGTTCAATAACGATCACGTTCTGGGCTGGAGTGTCTTTCAAAATTTGGCCATATGATCTTTTAGGCACCCCTTTTTTGATCTGATTAAGAAAGGACATGTTTTTTACACTTATAGTCAAATATCAATTGTTTTAACATACGATTTTTAGAATTTAAAAAAAAATATAAACTAACCCATAAACTTAACCCTACTAACAAACAAGGATATAACGGTGTAAATGAAAATGTCCTTTCTTAATAGAGAATCAAAAAAGGGATGCCTTAAAGGTAATTTTGTTAGGTAAAAATAATAGGAGGTGTCGATTTAAGTATGTATCAACTCAGAGTACTGCCAGCAGGCCCCAACACTACTTTTCATAACCGTCCGGAACAAACAATTATCACCGGTCCGAATGGGGTTTGGACGGTCCCGGAATAAAAATATTTCACAGTGCATACTTCCACACAATCTGACTAGGAATTACAAGGTTCCGAGTTCCGATACTGGGCCCCCATTAACTCAGAGTATGAGTAACATAGGGAGCTGTTGGCGGTAAAGTTAGGTCTGATGATAAGTTTTGGCGCTCCATCTCAGACGCCAATAACAATCTATCTTGATCTAGCCTAGTTAAAAGAGGTAGACTCCCTCGCTAACTCATAAACCCTAACCCTAACCTTAAAACAACCCGGATATTGAACGGTGTAAATGAAAAACATGTCGCTTTCTTAATATAGATCAAAAAGGGGTGCCAAAGGTTATACTGGATCCCAAAATTTTATAATAAAATACGTATTTTTTGGATTAAAAATAAAAAAATAAGTATTACTATATTGGAATTGTTGGCCACAGTTTGTCTGGGTTTTAATTTTTTTATCACAGAGAGCCGGTGTTTTTTATTCGTTGGTCATTTTATTTCGTGATAGCTTTTTGACGAGTAGACCATCTTGTGTGTGTGTGTGTGTGTGTGTGTGTGGTGTGTGTGTGTGTGTGTGTGTGTGTGTGTGTGTGTAAGAACTGTTTTTGATGTGAATGTAGGCCACCACTTGTCTCATAGTGTAAAGGATGTCTGTAGGTTTTCACTATTTTAAGATACTCAAAAATAGTTTTACATTGCCATCCAATTAATGTGTCTTCTCGTGATTCTGTTTTTAATTTTTTCATTAAGGTGAGGACATTTCGTTTCAGTGACATTTTGTATTTAAATCATAAGGTATTTTTTTCTATAGCTCTGAAAAAAAAATCCATTAAAAATCTCTAATTTTGTTTACTACAGAGACTTTTTTCAAAAATCAGTCCAGCATAATCGATGCTCCAAGTTTTGGCCATGAAATTGTTTGGTTGGTTGGTTGGGGTTTACGCATATCATCTTGTTGGGTTATTACAGCCGAAGACTTTTTGTTTTAGTCATTTCTTTGAAGGGTAGACAATTTTTTAACTTTTTTTTTTTCATTTTTAAAACTCTTTTTTTTAAATTTAACCCATAGAGGACCTTAACAGTACATCCTCCGGATCAGAGTGGACCTGGGAGTAATGTGATGAAGGGGTACTCCAAACTCCCAAGAGTTCCAAAATTGGAACTTCACCGTTAGATGCTCCAAATTTTTGACCAATAAAGTTGGTTTGAATTGTTGGTTGGGTTTTAAACGGCAATGTCATCTTGTTGGGTTATTTTAAGCCGAGACGTTTTTTTGTTTTATTCATTCTTGATGGGTATACAATATTTTTGAAACTGTTTTTTTTTTAAATATTTTAAAACATCATTTTTTATTTAACCCTCCATTTTTTATTATCCATCGGCAATGGTACATAGTAAAGCAAAACCGTGCCCCTGGCAATTGGCGGTCTAGAGAAACCTCTGAATTCACACCTGTTAAACTGTTAGGTAAATAATATATAGGAGGGTCGGTTTAAGTATGTATCACCTCAAAGTCTGCAGCCAGGCCCACAACTAACTTTTTTTTTAACCGTCCCGAACAAAAAATTATCAACCGTCCGCGAACAAAATTATCAACCGTCCGAATGGGGTTTGGACGTCACAAATGGGGTTTGGACCCTTCCGCCATCAAATATTTCCACTCAGCATGTAATTTTATCGTCCCCGAACGACAGGACGGCCGTTAATGTCGAGCCCTGATATATAGAATATAGCAAACACTCATAATAATATTGTTATAATTAGTGTGGCGTGTTCCGACTAAATCGTAGAAAAAATCGAACGGCCGGTTCGGTTGTTATTAATCGGAAGAGATCTCCTGGGGGAATCACGCCATCAATTCCATACGTTTGCCTAGATTTTTGAGAAAGGAAGAACAAAACCCAGATAGGACTCCTTATTGTGTCTTTATTATCCAAAGCATAGTTGGCAAACACATACTCAAGAATCTTCATACAAGTGACTGCTATTTACACAGTAGATTGCAACCAAGAAAGCCTTCATCAGATGATACTCTGGGTTCAGGCAATGGTTTCGGGGCCGAAGCATCATTACACTAACCAGAGCCGCCCCAGACAGTTATCTCACGTACCACCAGACTAGTATATTACTATAGTTATATCTATATATATATATATATATATATATATATATAATTATATATATATTTATATTACTTCCTATTCATTAATATGAATAAAATCATTTGTTATCGGTTGATGGGTGTGTCGCCTGATTGTTTTTTTAGAGTTGCCAGCAAAACCCGGCAGCTCATTTCTACTAATTTCTCACCCGTCACAAAGCAATACGACCGAATGCGTCGATCCCAGTTCTGCAGAGGCATCGAAGAGCTGACCGAGACTCATGTGGTCAGTCACGGTAATATTCTTACCGTGACCAGATACTTCCCACACATCCGCTAGGATTACAGGTTCGCGGGTTCGATACCGGCCCCTCAACTCAGAGTATGAGTAACATAAGGGGATTGTGCGGTAAGTGAGGTGCTGATGATAAGTGTGGCGCTCCATCTCAGACGCAAAAACAATCTTCTTGGGTCTAGCGCTAGTTAAAAAGAGGATAGACTCCCTCGCGACTGACCTGATACCGACTTTAGATCACGGCGAAGACTTTGCCTCTGTACTTGGTGTAAATGAAATAAGTCGTCGGCCAGACAGTGAGTCTATCCCCATTTCCACTAGCGACAGACCAAGGAGATGTTTTTTAAACCTAAGCTAGAGCGCTACACCTGACCATCATCTCCTTGCTTTACCGCCGATCCCTGTGCTACTCATACGCTGCCCTCGCAACTCAGCGAATGAAATAATAGAATCTTATTATAATGGAGATTCCGTGCCCGTCTATCTTTAACCGAAACTACGTCACTGCTTACATAACAATACTTTGGGCGCCTAAGTTTATGCAATAAGTCTTATTTATTGTCAATATCTATACATATATAAGGGCAGTTGTGTATATCTGTATAGTCCGGAGAAATTCGAACCATAAAAAAAAATAACGACAAAGTAAATATATTAACACATTAAATATCACCAGGGCTTGATTTTTTAGCAAAAATATTAGAGATTTGATTTATATTCGTGAAGATAATTAAAAATAAAATTTAATTGATAACAGCATGGATTTTTTTTTTACCATTTAATATTTGATAGTAGACATTAACATTTCTTTCAGAGTAAACTGGATCAATGCAGGTCTATTTTTTACATAGGGATTTAAATGAACATCACACGAGAATTCAACTCACGAATTCAATAATAAGGATCTGTGGGACTAACTTAAAAAAAACCCTCTACAGGCGCGCCGGGTAGCCGCTGCAAGTAAACTCATAAAAAGAATAAATCTATTTTTTACGATGTTCTCTAAGAATCTGAAGTTAATTTCCTCAAAAGCCCATGTTTTAGTGCGTTTAAAAACCCTGCAATGTTCTTTAATATACAAAAAATTAAAACATTATTAACGCATGCGTAGTGTGAGTGACTATTGAGACAATCAAATCTTTCTTTTCTCATTAAGTGTACCTTAAAGCTTTAGATAAAATATCGCATTTAAATACGGATGCCAGAGGGATAAGCATTTACCCACGCACTGGTAACTGTACGACAAGGTTAGGCAAGGTTACTCTAATCTGGTTATTGCTTCACAATCATACTCTGAGCTTTTGGCAAAATCTGCTTTGTCAAATTTTTAAGTCTTTTGAGGAAGACAAAAAGTGTCAAGGAATATACCATCTTTTTTGTCATCTTCTTTTTTTTTTTTTTCAATTTAAATCTTGTTCGGGTAAATTTATGAAATGGTGGTTGGCTGGTTGGCTGATTGCGGTTTACGGCATGTCAAACCTTGTTGGATTATTCGATTCCGATACGTTTTGTTTATTTCTTCTTGTTGTATTCAATTATTTTCAAACAATTTTAATACACTTTTTTAAGATCATTAAAATTTAAAAATCATTAAAAAAATNC
This sequence comes from Doryteuthis pealeii, assembly GCA_023376005.1. NCBI lineage: Eukaryota > Metazoa > Mollusca > Cephalopoda > Myopsida > Loliginidae > Doryteuthis > Doryteuthis pealeii. The sequence continues at coordinate 43,101,990 of CM042171.1, read as the reverse complement.
ACAGGAGGAGATTAATTTCCTACATATTCCTGCCCGTCGTTTTGTTCTTGTATGCCCCTTAAAACCTCACACAGTAATCAATTTAAAAAAACATATGATTTTGAGGATAATAATCAGCAATTAACCTTTCCAGATATCTCTGATTTAGCTTAATATAGATGTGCTCGAAGAAAACTATGCATATATTTGTTGTATTGTCAAAACGGAAATAGGATTTCCGGTTGAATTAAAAAGAGGGGGATGACGAAGATAAAAAAGGACTTTTGGGTCCTGGTGGTAGCGCGAAAAAGAAAACGTGTAAGGCGTTTGAGAGCAACAAAAGACTTCATCTGGACAAACGCGAATTTGAACAAAGAGAAAGGACTCCCGGTCAAGGAACAAAAGAATGTGTGGGTGGTCGTCAGTACTTAAGCGGTCATTAGGTAGCCCAAGGCAGACCCCAGAGAGACAGCGGACAGAGCGGACAGAGCGACCGTCGATACGGTCGAGCGCTGCTGCGGGCAGTGAGGCTCGCCCACCACCTTTCACCACACCATAGGTAGTCGTAGTGCCATTATCCATGCCCGCACTCACCTACCACACACCGAAGAAAATAAAGAGAGTCATCTTTTGTATACGCGTATCTGTTGTTATTGAAGTTCAATAGCTGACTACTAGATACATCGTCTAGGGGTCAGGAACGATCTCCGCTGTATACCAGCAACGTATACGAGTCAGAGTAGCGTGAGTTTGAAGATGCCAGTATATGACATATAGGATTTTGTTGCCTGAGTAGCGAAAGAGCGCTATGCAACATATCTTGCGTATATGTCTAATCATGCATATATGCACATTTTTACCCTGATAACACACTCATGATATTTTTCTAAACGTTTCTATTGTGACTCGAACATATGTGCACCCAGTCGCTTGGTGCTTAGATTAAGCTGAACAGTATCCCATTTAGAAGGGCAATATTCCCGGAAAAAATTGAGTGTCCTGGCTATGATACTAATCTGCATCTGAAGAGGGTAGTACATTAATGTATTAATTATTATAAACTAGAATTATACTTGAAACCACATAATTATTTGTATTAGATAGGAGAACTTTATATATGTATGGTTTCAAGTATTGATTTAATTAAAGTTATTATTAAATTAATACTTGAAACCATACAAATGTTGGCAGATTATTTGAACTAGCAAATATATGCACCCTCCGGGTGCATGTATTTAAGTTTTAATGTAATAAAATATTGTATTAAATTAGAAAGGCTAATGAAACTAAATAAGAATACAGATAAAAAAGATTTGAAACAGAGGACTTAAATAAAAGATTTTAAACAGAGGGAGTATAATAACAATGGAACAACTGAAACTTACTCTTCATCACTCTCGTCTTTCATTGTTATTTTTTCTAATTCAGTATTTAGTTATAAGAGGAAGTAAAGAATAAAATGACAGTTATTTTATCTTGTTAATAGATTTCATCTAGATTCATTGAAGAGATTTTTGCTTATATTCATTAATAAAACAAACATTTAGAAATCAATATACTAAGCACATATTTATTAAATTCGATTTGTTAATATTAATATGCAAATTAGCCTTCCCATTCACACTGTAAACCGCTATTTTGTTGTATATATGAATACAATTGCATGTTGTCAGTATGTAGATATAGTTAACAGTATTAATAATGTAAGACAATTTTATTAATATTGAGGTTTAGATAAAATAAAATCATGAGAATGTGATGTCTATAACTAAGAGAATTGTGACTTGAGTAGGAATATAGTTTCGGTTACAGACAGAAAAACTCACACTCTCCATTATAATAAGATTAGCTTTACATATTATTCAAAAGTTCAATATTAAATAACTGAAAGGCGATTGCCGCCCTGTCAACTGCACCTCTGCAGAGGGATAAGACTCCTCAATGGGCCCACCTGTTGGCCGTGGATGGGGACCCGTGATGCTTAAGGATAGAACCCTGGTGGCTGAGCAGTCCATGACTTGCAATATTCCACTTTAGTCTTTCTTGGCTAGACGGGCGGTCGCAGAGTCCCTTCCGATCAATCGGCTGGCCACTTCAAGCCCTAGCACCTGAGGGTCTACATGTCCTGGGAATGACGGTAAATTCTATCTGATGGTGAGGTTCCAGTTGTGGAGGTTTGGGGAATATGTAGCACCTTCATCATTATTGCTCCCTGTCCACTCTGACCCGTAGTGGTAGTACCTGTTAGGCTCCCATCTATGGGTTAAAAAGAAAAATGTATTGATAAAAAAAATTGAATATCCATTAATAATGAATTTAATTCAAAACTTTATCAGCATTAAATGACCCACTGAGGTTGATATGCTGTAAAAAAAAACAAACCAAAAATCCAACCCTTGTTGGGTTATTTGTTGGAGTTTTTGAGATGAGATTGCAGGAGACTGTTTTTGCATCTGGAGAGGAGTATAACACCTACCATCAGCTCCTCACTTTACCGCACATATCCTGTGCTACTCATACGCTGAGTTGACGAGAGCCGTATCGAACTAGGAACCTTGCGTTCCTAGGTCAGTGCTCTACCGACTGAGCTAAACCGGTCCCATCAGGAAGTGTGGATATACTACGGTATGATAATTTGATTATTGCATCGTTTGATATGTTTTATAAACAAAATTGTATTATGCATTAAGAATGAATTTATTTCACAACTGTGTCGGCATTAATGACCCACCGAGGTTGATATGCCGTGAAACAAACCAAACCAAATCACACAAACAACCAAACGATCATTTGTCCCGGCTTTATAGTTTGTAATTACACAATACAACTTTTCGGAGAAAGAATATAAAAAAAGAAAAGACAAATCATATGCACCCCCTAAAATAATCAGATGGTGCTATAAAAATGACCAAAAGAAAAAGTACTGCAAGAGTTAGCCAAGTGCTCAATACAATAAGTAGTGCCAATATACAAAGTAAGCCAATGAGTCAGAAAATATCTACTTAACAGATCATCAGATAATCCTGACTATATATATATATATATATATATATATATATATTATATATATATATATGCATGAGTGAGTTCGATTCTCAGTGAGTGCATGGTTCTTCTGGGTTTCTAGAACAAATAATTAACGAACAATAGGAGCTTAGTAATTGCAATATATATCTAGCTCTTACGCTCTATACACACATAGACACCACACCGCACACACACACTCACACACACATATATATATGTGTGTTTGTGCGTGTGTGTATGTGTGTGTGCGTGTGTGTGTTATGTGTGTATAGAGCGTAAGAGCTAGATATATATTGCAATTACTAAGCTCCTATTGTTCGTTAATTATTTGTTCGAGAAACCCAGAAGAACCATGCACTCACTGAGAATCGAAGTCACTCACGCACACACACACACACACAAACACACATCATATATATATATATTATATATATAATATATATACACGGTTTGTTTTGGAATGGCTTTTGCCGATAATTTTTGGGAGAATAAGTGCTTAATTGGAGTCGTACCTAATTTTGAAAATTAATTAATTAATAATGAATTAGGCGGGAATACGTGTTAAATGTATGGCTAAACAAATCGAGAAAAATCAATCTCTGTATGTACATTTCGGCCTATTAGGCCTCATCAGCAGAGCTATAGATCGGAAGACCGCCCTGTGCGTGATTTGAAACCGGACTGCCAAGCTGACAGGCCGATCCCATAACCCCTACACTAAACGGACTTCTTAGATTTTATGATTTGTTTAGAGTAGGTTAATATTCCTCTTCTAGTGACTTTTATTACACGACGATATGATAGTTGTAAACACGGTTTGTTTTGGAATGGCTTTTTGCCGATAATTTTTGCCGATAATTTTTGCCGATAATTTATATATATATATATATAGAGAGAGAGAGAGAGGGGTTCACAATTATATTAACTAAGAATTTTGTGATTGTGAAGCAGCTTCTTTTTTTGTTGAGTGGACACACAGACACACACACACGCACACACATATATATATATATATATATATATATATATATTAAAGTAAAGTCGGTATCAGCCAATCAGCGAGGGAGTCTATCCCCTTTCAATAGCTCTAGACCAAGGAGATTGTTTTTAGCATCTGAGGTGGAGCGCCACACCTACCATCAGCTCCTTACTTTACGGCACAGATCCCTGTGCTACTCATACGCTGAGTTGGCGGGACCGGTATCGAACTAGGAACCTTGTGGTTTCTAGCCGAACGCTCTACTGACTGAGCTTAATATATATATATATATCATATATATTTGTTCATATTATACATGTGTTGTGTTTGTGTAAATAGCATATTCAATACTACATTTAACAATAATTTGACGCAATAAAAAAAATATCTTTATATCATATTCAATTGCATTAATATTTCTATCATTTAAAATTTGCTCAATTCAGATGCGATAAAAAAGCACCCCGGTGAGCACTTCAGCGATAACAAACCGCGTGTTTTTATCAAGAAGAAGAAGAAGAAACAAATCACATTACAAAAGAGGAAATAAAAATGACACACCTAGACGTCTCAATCTGTCAATTAAATGAGATTTGCTAGACAGCGACACCAGTCACTTCAATGCCGCTGATGCAATGCTATTTTAATATGAAGTTTTATTTCCTGTTATATTTCAATATCAAAAAAATCAATCATCGATTATTTTGTCTGTATATATCTTCTTATTTATAATGGAGATTGTGTGTTTTTATTGTTTCGAAACTATATTACTACTCAAGTTACAATTCCCTTAGTTATTTACGTCACATTCTTCATGATTTATTTTTTCCTCTAAAACTCAATTATTAATAAAATTGTTATACATTATTATACTGTCGACTATATCTACATGATATTGATATTTTTCACGTACCCCACTTGTACGGGTCAGGCACAGGCCCTATTAACGTGGGACCACCACAAACCGAAGCTCATGGGTGGCGGGTGAAAATTGCGTCGATCCCGTCGCATTCTCCCTCAAGGGGGGCGCGAGGGCGCTCATGCGCTGACGGCAATTAAACCCAGCCCGGCCTTTAAATCAAGGGGCAGGTGTTGCCTTGGGGGATGGCCCCCTGGGATCGACGCCATTAATTATATCAATGGTCCAGAGGCCGAAGCCACTGTCGACTATATCTACATGCGAATAACGTGCTATTGTATTTATATATAAACCAAAATAGCGGTTTACAGTGTGAACGGGAAGCCTATTTGCATATTGATATTAAAAATTTGATTTTAATAAATATGTGCTTAGTATTATTGATTTCTAACTGGTTGGTTTCATCTGAATGAATATAAGCAAAATTCTCTTCAATGAATCTTAAATCCTCTTTTAACTAAATTCTTAAATTAGAAAAAATAACAATGAAAAACGAGAGTGATGGAAGAGTAAGTTTCAGTTGTTCTGTCTATCGATTACACTCCCCTCTGTTTCAAATCTTTTTATCTGCATTCTTATTTAGTTTCATTAGCCTTTCTAATTTAATAAAATATTTTATTACATCAAAACTTAAATACTTGCACCCGGAGGGTGCATATATTTGTTAGTATATATATATATATATATATTATATATATATATATGAAGTAGTCAAACAGTGTATTTGAAAATGGCGAAGGCCGACAATTTGTGGGAGAATATGTGCTTAATTAAAGTCATACCTAATTTTGTTAATTAATTAAGCATAACTAAATGAATTAGGCGTACATATCGGTTTAAATGTAAAGCGTAAACCAATCGAGAAAAAGTAATCTCTGTATGTACATTTCAGCCCATTAGGCCTCATCAGCAGAGCTATAGACAGGGCAGTGCTTAGTGCGCGATTCGAATCCTACCTGTCAGGCTGACAGGCGGACATTCTAACCACTACACTAGCTGGCTTCACCAGAATTTCTCGTTCATTTTAAACTGTTATGTATATCCCACTTTTTGGGGGACTTATGGCACGACAGTATGAAGTAGTCAAACAGAGTGTTTGAAAATGTATATATATATATATATATATATATATATATATATGATTAATCAATGCCTGAAGAAGATATCAGAAGATCTGAAACACGTGTCGCAAATGTAAGATAAAAATTTAAAAAATAAATTTTTTCTAAAAATATAATCTATTTTGCGGACCTTCTTTTTTTATAAAATATTTAATTTTTTCCCGTTTGCCATCCTTCCGTCAACTAAAGACGATGGCGTAGTGTCCATTTTTTATTTTTTTTTTTTAAAATCTGCAATTGCGCGACTGGCTGAACAGACCCATTTTTGAATGGCATTCTCTGGTGCAGTGACTGTAAACAAACACTGATGCTTGCTGGGGATGCTGTTTTCTTTCCTTCCTTTTGTCTCTCTTTTCTGTGGCGGCTTCTTTCCTTCTCTTTTTCACTCCTTTTCGTTCCTTGTTTGTCGAGGAGGCGCCAGGTCGCACCGTTTTCTGCACAAGCCTCCCATGTGTTGGTGTTGATGTGGCATGTCTTCATATCCCTCTTCCAGACATCTTTAAAGAGCAGGCGTGGTCTCCCAACCGGTCGGGCGCCCTCTACTAATTCACCAAACAGTAGGACTTTGGAGATGCGGCCTTTGTCCATCCCCCTGACGTGAACAAGCCAACGCTTATATATATATATATATATATATATATATATATATATATATATATATATATGGGAGAATATGTGCTTAATTGAAGTCATACCTAATTTTGAAAATTGATAATTAATGAATTAGGCGGGCATACCTGTTTAAATGTAAGGCTAAACAAATCGAGAAAAAGTCAATCTCTGTATGTATATTTCGGCCTACAGAGATTGACTTTTTCTCGATTTGTTTAGCCTTACATTTGAACAGGTATGCCCGCCTAATTCATTAATTATCAATTAGTTAATTTTCCTAATTTGGTATGACTTCAATTAAGCACATATTCTCCCAAAAATTGTCGATATCAACCACATTGTCTGTTTGTTTACTTCTCATATATATATATATATATATATATATATATATATATATATATAAAGTATATGTAAAGTTGGCAAAGTAGCGTATTGTTGATATCCGCCGGACAGCGATGGAGTTTTTCTCCTATTCGCTATTTATTTTTATATCCTTTTAATGTGGGACAACCCACGAACCGAAGCTCATGGGAGACGGTTGCAAAACATGCGTTGATCCCGTAGAAAAACCATTATTACTCTTATGAGCTTGTTTCTCACCGGGTGCCCCATCTTTGTAATTCTGTGCCAGATTAAGCCATAATAAACTGTTTTGGTATCTTTTGATTAGCAAGTTTGTCTTGTAGATCAGTGGTTCTCAACCGGGGCCATATGCCTCCCCAGGATCATGTAACATTTTTTTCGGGGGGGGGTCCAGGCAAGCAAAAAATATTAAATCATAAAAATACAATAGGACTTTTAAACATTGAAAGGCTATGGTGGGTCCCACATTGTTTCTTAGCAAATAAGCAGATCATTCGGTGCAATCTACAAACTTTTGGAGAGTAAAGTTTTCCATTTTTTTTTTTTTTTTTTTTT
>CM042171.1:43086935-43089435 GCA_023376005.1 Doryteuthis pealeii | reverse complement strand
GAACATAGGTAGCGAGTTTGAGGTTGATCGTCTCCAACGTCTGGCTGGCTGAGGTGGGTATTATGTTGGAAGACCCGAAACCCCCCTATGAAGCCAGTCAATAACATAACTGACGACGCTACCCTGCGCTGTGTAGTCTGGCGTATTCCGAACATAGACGTCCATGCCTTTCTTCTGCCTATATATACATAGCTTTCTGTAAATGAGATATTACTACCTAGGTATGGTCAACTAATTTGAGAAACATACCATCCAGGATAAGGATGCCAGCATCTTGTTTAAATGCAGGAATTCCGTTTTATTAGAGTCCAAGTGGTACAGTTATAGTATAGCACAGTCACGACTACAGCTTGGAAATATTATTGCTTTATCTTAGAGAAAAGATTTCCATATATCTGTCTATAGAAGTCTGTCTTTCCTATGACTATATCGACATAGCTTTCATATATATATATATATATATATATATATATATATATATATATATATTTTGATTTGTTCTTGTTTTACGGCATATCAACCTAAATGGGTCATTTAATGCCGACTACGTTTTTGAAATGAATTGGTGATAATGTTTAATTTTCTAGAGTTTTTTTTTTTACATATTTTTTGTGAATGAAACTTTTAGATGATTTTTTTAACATATATTTTTGTGTTTTCATTTTTTTTTTTAAGAATTTTAGATTTTGTTGTAGGTGTGTGCTTCTTTTATGTATCCGAGTAGTTTTTCTGGGTTTATTTGGTAGAATATCTGTTTTAGATTTGTTGTTTGGTAGTATTTTTTTCGTATTTGTTTTAGGTTGCTACATTCTGTTAATATGTGTTTGATTGTGTAGGGTGTTTGGCATGGTATGCAATATGGGGCTGCTTCTTTTTTGAGGAGGTATGAATGGGTAATGTATGAGTGTCCTATTCTTAGTCTGGATAATATTACTTTTTCTTTTATGGATATTTTGGTTTGATTTATTTGAAGTTTTCCTATTTGTGGCATTATTTCATGTAGTTTGTTGTTTTGTAAGTATATATATATATATATATATATATATATATATATATATATATATATAGAGAGAGAGAGAGAGAGAGAGAGAGAGAGACAGAGTAAATGAGATATTACTACCTAGGTATGGTCAACTAATTTGAGAGACATACCATCCAGTGTAGGGATGGCACCATGTTGTTTAAAGTACATGAATTCCCGTTTTATTCATATTGAGGTCGATTCGTCTATCTTTAAAGTACATGAACTCCGTTTTATCTGAGTTCACCGAGGTCAATGCCTCTTGCGGCCCTCTCTGGGTTATGCAACATTAATTCAGACAAGGAAACTTGATTAAGAAATTCGATTATGAAGAGGGAAAGGTCTTCACCATCGAGTAACATTTCAATTCCCAAAACGATCGGACTCCGGTACAAATTCAATCAAACCTCTGAATCGTAGGAAAAGAACAAGTTTAAGCATCAATCATCTTCGGATTTTGTTCCTCAAATTGCCAAATTAACAAAAAATGGAGAACATATTGGAATATGTGAAGCTTTGGGGAATATTGAGCACCCTTTAATTAGCATTACCCCCATGTCCACTCTGACCAGGATTAGTTATACATTTTATGGTTATTTTCCTAGTTGAGTAACATGATATTACAGAGTGACCCAGAAAAAAACAGAACCCCAATTATTTATTTATTTTCCCATTAAATTAACCCTAAACCCTAACCCTAACCCTAAACCTAACCCTAAACACTAACCCTTGTTGGACTTAAACTTTAAAAAATCCTTTTTTAAATTTTAAGTTTTATTACAGAATTTGTGGGTTCTTTTTTTCTGGGTCACCCTGTAATATTATTACTCAACTAGGGGAGTTAGGGTTACAAGATAAAGTGGAAGATATTAGACCAGCCAATGTTACTACACCAGCCCAAATGTTACAAGATAAAGTGGAAGATATTACACCAGCCCAAATGTTACAATGTTACAAGATAAAGTAACAGCCAAATGTTACAAGATAAAGTGGAAGATATTACACCAGCCCAAATGTTACAAGATAAAGGGTTAGGGTTTATGTTTAGGATTAAGGTTTAGGGTTATGTTAGGGTTAGTGTTAGCTTAGTGGGAAAGAAATGTAATATTATGTTACTCAACTAGAAATTGTTGGGGCGTGTGGTCAAGTAGTTAGAGTCGTAGGAAATAGACTTGTCGACCCGAGTTCAAAGCTACAGTTCACTTAGCGCTAATACCCTTGGGAAAGGTATGAATCTAACTACTCTCCCTCCAGCTATGGGTAAATAGTAGAGTAGACTGGGCTCTTTAACCTTGGTTAGACAGCCAGTCTAGGAGAAGGAAAACTCTGAATTCAAACCCGTTAAATCCGCTTGGGGTGGTCGCTGCTAGAATACGCTCAGTCCTAATTAGTGATCTATTTTACTAATTGATTAATATTGGTCCCTTAGTCGGTAAAGCATCCGAACAAGATTCCTGACAAGATGTCGGTCCCCGAAAC
>CM042171.1:43070450-43072950 GCA_023376005.1 Doryteuthis pealeii | reverse complement strand
AAATTCTTCTAAAAATCATATGAAATAAACTAACGATTCGATTCTAATAAAACTTTCGGTTTATGAAGTAATAAAAGACGAACTTTTATTTCAAATAAATGTTTACTAAATTGAAAAGGCTAATAATTTTTTTCGTTAGTTTTTGTTTCGCGTATTGATCCCCCCAACAAAGAACTGATTTTTTTTATAGTATATAAATAAATTTTACATTTTTGGAAAGACAATGTAATGACATAACATATATAAAAAAAGATAATTCGCTAATAAAACAGTTTTGGAAATAGGGCATTTTAAACATTGAAACTTAAAATCTCGTAAATAAGAAAAAATATGTATCTTGTTTTCTTTTTTTTTTTAATTGTTAGATTATTTTCAAATAATTTTATATTAAAATTTCGTATTGTGTACATTTTTATTTTATTTTTCAGAGATTTCAAAGATTTTTAAAATTTATGAAATGTAAAATAAATATTTTGTTTACTGTCAAGCAAAATCGTATTTATTTAATCAAAGAAAATATTGTATAAAACGTATCTCGCTAAAAATGATTACATAATATTAAACATTCTTATTTTTATGAATTTTTGAAAATAATGTTTGAATTAAAAATTGTCGTCAGAATGATTACGGGCGCATCTAAGGGAAACAAACTTAGTTGTCATTTTCACTGAGGTGTTATGGGTTATTTATTATTCAGAAATTAATGACGAGGAAGATTGCGAGTTTACAAAATTTGAAATAGGGGCAGACTATTTAAATAAAGATTTATTCGTTATGGAATAAATTAAAAACTTTAAAAACCACAAAACTGAATAAAGAACTTCACCTTTAATAGATGTATCGGAAAAAAAAGGAAAAAAGAAAAGAATATTATTATACAATTTTATTATAAATAATTTTTAACATTCTAATTTTTATTTTCCCAACTCTCTTTTTCAATAATATTAAGAGTTAAATCGTGAGGCATCAAGGAAATGCTAAATTAGAAATTTGTTTTTGATTCAGAAAAATCATACGTACGAGACTCCATAAAAAAATAGTGCACACGTCAAGTTGTGTTATTTATGTCAACAAAGATTAAGAAATGGCGAGTTTTTATTGGAATTTAATTTTAAATGCAAAAATTTAAGTTTTATGTAAGAGAAATTTGTTTTTTTTCTTTTTATAACACATAAACTTGAAATTGTTATTTATATTAAACGTAAAATAAAACACTAAAAAGTTAATTTTCAATTTGTTATTGACGTTTTAAAATATTTTTAACAATCGCCGTGCGAATTAAAAGAGCGTGTTTTGCACGTAGCTATAATATATATATATATATATATATATATATATATATATATATATAATATATATATATTGAAAAACAAAGGATGTTTACAAATGCATGGGCTCATCAGGAGAGAATGTGCAAACCGTTTCGGGCCTTCCTCTCTACGGTTTTAAAAAGCAACACCGGCCCTCATCACTGAATGTGAGGACCCTCGCAATATCTGCAATAACTATAATGCTTCTGATTTTTTTTTTAATTAAAAATAAAAATTTATTTTTAAATAAAATTCATTTTATTTTTAAATAAAATTCATTTTATTTTTAATATGACAGTGCATTTTTTCTTTTGAATAATTCCAACTTTTGACTAGCAGCGTTCTGTTTTTGCTAACGGTCATTTCTTCCCGTCTTATTTTTGTTGAAGACCGAACACGTGCGGTTGATGCAGATATTGCGAGGGTCCTCACATTCAGTGAGGAGGGCCGGTGTTGCTTTTTAAAACCGTAGAGAGGAAGGCCCCGAAACGGTTTGCACATTCTCTCCTGATGAGCCCATGCATTTGTAAACATCCTTTGTTTTTTCAATATATCATATTTACACTGTCGGATTAAGTTCCAATTTTATTTCACCTACTCGTCTATGAATATATATATATATATATATATATATATATATATATATATATATATATATATATATAAATGCTAGTGTTTGTAAATGTATGGTCATATCTGAAAAATAGCATGTTAAATATTAGTTAGATGGAGCTACTATTATCAGTTGCTTAAATTCACTTGCACTACATATGTGCGAATTTAAAATGGGGAAACTATTTCTGCAGTACATCGGGAAGTTCAACAATCTACCGATGTCTCTAATTTTTTTAACTAACAGACAAAAACCCATTGTGCGCACACGTTTTATGCGCCAGAGATATTATCTTTCGATCTGGCAAGATCTTGCTCGGGTTTATCTAGCATCGTACCGTGTTTCCAAAAGATTAGATAAACACGCTTTATAATTTATTTTTTTTGTGGAAATGTTTAAGGGTTTCACTTCTTTTTTTTTTCATTTCTTTTTCTCTTTTAACTTAACAAAAAACAAAAAAACACAATATTTATTTTTTTTTCTAAATCTTATTTCAACATTAAATAATTTTACTTTCAAAAGGATTCTATGGAATATTTTGTATACATAATGAGTTCTAAAATTCACCACCTAAATT
>CM042171.1:43057172-43067850 GCA_023376005.1 Doryteuthis pealeii | reverse complement strand
CTCTGAATATATATTCGGCCTAATAGGTCTCATCAGCAGAGTTATAGATACGAGGACGTTTATTGGCGTGATGGTAGATACCGGCGTGCCGTTTCGGCACAAAGGGTTCGAGTCACACGCTAGCGGTCCTCGTATCTATAACTCTGCTGATTAGACCTAATAGGTCGAAATATATATTCAGAGATTGATTTTTCTCGATTTGTTTAGCCTCACATTTAAGTAGTTTAAAATCCCGCTAATTAAACATAAATGAATTAACTTCAAAAATTAGGTCTGACTAAAATTAAAAAGCACATATTCTCCCAAATATACTGTCGGCTGAAAATAGCTAAAAGTTGTTTACATATATATATATATATATATATATATATATATATTGAAAAAAGCCAGTGTGTTTTTTGTTTCTTATAATCCTAAACTTTGGACTCAAGATTAATTTCTTCTATAGTCTTAAAATGTTTTTACATAGTGTATCAACATCCAATCAACAAAACTTAAAGATGTGTTTATACAAATTAGCATACATTCTATAAGATTCTGCATTCCCGGATTGTGAGTAATTACTTTCCTGCACTGAATTTCATCTTAACATCAAGCAAACACGTCTTTTTAATAAAGATACCCATAAATTAAAGAGAAAAATGGAGCATATCTTTTTATGATATGCAAACAGCCTCATACATGATTTGAACTAAGGTCACCAATTCAATTTCCTTTGACGATAGACTAATCATAAAGGATTGAATAGAGATCATCAGGTGAAAATGTGGCATTTTGGGCCAAATGGAATAGAGGTGAAAAAAGAGAATAAGGTGAGAAAATAAGGGTGAGAGAAGAAGAAGAAGAAGAAGAAGAAGAAGAAGAAGAAAAGAAGAAAGAAGAAGAAGAAGAAGAAGGGTGAGAAGAAGAAGAAGAAGAAGAAGAAGAAAAAAGAAGAAGAGAAGAAGAGAAGAAGAAGAAGAAGAAGAAGAAGAAGAAGAAGAAGAAGAAGAAGAAGAAGAAGAAGAAGAAGAAGAAGAAGAAGAGAGAGAAGAAGAAGAAGAAGAAGAAGAAGAAAGAAGAAGAAGGGTGAGAAGAAGAAGGAGAAGAAGAAGAAGAAGAAGAAGAAGAAGAAGAAGAAAGAAGAAAAAGAAGAAGAAGAAGAAGAGAAGAAGAAGGGTGAGAAGAAGAAGAAAGAAGAAGAAGAAGAAAAAAAAAGAAGAAGAAGAAGAAGAAGAAGAAGAAGAAGTGAGAAGAAGAAGAAGAAGAAGAAGAAGAAGAAGAAGAAGAAGAAGAAGAAGAAGAAGAAGAAGAAGAAAGAGAAGAAGGGTGAGAAGAAGAAGGGTGAGAAGAAGAAAAGAAGAAGAAGAAGAAGAAGAAGAGAAAAAAGAAGAAAAAGAAGAGATGAGAAGAAGAAGAAGAAGAAGAAAGAAGAGAAGAGGTATTTAAGCGCCTATTACAAATTCTCTCACTCTTTTTCCTCTCCAGGAACTCACACAAATGGGTTAGACGTTTGGGGGCTTCGGCCTCCATTACAACGCTAGTAAGTTCACTTCTATATGTACATTTAGGTATCTCAGTCTAGGAGAAGGAAAAATGAATTCAAACCTGTTAACCTTCGCTTACACAGTTTATCTATTTTTTTAAATTTTTATTTAGAATTCATGCTGACAATGCTTTTCTTTTATATTATCTGTATAATTTTTGTTACACATTTACTTATATTGGTAATAGTATTCCCTGTTGGGGATTGTCTTCCCTTGGATCTGGAAGAGTTATCTTCCCCCTGGTTACCGGCTTGATCACCAGGGGTCTGTGGTATTAAGCGCCTATTACAAACTCTCTCACTCTCTTTCCTCTCCAGGAACTCACACACATGGGTTAGACATTTGTGTCTACACCCTTCTCGTGTGGGGGCTTCGGTCCCCATTGCAACGCTAGTAAGTTCACTTCTATATGTACATTTAGGTATCTCTCGTTTACCTCCTTATTGTATTTCCATTCATGAATGTGTCCATTTATTATTTATTATTTGTATTTCTGTTATATGTTATTCCATGTGCCTGTATTAAAGTCCATGTTATGTTTAACAATATTGTCGGAGTTGTTCGTTTCAACAAGTTATACCATATATTAGGTTGTTACAAAAATAATAGCCGATTGAAGTGCTCGGTTTTGAAATGTCATTTTAACATAGAATTTGTTGTTTATTTCAGATGAATTTTTGCATATATAATAATTAATGTGTGCTCAAAAATAAACTTTAATTATTTTCAGATAGAAAGTATTTTTGAAAAATAGGGGCCTTCAAAGATGACCATGCCTAAACATGACCTTCACCTTCTTATGTTGAATGAGTTCAAGCTTGGGCACAATGCCTCCAAAACTGCTGCCAATATCAATAAAGCATGGGGAGATGAATCCACAAGTGATCGGACTGTACGAAGGTGGTTCCAGAAATTCCGCAGTGGAAATGAGAGTCTTGAAAATGAAGAGGGTAGAGGACGGACATGCAGTCTTAATAATGAACAATTGCAGGCAGTTGTTAAGCAAATTCCACGACAAAGTGTCAGAGAAATGTCTCTGACACTTGTTGTCAGCATTGCAACAGTTCCCCGATTGTCGTAAAGGATTCACTTTTCGTCACAAGTGACTATTCGGTCAAGAAAGGGGTCATTGGTGTTTCGCAAACTGAGCATCGAGCATACTTCAAACCGACTAAGTTTTTGGTGCTCATTGAGCTCATGAGGAACCCATTTATCGAGCTTTTTAACCTTTCCAATACTCTGTAAATGGCGGGAAATAAGGAAGTAAGCAAACAAAAAAGCTGCAACTGCCGAGATCCAAGCATGTGTCCGGTAAGAGGAAAGTGTCTGCCCAAAGGAGTAATTTACCTAGCATCAGTAACATCTACCCAGAAATCGGACACTACCAAATATTAAGTAGGATGCACGAAATCTGAATTTAAAACTAGATTCACAAACCATAAACACACTTTCTCTAATATTAAATGAAAAAATGCAACAGTTAGCCAGCTACATTTGGGATTTAAAATATTAAAACATAACACCGATTATTAAATGGGATTTAATAAAAAAAAAATACGAGTGCTTGCCGAGGTCTGACGGACCCATGCTTCTTGTGTCTACAGGAAAAATTAGAAATAATTAGATTCCCAAATAAAAATGACTTAATTAATAAAAAGGATGAGTTCCTAGGAAAATGTATGCATAGATTACGTAAATGCATTAGAATACCAATAAGATATAATTGATCAATAAGGGCATAATACAGTAAAATTATGATAAAGCAGTAACAAAGAAAACTACTAGAAGAAATAAAGAAATGAAATTTAAAAAAAGACTTAGCCAAACTCCAGACTAACTGACCCCATAAAGGTCAATAGAGTAAGTTGAAGATAGAGGTAAGGGGTAATAAAAGTATAATGTTAAAAGCGCACTACTACCCACGTAGGTCAAAATAGGAGGAGTTTAACCCCAACTACAAACTAGCAGCCTACTAGGGTAAAATTCAAGAAGAATTAAGAAGATATCAGTTTAGCTATATAAAGTAACCGAAAAAAATTCCACTCAATCCCCCTGATGAAGTTGTTGGAGTAACACCGAAACTGCGGTCGGGAAATAACTTCTTCTACGACTATATATATGTATATATATATTAGTTATTTTTTCCGAGATGAAATAAAGGAAAATAAAGTGCTCAATTACAAATGTAAGAGCTTTATTTATTAAATATAATTATTTATACAGAGGTTTTAGTGAGCATCTACCTAAGGTTTCTGGCTTTTGCCTTCTTCAGGATACTATTTCATCCCTCTGATGTGTCTGTAAGCTAACAGTTTACGGTTATGTATTTGTAAACAAAACGCGTTACTGTTAAAATTATAGACGCTGAACAATCAAAGGGAGATAACTTTGTGAGCCTTAGTTTTGAATTTGTTAGCGTCTATAATTTTACCGTAACGTGTGTTGTTTACAAATACATAACCGTAAACTGTCTCTTGTCGCGAGGTCTAATACTGAAATGTTGGGGAGTTTTCATTGCTATTACTCCTAAGTCAACGCTGAGTGGTAGTACATGTTAGAGTACCATTTATGGGTTAACTCGATAAAAAAGAATTCTAAAAAATGAGCTTGCAGTTGCATCTAAGGGTGAAGTTCCAATTCTGGAACTCTGCATAGTGTGGGATAAATAATAACCGATATGCGAGACTAAAATTTTTTATCCCCACTCTACCCAGGCCACGTCGAATAGCCGCTTCTAATTTGATATAAATACTCAAAAGTTTCCCAAATAACGATTTCTTATAGACTGCTTATTCAATTATTGAATCTTAGCCACCTTGGCACCATTGGAATTGGTGGTTTCCGTATTCTTCAAGGGACTTAGTCTCGAAATCTTCACGAATCGCATTGGTCTTCTGGCAGATTACGCTGTTGTGAAATGATACAATTATTCTTCAGTTCCCATTTATTTTCATTATATCGATTTTCATGTCGTCCATTACGAATCTTTAATACTTAAAGAAAAACCTGTCTCCATTATTCCGATTCATGCTCGAGGCAATTAAGTTCTTGATTATTTATGGATTAAATAGGCAATGAATTATTGAAGAAGATATGTTTACTTTTCTGTCGAAATTGAATTTGCATTATCTTGTCTCCAGCGAACAGAAAGAAAGTTAAACACTCGCAGCTAACAGCAAGCCCTATTGATCAAAACGATAGCATATGTGTGCATAGAACTGTAGTTCGGAAATCCAAATAAATTAGCTTTACAGTGTTGCCCATAAATATTTGAACAGACAAATCTTATTATAATGGAGCTTTTGTATTTGTCTGTCTGTAACAAATACACTTGGGGAAAGATATGAATCCAACTACTCTCCCTCCAGCTATGGGTAAATAGTAGGGAAACTGGGCTCTTTAAACAGGCAACCAGTCCAAGAGAGAGAAAACTCGAACCTTTTAAACTCCCCTGGGGTGGTCACTACTAGAATAGGCCCAGTTCGGCGGCTCTTTAACCTTGGTTAAGCAACTAGTCTAGGTGAAGGAACACTCTGAATTCAAATCAGTTAAACACCACTGGGGTTGTCACTTCTAAAATAGGCTCAGTCCAGCTTTTTAACCTTGGTTAAGCAACCAGTCTAAGGGAAGGAAAACTTGAATTCAAACCTGTTAAACTCCGCTGGGGTAGTCACTACTAGAATAGGCTAAGTCCGGCTCTTTAACATTTGGTTAAGCAGCCAGTCTAGGAGAAGGAAAACGTTATTTAAACCTGATAAACTCTGGTGGGTGGTCAGTGCGAGAATAGGCTCAGTCCAGTTCTTTAACCTTGGTTACGTAACTACTCTAATGGAAGGAAAACTCTGAATTCAAACCTGTTAAACTCCGCTGGAGTGGTCACTATTAGAATAGGCTCAGTCCTAATTAGTGGTCTATTTCCCTAAACTAATAAACAAAAATTACGTCACCAACAACCTTACAATTCTCTTAGTTATTTACGTTATATTACAATTATAATTTAATCTTAATTAGCATCTATATATTGTTGGTCGTACGATGTGAAGACTAGGCTCTTTAACCCTGGATATTTAACCAGTCTAGGAGAAAGAAAACTCTGTATTCAAACTGTTAAACTCCCCTTAAGAAAGTGACCTTGTGTCACATCATGCTCGTGCAGAGGGGTTGGTATATATATATATATATATATATATATATATATATATATATATATATATATGGTAGAGATATGAGGAACAAGGACAAAACTCAGACAAACGTATGTAGGATATATTTCGCTAGAGCAATGAGCTCGGCATCATCAATTGTTTTATTGATTATCAAATGTATCATCTCTACCACATTCTGTCGGATTTATTCCAATCCTCTTTCCTCATATATATATATATATATATATATATATATATATATATATATATATTCAGCTATTCCTAGTATATAACTTAGCGTATCTGTCGCTTCTCAGATAATAGCGCTACAATACCTCGACTGTGTTCCTTAATTGTACACCGTAATCATCTTGCAACACACTCTGCTTAGATAGAGACCGTCCAAATTGTCTAAGATGAAATGCAAAAATGTAATCTGATTATCTGGTGTTCCTTGTACGCCGAATTTTTATTTCTTATGAGTGTCGTCACCTCGGATAAATAACGGACCACTCCTTTTGTTGTTATGAAAGAAATAAATGGAAGAAAAAGTACATGCTGCACAGAAAAAATATAACAAGAAAGACAGGACAGGAAAGATAGAGAGAGAGATTGAGCACGCGAAACGATAACGCTAATCTGTTTCAGAGGAATATAACGAAAAGATGAAAGAAGGAAAGAAAGTGTGAGATAGATAGATAAATAGACAGATAGATCTTAAGTAATCATATCAAATTAATCATACCGTAGTATATCCACACTTCCTGATGGGACTCAGGAATCGCAAGTTTCCTGGTTCGATACCGGCCCTCGAAACTCAGCGTATGAGTAGCACAGGATCAGTGCGGTAAAGTGAGGAGCTGATGGTAGGTGTTGTGCTCCTCTCCAGACGCAAAAACAATCTCCTGCAGTCTCATCTCAAAAACTCAGAGAAATAACGCAAACAAGGGTTGGATTTTTTGGTTTGTTTTGTTTTACGGCATATCAACCTCAGTGGGTCATTTAATGCCGATAAAGTTTTGAAATAAATTCATTCTTAATGGATAATACAATTTTTTAACAGTACTACCATCCGGGTCAGATGGTCCAGGGATCAATGGTGATGAAGGAGATAGAGTTTAACGTCAAACAAGCTTCCCATAAGGGCAATAGAATCATATAGTGCGAGGGCTTGACGTGGCCAGCCGATTGATCGGAGTCTCCGACCGCCGTCTAGCCCAAGAAAGGGCCACAGTAGAGTATTGCAAGTCATGAACTGCTCATCCCGTGTGTTCTATCCTTAAGCATCACGGTTCGCCACCCACGGTCAACAGGTGGCACCAATGGGGGAGTCTTACTCCTCTTCAGAGGTGCAGTCGGTTTATTCTAACGCCCCAGCCGACAGGGCGGAACAAGGGCTGGAATGTCGTAAAACAAACCAAGCAAACAACTAAACAATAATAATCATTCATCTTCATACAATGACTGCTATTTACACAGTTTGCATCTTCATCAGAATGACTCTGGGTTCAGGCATGGTTACGGGGCCGAAGCATCATTACCACTAATCCAGAGCGCCCCAGCAGTATCTCACGATACCACCAGACTTTGTCGGTTTGATGTCCAATTAGGACTGCCATATCCACGTCGATGCGGTTAGAGCTTTCTGTATCTTTTTTTATTTATTTCCTCTTGTCTGGTGGAGAAAGTCCAAGTTCAGACAAAAATGCCGAGGTTGAGTTGGTAATAATTCCCCGACATCCGACTTCGATGGGAAATACATTTGTTATCCATCCGCTTCTGACACATTGTTCACGTAGGTCTTCATATTTTTCCAACTTACGCTGATGGGCCCAATCAAGATTTTCTTCAAATGGAACTGTCAATTCAACGATAAAAAAACTTTCTTTTGATTAACAGACCAAATGACAATATCAGGACGCTGGGTTAACGTTATATGACAATGTGCATTCTTACATCATCTTGTCTAAATTGTCTTTTATTTTTTTATTTCGATTTGATTTGGTGAATAATTCAAAAGTTTTTTGTACAATATATTTGGAATCGACAAAATGCCAAAATGACAAAATGTAGGAAATTGATAGTCTTGGAGAATATGGCGGGATTTGTCAGGAAATTTTGACAGAGAATCTTGATCCAAATTATTAATATCACGCAAAACTTTAAAATTCTTTCAGGTGGCAGATGAGGCTTTACCAATTCAGAACTGAATATAAGAGTAAAATATTTAAATGAAAGATAAAAAAAGAAGAAGAAGGAAGGAAAGGAGATAAGCCAACAAGTGAAGCTAGGGAGGGGGGGAAAGAAAGAAAGAAAGAAAGAAAGAAAGAAAAGAGGCAAGAGTTGCTCAAGAAAAAGAAAAGAAAAGAAAGAAAGACAGAAAGAAAGAAGAAAGAAGAAAGAAAGAACCAGGGACGAGAAGCATATAAAAAAGAAAAGTAAAAAGTCACGTGAGATAAAAGACGAAAGGGAAGAAATAAAGATAAAGATAGAAAGATAGGAATGAGGAAGGAGTTGCTTAAAAAGAAAGAAAGAAAGTAAGAAAAAAGAACCAGGGACGAATAGCATATAAAAAAGACAAGCGAAAAGTCACGTGAGATAAAAGACGAAAGGAAAAGAAAGAAAGAAAGAAGAAGATAGGAATGAGGAAGGAGTTGCTTAAGAAAGAAAGAAAGAAAGAAAGAAAGAAAGAAAGAACCAGGGACGAGAAGCATAAAAAAGAAAAGAGAAAAGTCACGCGAGAAGAAAGACAAAAAGAAAGAAAGAAAGAAAGATAGGAATGAGGAAGAGTTGCTTAAGAAAGAAAGAAAGAAAGAAAGAAAGAAAGAACCAGGACGAGAAGCATATAAAAAAGAAAAGAGAAAAGTCACGCGAGAAGAAAGACGAAAAGAAAGAAAGAAAGAAAAAAGAAAGAAAGAAAGAAAGGAAAGAGGCAAGAGTGCTTAACAAAGAAAAGAAAAAATAAAGAAAAATGAAAGAAAGAGCAAATGAAAGAAAGAAAGATAAAAGAATAAAGAAAGATGTAAAGCCCACGTAAAAAAAAAAAAAAAAAAAAAAACAGAAAGAATAAATGAAATTAAAATAATAAAGTAAAGAGAGAGAATTGATTAAAGAAGAAAGAAAGAAAGAAAGAAAGAAAGAAAGAACCAGGGATGAGAAGCATATAAAAAAGAAAAGAGAAAAGTCACGTGAGATAAAAGACGAAAGGAAAAGAAAGAAAGAAAGAAAGAAAGATAGGAATGAGGAAGGAGTTGCTTAACAAAGAAAGAAAGAAGAAAAGAAAAGAAAGAAAAAAGAACCAGGGCGAGAAGCATATAAAAAAGAAAGAGAAAAGTCACGCGAGAAGAAAGACGAAAAAGAAAGAAAGAAAGAAGGAAGAGGAAGGAGTTGCTTAACAAAGAAAGAAAGAAAGAAAGAAAGAACCAGGGACGAGAAGCATATCAAAAAGAAAGAGAAAAGTCACACTAGAAGAAAGACGAAAGAGAAAGAAAGAAAGAAAGAAAAAAGAAAAGAAAGAGCAATGAAAGAAGAAAGAAAGAATAAAGAAAGATGTAAAGCCACGTACAAAGAAAAAAAAAACAGAAAGAAAAATGAATTAAAATAATAAAAGTAAAGAGAGAGAAATTGATTAAAGAAGAAAGAAGAAAGAAGAAAGAAAGAAAGAAAGTAAGTTAACTGGAAATGAGAAAGAAAAAAATTAATGAAAAGACAATACGCTTGGAAGGAAGGAACGGAAAAATTATTTTCATATTTAGTTTATGTTTCTGGCAACTTGAGGATTGACATATCTTAAATTCAATTAGGAGGAAAACTTCGCACGTTAGTATATTTAATATTTAGGATATACTACTAGTATGTACCCAGCCTTGTTCGGGTAATATAATATCTGCCTAAATTGAAATATACAAAGTCTCCACACGTGTAGGATGTGACACAAGATCATTTTCGATCTATACCTGATATTTAATTCTTTTCTATTTGAAAACTACAACTATATACACCATTATATACACCATATATATATATATATATATATATATATATTATATATATATATATATATATATATTAAAATGCAAATCTTGAAAAAATTATTTTTAGTAAATCCGAACTATAATAGCGTCCGCGGAACTAACCGACGTTATTTACAGTCCAAAATCTGACATTGAGTAAAGAACTTCAACAAACACCATGGGATCTTGCTCAACAACCTGATGATTGCCCTTTAGCATGAAACCTGGGTCGCTGTTTATAATGAACATTGATCTGTGAAAACTTTGTAAAATAAATAAATATTAGCTCTTACAATTTGTGATTGAGCACTGTATTTTCTTTGTTTCATCACAAAAAAAATTTTGTTTTTACATATATATATATATATATATATATATATATAATATATATAGAGAGAGAGAGAGAGAGAGAGAGAGAGAGAGAGAGAGAGGGGGGGGCACGTGGGCTAGTGGTTAGAGTCGTGGAAAATGGACTTCGTCGATTCGAGTTCAATCCTAGACGAAGCTGTTGGCATTTCACATTGCGCTAATACCCTTGGGAAAGGTATGAATCCATATATTCTTCCTCCAGCTATGTATTAAATAGTAGGGCAGACTGGGCCCTTCAGCCTTGGATAGGTAACCAGTCATGGAGAGGGATAACTTTGAATTCAAAATTCCTGAGTTCGGTCGTTGATTAGGTTTGTGGCAACCCTTGATGCACCAATTCTTTCCTATCGACTGTCCCAAAAAGTGTGAATGGTCCTACATAAGCCTTCACCACTATAAACAAATCGCTGTGTGTGTGTTCATTGTGTGTGTGAACCCTCATACGTCGAAAATCGATATACATATGGAGAAAATTTAGAACCAAACACGGGATGTTATGACGGGTGTAAATTTATAGTCGATGTTCGAACGTTCTGGTTTACAATGGAAACCTTCTTCAGGTCTGTGAAATTAAGAAAAAAAGTGGATTTATGTGGATAAAAGATGATGGATGTTTTGTATGCAT
>CM042171.1:43036312-43057072 GCA_023376005.1 Doryteuthis pealeii | reverse complement strand
CAGAGGAGATTTTAATTTCGATCTAAATTCGAATCTACCAATATTATAATTACATGCATTCACCCTACTGCTATCGTTCGAACAAAGGCATCAACCCGGGTCAAAATAATGAAGAGATCACCATCTTGTAAATCACGGAAAAAAAATTATTACTAAAACCACGTGCGAAGCAAGGACTTGAACCTTTTCGCGTATTTCCATTCGGAGCTTACTGCACGACAAAATCGGGAGAATGCAGTCTTCCAAAGACTTTCGAAAAATTATCGAAGTACCTAATTTCCATAGGACATTCACCAACATAATATCTCAAACCGGTGGGTTTCTCTATAAAAACCACTTTAATTACCGTTTCTCTAAAAAGATGCGACACAAATCAGGTGAAATTTCCAATCAAGTTGACCCAACATGAAACTCTCACGTCCGAACGAAAAAGTATAGCATGGTGATTTAGCACAAAAAAATTATTCCATTTCCAAATAAAAAAATTACAAAATAGAGATTTCCCCTTTATTCATGGATATACTATTTAAAATTATTAAATTAGCCCCTCTCAATATAAAATCATGAGTAAAAATTATTTACCTTAAGCCACAAAATTCTAAAAATTATAATCATACTGGTTAAACGGAAAAATATATATTTTTTTTTTCACTGGGGGGTAACACGTGCGTTTAATGAAATTACTACTAGGATTTGTACAATACATGTCTGTCACTCTCGGTATCTCACTCTTTACTTTCGACCCCCTCCAAAAACAAGCCTCTCTCGTCAACACAGCGGTCAGACTCCGAACGAAATTACGTTGATCCATTTCAGCTATCTATATATTTTTCTTTATACTAGAACAACTTTTTTTTTATCTACACGAGCAGAAACACACAGGTAAAATCACAGGTCACCTACCTTTCGATGTCTTATCATCGCCCAGTGTTTGTGGGCAGTGTCGTGCCCTCTCTTCTCTCCTACCAGCAACCAAAAATCTCGGCCTTGCCTTCTGATATCGCGATCGTCTAGTGTTTTGCTGTGAGCCGGTTCGTTCTCACTCTGTGTTGTGCTTTTGTGGTAACCTCAGGCTTTTCTGAATTCATGTGGAATTCTACTGGTCACTGCACCAATTAGACATATGTTGCATACTGGCTTCTTCAAACTCACGCTACTCTGACTCGTATACGTTGCGGGTATACAGCGGACATCGTTCCTGACCCCTAGACGATGTATCTAGTAGTCAGCATTTGAACTTCAATAACAACAGATACGCGTATACAAAAGATGACTCTTCTTTATTTTCTTCGGTGTGTGGTAGGTGAGTGGCGGGCAGGGAAAATGACACTACGACTACTTATGTGGTGGAAGGTGGTGGGCGAGCCTCACTGCTCGCTAGCAGCGCCCGACCGTATCGACGGTCAGACACCTTGTGCTTTCTTCGCCGTCTCCTCGGGTCTCTCTTGTGGGGTCTGTCCGGGTCTGCTTAAGTACCGACGACCGCCCACACATTCCTTTGTTCCTTGACCGGAAGTCCTTTCCCTTTGTTCAAGTTAGCGTTTGTCCAGATGAGTCCTTTGTCACACCTCTTTTGTTATACTAAGATTTCTGTCTCGCCTATCTATTGTCTTCTCAGTTCAATTTTCCTTTGTCTTTTCGACTTCCCGCGCAAAACAAACAGTCAATCTGCAACATTCGGTTCAAAGATTCGTGATGGCTCCCGAATACGACAAGAAAGTTCCCGAGTCCGAGAAGGTTCCCGAGTTCGACAAGAAATACCTGAAGAAGGCCGGAGGGTATATCGGCCGAAACGTTGTACAAATAACAATGAAGATGGGGACAATAGTCCGAATAACGCAGATAATACTAATATGTGATTTTATTATACTTTTTACATATTGAAACTATATTACAATTGATCTTAAATAAACATATCAAACGTTTTAATAATTACATTATCATACTGTGGTGTATCCGCAGGTCCTGCTAGTTTTGAATATGTGGTTTTTATCTTTTAAAAAAATCTTTTATTTATTGAATGACAGTCACATTTTTAGGTGAGCATTCAAGGCGTCATCTCCGTTTTTCTTTGGTGTCATCAGTTTTCTCGTTTCTTTGATTAAAATTTTGTCATTTCTTTTCTTTTTACGAAGGTTGATTGATTAGGTTATACCCTCGGGTTCTATTTTATCTTTTAAATGTTGAAACCGTATGAAAAACAATGATAAAATAGTTTTAAAAAATGAATAACAAATACTGAAACTTTCGTGTCATTTCAATCAGAATCTTTTAAATTTCGTTTTTGACAAATTTCCTCTACTCTTGTCTTTAAAGTGCGAACAAATAATCATTTGACTCTGTCGACACTTGTGCTACGTATGCCAACTGTAAACAAAACGCACACACACACACACACACACACACACACACACACATATATATATATATATATATATATATATATATATATATATTGGGAGATTATGTGCTTAATTAAAGTCATACCTAATCTGTTAATTAATTAATTATAATTAAATGAATTAGAGGTGCATATCGGTTTAAATATAAAACGTAAACAAATCGAGAAAAAGTCGATCTCTGTATGTACATTTCAGCTCTGCTGATGAGGCCTAATGGGCTGAAATGTACATACAGAGATCGATTTTTTCTCGAGTTGTTTACGCTTTACATTTAAACCGATATGCACGCCTAATTCATTTAATTATAATTAATTAATTAACAAATTATGTATGACTTTAATTAAGCACATAATATCCAAAAAATTGTCGGCTATCGCCATTTCAAACACATTATTTGTCCACTTCATATATATATATATATATATATATATATATATATATCATCATCATCATCATCATGTCGCGCTTTCAGCGCGGATATCCATGACACTCTCTCTCCATCCGTCCCTATCGCTCATCATTCTCGGGAGGTCCTCTATGCAGCATCCTGCATCCGCACAGAGCTGATCAATTTCACCTCTTCGAATTATTCTGGCCAAATGGCTTTCCCTAGCTTTTATTGGTTAGCATAAGTGTGCATAAAGCCATACAGACTACAAAGTGATTTTAATAAGTATTTTATTCTTCACACAATGCAGCTGTGGAAACTACAAATTAAACGAAAGACTTCATACAAGTCACAAAATATACAAAAAAGGCCAACAAATTTACAAAACAATAAAACAAGCAAATTTCACACAATAAATATAAAGTTAACACAATTATAAAGTTAACAGGAAAGGTTTGCGCCTCGTAATTTACCAAAATTCTAAACATAAAACATTTAAGCATATCTACAACTTACAAAATAAAGGAGCATACAAAAGGGTTTGAGTTATTTAACTTATTTGCCTCAAAAAGGCACAAACAGTATGTTAACTAGGGTAAGGAAGTAATTTACCATTTAAGACAAGAAGTGACCTGAAAAAAATGAGAAAGTTTTGAAATAAAATAAATAATGCATTATAAAGATCATTCATTGATACATAAACACTGAAAATTTCATTAAAATCCGATAATTTCCTGATTTTTGGTAAATTATTTTCTGTAGGGGGGCTAAAGTCATTTTGTCAAAAACGCATTTTTGGCTCCGTTTGCCAGTCCCTAATTTAAATCATGTTTATCTGCTAGCACCAGATTACACTTAAAATCCGGTCTAAGAGACAACGACTCACTTCAGTGGAGTTTATCGAAAGGCGGGTGAAAATTGCGCGACTATGTCTAGTGAAAGACCCAAACCTTGAGTTCATGTTTGAAGTTTCCGGTACCTAAGAACATTGGGTATTTGGAAGAATAATGTTGACCCATCTTAGTTAAGATAGACTAGATAAAAAAAAAACTTGTTTAATTATTGATTAACTTAGCTAGATTATGTAAGTCATGGGCATTTTTTTTTTAGTACTCACGATTCTTCGTTTTCATAATAATTTCCGGGTGGATCCATTCATTTCTGTTACGTATTTTATTTTTCCGTTGATTTATACCCTTTCACGAAAATATCTTCTTTTACCGCTAAATTACATCATTTCTATTAGCCTGCTTTCTTTCCTCCCATACTGCGTAATGTCATTTGTGTAAGCTTTCTCATTTCCCGCTAAATGACGTAATATCTTCTTTTTTTCCCCGCCAAGTGACATCACTTCTTTCTTCTTTTTTTTGCGCGCTAAATAACGCTAATTTTTTTAGATTTTTTCACTCTTTCTTTTTTCAAGCTAAATGACATTTTTTCTCTTTGTTTTTCACGTTTCTTTTTCCACTGAATGACATTTCTATTTAGTTAATTCTCTTCTCGCTAGGTGACGTCATGCGATACGTTTCTTTTTCCTCATTAAATTAATTAATTTAGTTTTGATTACCATTTTCTGCTAATTTCTGCGTATCTTCATAGAAAAGCCATTTACAATGTTATTTTATTGTACCGTAATTATTTATGTATAAACATCTTAATCAAGACATGCTGTCACCTCGGATATCCATGAAAATCCCGCCCTGTCGGCTGTGGCGTTAGAATGCACCGAATTCACCTCTGCAGAGGGGTGAGACTCCCCCAATGGGGCCACCTGTTGGCCGTGGGTGGCGACCCGTGATGCTTAAAGACAGAACCCAGTGGATGAGCAGTCCATGACCTGCAAAACGCCACTTAGGTCCTTTCTTGGGTTAGACGGGCGGTTGGAGAGCCCCCCTCCGATCAATCGGCTGGTCACGTCAGGCCCTAGCACCTATATGATTGCCCTAAGTTGGCGCAATATTGGGTGGTAGAAGACGATGGTTGAGGGTCTACATGTCATGGGAATGACGTTAAACTCTCTCTGATGGTGAGGTTCCGGTTTTGGGGAATGTGGAGCACCTCTCCTTCACCATTGCTCCACTCTGACCCGGAGTGGTAGTACCTGTAAGGTTCCATCTATGGGTTAGAATAGAAAAACATGAGTTTATAATTAAAATTTGATTATCATTAAGAATTAATTTCTTCCAAACTTTGTCGGCATTAAATGACCCACCAGGTTGATTGCATTAAAACCCAAACCAAATCATGTCAATCACTCGCCAACCATCCTTATCTATCATTGGCAGTGGAGGTTCTCTGCGCAGTATCTAGAATCCACAGAGAGCTGATTCAGTGCGCATAACACATTTATTAAATACCAAAATCCGGTACCAAATGGATACATACAAACACAGAGCAGATAAGTACAAACACTTAAAAAGACAAATTACACTAAATAGAGGAGGGTCTGTTCGGTAGAGCCAACGCAGCAAAGTCCGTTTGACTATAATTCAGCTAGTCAATCTTCTTTACTCACAGGCTGTTTTATTGCAATGAGCCAGTCCATCTGGTAATTCTGAAGGGGTGTTAGCAATTCTACAACGGTTTCCACAGGAAAACGTCACTGATGAGTACGTCCTTGCTTCTCTTGCAGTGTCCAGCATGTTTTGTCTAATTAGCACGGTTTGTGTGATAGGAGGCAAGTGGCCATATAGCTTCTTTCTATGGGAGGTTGTTTCCACGATGTGTTTAAGACTACACGCAGAATTCCTGTGCAACTCCTATCTAGCTTATTCTCCAGGCACTTCGTTAGGGTCTAAGTGGTGTAGCCGTACAGTAGCACTGACACAACTAAGGCTTGAAAAAATAAGACACACAATTATTATTTGTTTGGAATTATCTACTTAATTATTTTCAACTTTTTCAACTTCATGACATTTTGTCAGAAAGGCTTTGGGGAAAAGATTTTAAAGAATTTATATCTTATTACAATGGAGATTGTGCGTTTTTCTGTCTGTAACCGAAACTATATTCCTACCAAGTCACAATTCTCTTACTTATTGACATCACATTCTCCATGATTTTATTTTTATCTAAACCTCAATTATTAATAAAATTGTCTTACATTATTAATACTGTTAACTATGTCTACATACTAACAACATGCAATTATATTTATATATACAACAAAATAGCGGTTTACGGTGTGAACGGGAAGGCTAATTTGCATATTAATATTAAAAAATCGAATTTAATAAATATGTGCTTAGTATTATTGATTTCTAACTGTTTGGTTTTATTTTAATGAATATAAGCAAAATCTCTTCAATGAATCTTAAATGAAATCCATTAACAAGATAAAATAACTCATTTTATTCTTTACTTCCTCTTTTAATTAAATACTTAAATTAGAAAAAATAACAATGAAAGACGAGAGTGATGGAAGAGTAAGTTTCAGTTGTTTCATTTTTTTATTATACTCCCTCTGTTTCAAATCTTTTTATCTGTATTCTTATTTAGTTTCATTAGCGTTTCTAATTTAATACAATATTTTATTACATTAAAACTTAAATACTTGCACCCGGAGGGTGCACATATTTGCTAGTACCACTAAAGAATCAACGAGTATGTGTCTATATTTAGATATATACGCTGGCAGATAGATAGTTTTATAGGAAAACAGACACAGGGATAGATAGATAGATAGATAGATAGATAGATAGATAAATTCATATGGACATGTTGAGATATATAAATATATAGATATGAACAAGTTGAGATAAATGGTTAGATAGATATTAACAGACACACATAGATAGATAGATAGATAGATAGATAGATAGATAGATAAATTCATATGGACAGGTTGAGATATATAAATATATAGATATGAACAAGTTGAGATAAATGGTTAGATAGATATTAACAGGTTGTGACAGATACTTAGATACGTACATGTAGGGATAGATTTATTTTAGTATTATTTGCGTTATTCGGGCTATTGTCCTCATTTTCATTGTTATCTGTACAACGTTTCGGCCGATATGCCTTCAGGCCTTCTTCAGGTATTTCAGTAACATAGAATAATAATTAACACAGCTTAACGCCCCTAGCCCAGCTATATTTAGCGGAATGAGAACAGGATACTCCCGTGGATTGAATAAAGGGTTAGGTTCAAAGTTCCGTGATGGCTCCCGATTACGACAAGAAATTTCCTGAGTCCGAAAAGAAAGTCCCCGAGTCCTAAAAAAAGGTTCCCGAGTCCGACAAGAAATACCTGAAGAAGGCCGGAGGGCATATCGGCCGAAACGTTGTACAAATAACAATGAAGATGAGGACAATAGTCCGAATAACACAGATAATACTAATCATCAAGCCTCATCTCAAACATTCAGAGAAATAGATTTATTTTAATCACATAGTATATATATACAGGGTGTTCGGGATAAATTCGACATACATATATTTGGTTATTTTTCTCCGTAGGTCGGAGGTATTGACGTACACTACGCTTCATGTAAAATCTTGGACCCTTCTTCATCCATATACGTGATGACAGATAGAATGGATGACTGGAACCCACCTGAATCATAGAAGAGAATAACATGTATTATGATGATCTGCGCCGGCCATCAAATAAGGAGATTATGGTTGCTGCCCAATGCTCCCTGAACACTGTAAAAACAATCAGGCATGTGTCACATAATCTATGCATAGATTATTGTCAACCCCTGTATTTCTGGCCCCTTTTCATATCACGGGCGGGACTTTCCATGGAATATTACAGAAAGCCCGCGAAGTACGTGAAGTCCTTTGGGACCAAGTTAACCCGTTAGTTTCAGCTTGGACGTCAGGCCTATCTGCTTTATTTGGGGCTCACTTGCACACGCGCGATGTGTTTAGTTAGAGGAAGATGTTTAGTTAAGTAAATAAAAGTTTACATACATAATATGGTTTTGTGGTTGATGAATGTCTTAGCAACAGGACTAACCTAGAAGAAGAAATGAATCAAGGACGACCAACTAGCAAGAACAGAGAAATAGAAGTCATAGAGAAAGAATAGAAACGACTAGAGATCACCAATGGCCAAAGAAGTAAGTTATGCATCTCTCTATCTACCCGTGTCTATCTCTCCCCAATAAAAGAACACTTGTGTATGTACCCAGCAGGGGTATATGTGTATGAGTATGCAACAAATGAACTGGAAAATTGTAATGGAGACTACGAGGCTGTGGCTAGAAGAAAACAACGTAGACGACCTGATTGTGTTCGTAACCCGGAATTACTCGGAAGTCTACAGAAAAAAAGTGTTGGAGGACCCTGTCATTGGAATTCGGGTTTTGTCAAGTGAATTGTATGTTTCAGTCTCAACATGAAGCTTGCTCTCAATGAAGACCTTCGCTACTACTCATACAAGCGTCGCAGATGTCAACTGCTCCCAGAAAGGGCCCGTGAAAATCGTCTGACGAAGACGAAGAAACTTCTGAGCAAATTGAAACATCCTACTGAACCACAAACCATCTGGTTCTTTTCCGATGAGAAAGACTTTTGTCAAGATCAAAATCACAACACGCAGATTAACAGCTGGCTTGCATACAGTCCAAAGGAATCTCCTCATGTCATGCAGACTAAATTTCCCAAAACTGTGATGGTTTTAGGATGTGTGTCCTCTGAGGGTGATGTGATGCCTCAACATTTTTTCAGAGAGGATATCAGGTTGAATTCAGATGCCCAGATGGAGTTGATAAACACTGAAGTCAAGCCATGGATAACAAGGGTAACCAAATGCTAGGCCATATGTATGGCAGCAGGATCGGCCCCTCTGTCACACCTCTGGGAAAAGACAAAAATAGTTGTCAGCGAATTTTTTCTACCTTCGAATAAGAGCGTGTTTCCCTGCCCCGTAAAATTCTATTGACTGTTCTTTGAACCACCTCTTCACTACAGATTTCACTTCCTCGTCACTGGAATAATTTTGCCTCTTCAAACATATATTTCATGGGGCCGAGGAAGTGAAATCTGTTGTGAACAAGAGAGGAAGTGAAATCTGTATTGAAGAAGTGGCTCAAAGAACAGTCAACAGTATTTTACTGGGCTCTCATTCGATGGTTGAAAATTGCTATTGAGAGAAACGGTAACTATGCAGAGAAGTAGGGATATGATTCACAGAGGACAAGATTTATTTTGATGTATGATAGATGTTCCTGTGTTGGTAATAATACCTTTCCTAAACAAAACGGCATTACTTTTTAAATCACCTATGTAGAGAAGTAGGGATGTGATCCACAGAGTACCAGCTTCATTTTGATGTATGGTACATGTTCCTGTGTTAGTAATTATACCTGTCCTAAACAAAATGGCATTATTTTTTTATTCACCTATGTGGAGAAGTAGACATGTAATCCACAGAAGACCAGCTTCATTTTGATGTATGATACATGTTCCTGTGTTGGTAATTATATCTGTCCTAAACAAAATGGCATTACTTTTTGGTTTGGTTTGTTTTGTTTTACGGCATATCAACCTCAGTGGGTCATTTAATGCCGATAAAGTTTTGAAATAAATCAATTCTTAATGGATAATACAATTTCTTTATAAATACATTTTTCTATTTAACCCATAGATGGGCATTACTTTTTGATTCACCTATGTGGAGAAGTAGAGATGTAATCCACAGAAGACCAGCTTCATTTTGATGTATGATACATGTTCCTGTATTAGTAATTATACATGTTCTAAACAAAATGGCATTACTTTTTTATTCACCTATGGGGAGAAGTAGGGATGTGATCCACAGTAGACCAGCTTCATTCTGATGTATAATACATGTTCCTGTATTAGTAATTATACATGTTCTAAACAAAATGGCATTACTTTTTTATTCACTTATGAGGAGAAGTAGGGATGTGATCCACAGTAGACCAGCTTCATTCTGATGTATAATACATGTTCCTGTGTTAGTAATTATACATGTTCTAAACAAAATGGCATTACATTTTGATTCCCCCTCGTACATTTGACTTTACGAATATTACGTTATTTTCCTTCAACCTATAAGCAAGGCATTTTGAAATATTTTTTCTCCAATTGCTTTCAAAAATATATCATATCATATGACATTCTTATAGATTCTTGTTTTGAAATTAAAATCAAAACCAAATAAAATTCAATGAAAATGAAAAGAATGGAAAACGGAGTAGATATTGAAGATTTAGCTTTCATGTTAACGTCAAAATACAAAAAAAGACAAAACCCCACAACTTCAAACGTAGAAAAACAAATCAATTTGGATTCTTCTACAAACATATCTGCGGTTCAATGTATTATATCGTTAATAAACCAATTTTTAAAAATTGAAAAAAAAAAAAAAATTCCAATCGGAATTCTATAAACCCATTCCTTTTGTCAAAAATGACATATCATATCTAGCATATGGTCTTCCCAAAGAATGCATTCGACAATGATTTTTACTATAAAATGCATTGGACGATGACTTTTACTATAAAAATGTATTGGACGATGACTTTTACTATAAAAATGTATTGGACAATGATTTTTACTATAAAAATGCATTAGAAATGATTTTTACTATAAAAATGCATTGGAAATGTTTTTTACAATAAAAATGCATTGGAAATGATTTTTACTATAAAAATGCATTGGACAATGATTTTTACTATAAAAATTCATTGGAAATGATTTTTACTATAAAAATTCATTGGAAATGATTTTTACTATAAAAATGCATTGGAAATGATTTTTACTATAAAAATTCATTGGAAATGATTTTTACTATAAAAATGCATTGAAAATGATTTTTACTATAAAAATGTATTAGAAATGATTTTTTACTATAAAAATGCATTGGAAATGATTTTATTATATAAATACATTGGAAATGAATTTTACTATAAACATGCATTGAACAATGATTTTTACTATCAAAATGCATTGGAAATGATTTTTATTATAAAAATGCATTAGAAATGATTTTTACTATAAAAATGCATTAGAAATGATTTTTATTATAAAAATGCATTGGAAATGATTTTTACTATATAAATGCATTGGAAATGATTTTTAGTATAAAAGTGCATTAGAAATTATTTTTACTATAAAAATGCATTGGAAATGATTTTTACTATAAAAATGCATTGGACAAGGATTTTTACCATAAAAAGGCATTGGAAATGATTCTGACTAAAAATGCATTGGGCAATGATTTTTACTATGAAAATGCGTTGGAAATTATCTCTATAATGATGCTCTATAAACACCCGAAAACAATGGTTCACTCGCCTAATGGTAACACTGATTTCTTTGACATTACAAATGGAGTCTTGCAAAGAGATACAGTAACACCAATTCTATTTATACTCTTCCTAGATTAAATAATCCGTACGTCAATAGATATAAGGAAAGAAAATAGTTTCACTATATATCTTATCAAATATTAAAGCTTACAATCAATAATCTTTCGCATCTTGGAAATGTTATAGACTACTATAAGTAATAGGAACAATTGTGGCTTGACGGAAGCAAATGCGAGTCAGCTCGTAACTATATTGGTCGGACACAATCTCCACTTTCTTTGCTGTAAATTTCTACTCTTTTGTTAAATACATTTTTCTACATTGTCGTGTTTGTCTTATTTTGACCCCTTAAAACCCCACAAAAGTAAAGTAATTAGTATTATTTGGATTATTCGGACTATTGTCCTCATCTTTATTGTTATTTGTACAACGTTTCGGAGGGAATATCGGTTTGATAATTATGGTTAGCAGAATAAGAATAGGATGTCCCCATGGACTGAATAAAGGGTTGGATTCAAAGTTCTGTGATGGCTCCCGATTACGACCAGAAGGTTACCGAGTTCGAAAAGAAGTTTCCCGAGTCCGAGAAGGTTCCGAGTCCGACAAGAAATACCTGAAGAATGCCGGAGGACACACTGGCCGAAACGTTGTACAGATAACAATGAAGATGAGGACAATAGTCCGAATAATGCAGATAATACAAAACTTAAATACATACCTGGCGGATAGCGCATATGTTAACTAGTAGTTATAGATAAGATAAAAATTTCAATATCTATATAAAAAAAAGGTGTTTTGTGAAGAATGTCATGTCCTTTCTGCCCTCGCCACAATTAGTTTGATAAACCGAAGAAAAAAAATCATGTGCCCTCCGGCTTTCTTCATCTAATAATCCAAATACTACTAATTATCAAGCCTCATCTAAAAAAAAATCAATTTTAAAGTAATATTTATGTATCTATCAACACCCCTCAGTCACGTGCAGGTTGTGACACAAGGACATATATAATCGAAGTTTTTCCTTCTTCCAAACTGGTTGTCTTACCAAAGCGAAAGAGCTCAGTATGTCTTATTATTTACCCATACCAGGAGCGGGGGAGAGAACATATGGGTTCATGCATTTCGCAAGGGCATTAGCGCGAAAATAAAAATGTAAACAACCTCGATCCAGGGTTTGAACTCGGGTCGCTGTTTCCATTTCCTACCACGATAACCGTGACGCTAAGTGTGGCTTTAATAACCTTTTTGTATGTGTACAATCTTTGATATAAGCGTTGGTACCTTGATTTACGAGTGTCCAGCTTACGAGTTTTTGGTTTTATCGGCGCAGACGACACTGTAGATCTTTTATACCGAAAGAAAAAAAAATCAACTTTTCACTCTTTCTAAGCAGATGCTTACGCCTGTGGCATTCTGTAGTAAAAATGGTTGAGGTAACTTCAATAATCTTATTGTGGTGGAGATTGTGTGTTTATATATCACTGCACCAGAGATTGCCATTTAAAAATTGGTCTGTTCAGCCACTCGTGCAGTTGCAGGTTAAAAAAAGTGGACACTACGCCATTGTCTTTAGTAGACGGAAGGATATGGCATTCTGTAGTAAAAATGGTTGAGGTAACTTCAATAATCATATTTAATGGAGATTGTGTGTTTCTATGCCTGTAACCGAAACTATCCATTATTGTTGTGGAAACTACGTAGGAACGAAAAGGAGTGAAAAAGAGAGGGCCGAAGCCGCCGCAGAAAAGAGAGCCAGGAGGAAGAAACAACGAGAATGCAACAGCATCTCCAACAAGCATCAGCGCTTGTTTGCAATCACTGCACCAGAATTCAAAAATTGGTCTCTTCAGCCACTCGCGCAGTTGCAAGTAAAAAAAAAAATATGTAAAGTGGACACTACACCATTGCCTTTAGTAGACCGGAGGATGTCAACAACTGAAACTATGTTATTACTCAAGTCAAATTGAATAAATCAATACTATTCCAAAAGATATAGACATACTGACCAAATGTAAAGTATCAATAATGTTCATCATCATCATCATCATCAAGATGCACTGAAGTGATTCATACCCCCCCTCTCTCTCTTTCTCCTCTCTCTCTCTCTCTCTCTCTCTCTTCTCTCTCTCCTCCTCTCTTCACACACACACACACACACACCACACATTTCATCAAACGGAAATTTTTGGTAAATCCTCAAGATGGCACCCTGCAGGGCTCGACATT
The DNA here is from genome assembly GCA_023376005.1 of Doryteuthis pealeii. Lineage (NCBI taxonomy): Eukaryota > Metazoa > Mollusca > Cephalopoda > Myopsida > Loliginidae > Doryteuthis > Doryteuthis pealeii. Next base: position 43,043,765 of record CM042171.1, on the reverse strand, counting down.
AACACGTCCGTCGTCCTCCGGGACGATAAAATTACACCCGGGACGATCATACGTCATCCGGGTCAGTTTGCCGGGGACGGTAAAAATTTCAAAAGATTCAGCATGTCCTTCCCGAAAAAGGAAACCAATGATTACATGAAAATTGGGTAACTTAAAAAGTAAAAAGTATTTTGTTTTAGCTCAAAACACACTAGGAAATGGNATTTATTTGTCTAAATATCCAGAATATTTCACTGCTTCAGCTTTTCTTAATGATTACCGGTCCTCGCCAACTCAGCGTATGAGTAGCACAGGGATCTGTGCGTAAAGTAAGGAGCTGATGGTAGGTGTGGCGCTCCACTCAGATGCAAAACAATATCCTTGGTCTAGCGCCTATTGAAAAGGGATAGACTCCCTCGCTGCTGGCTGATACCGACTTTAGGCCGGCCCCGTCGACTTTACTTTATCTTATTATGCTACAGATGACTGACAAGTATAGATGATGCTAATGAATTAAACAAAATATTTTGATTTCAGGACGGTCCAAACCCTTTTCGGCGGTTGATAATTTTTTGTTCGGGGACAGTCATGAAAAAAGTTATGTGGGGCCTGGCCACCCTGGTCCGTACGAACTGATTAATGTGTTAGTCAAGTCCTAACATCTATATTGATGTCCCGCCCTGCCCGACATTGTGGCAAATCTCAGTCCAGGTGGTGGCTGAGGGTCTTAATGTCCTGGTTAGCTCGTTCAGTAGAGCTTCGGCTTGAATCACAAGGTTCCTGGTTCGATACCGGTCCTCGCCAACTCAGCCTATGAGTAGCCAGGGATCTGTGCCGGTAAAGTAAGGAGCTGATGGTGTGGGTGGGCTCCACCTCAGTTGCTAAATAATCTCCTCGGTCTAGCGCTAGTGAAAAGGGCATAGATTCCCTCGCTGACTGGCTGATACCGACTTAAGCCACCCCGACGACTTATTTCTTTAGTGATATATAAAAGACATTGAAGGGTTAAATCTATTAATAAATGGGATGTTTTAGCCAAATCTAACTAATGTTTTAAGAGAGACCTGGTTAATTAAAATAAGATTTATTGTATGTATCAATGATCTTTATAATAAATTAGATACTTTAGTGACGTAAGCAGTTACGTAGTTTCAGTTACGATAAAGAGACCGTATATTCATATAATAAGATTTTGAACAACCGTTACTAATGAGTTCAACAATCTTTCATTTCATTTAATTCGCCGTTCTTACACTTTAAAACGAGACCATTTTATTTAATAAAACATATAACGCAAATTATATTCCTCTTACCCCCTTCTTATCTGGGTGGGGTTGGAATGCACAAAAAGAATTATACTTTGCGGATACCAAGTCACATCGGAATCCAAGGAAACGAATAGCAGACTCAGCTGCAAAAACAGCTAAAAACAATCCACTTGATACACACTTTAAAATACCTTTTACAGACTTAAAAAGAACATAAACATTTACACAAAACAAAAATGGCAAAATTATTGGAATAACTCCAAACACAAACTACATGAAATAATGCACAAATAGGAAAACTTCAAATAAATCAAACCAAATATCCAGAAAGAAGAAGTAATATTATCCAGACTAAGAATAGGACACTCAACATTACCCATTCATACTCCTCAAAAACAAGGCCCCATATTGCATACCATGAAAAACCTACACAACATCAAACACATTTTAACAAAATGTAGCACCTAAACAAATACGAAAATACTACCTAAAAAAAATCTAAAAACAGATTCTACCAATAAACCCAGAAAAACTACTCGGATACAATAAAAGAGGCACCACATTTACAGTAAAATCTAAAAATCTTCCCCAAAAAATGAAACACAAAAATATATGTTAAAAAATCATCTAAAAATTCCATCACAAAAAATAGTCAAAACAAAAATTCATTTCAAAAACGTAGTCGCATTAAATGACCCTTGAGGTTGATGTGCCGTAAAAACAAGAACAAATCTCTCTCTCTCTCTCTCTCTCTCTCTCTTCTCTCTCTATCTATCTATCTATCTATCTATCTATCTATCTCTCCTCTCTTCTTTACAATACACACACTCCGATATAGTAGAACCTTACCATCTGAATTTAGTTGGAATTAATTTGGATATCTTGAATAGAAATACTTCCCGTTGTAACATCTCTCTCTCTCTCTCTCTCTCTCTCTCTCTCTCTCTCTCTCTCTCTCTCTCTCTCTCTCTCTCCTCTTTTCTTTTCTTTTTAATCTGAATGTTTTGTGATTCTTTCAGAATAAGAACTTTTGAGATTCTATCTCCATAAATACTTAATTAAGACGGATTACTTGGTCATTATTTGTGGAAATGTTTTGCTTGCTGTTTGTGATTACAAACACATTAACCGAATTTATCATCGTCAGATGATGGCATATTTGAAGGTTTATTTAAGCCATAATAAATATGAGGACAACAGTCCGAAATATCAAAATTATTAAAGAAAATATCTTCGACATAAATTAACCCAACAAATTGGAATGCCCTAAAATCTAACAAACCAACCAACCAACCAACCAACCTATTTTCCTTTTGAGATCTTTCTTTATTTGATTTGTTGTTTCTTTGTGTCCCTCCGAAGCGCGTGGCGTAATGGTTAAAGTAATGGGAAATAGACTTGTCGCCCCGAGTTCAAATCCTGGACGTGGAAATTGAATTTTCATTTAGCGCTAATATCATTGGGAAAGGTATAAATCCTAATCTACCTACAGCTATGGGTAAATAATAGGAAAGACTGGGTTCTTTAACCCTTGTTAGGCAACTAGTCAAGGAGAAAGAAAAACTCTGAATTCAAGCCTATTAAACTTCTCTTTTAATTGGCCTTGTATCACACAGCCTGCTCGTGTGGGGGTGATAGTATAATTATATTATATATATATATATATATATAATATATCTTATTATATATGAGATTGTGTGTTTGTCTATCTGAAGCCGAAACTAAATCACTACTCAAGTCACAATTCCTTTAGTTATTGACGTCACATTCACCATGAATTTATTTTTACTTAAACCTCAGTTATTGATAAAATTGTTATACCTTTATTAATACTTTGACTTTATCTACATTCTAATAACATGCAATTGTATTTATATATGCAACAAAATAGCGGGTTACAGTGTGAACAGGAAAGCTAATTTGCATATTGATATTAAAAGTTTAATTTTATTAAATATGCGCTTGTATTATTGATTTCTAATTGTTTGTTTTTTTCTTTAATGAATATGAGCAAAAAAACTCGGGATAAATCTTAAAAGAAATCCTTTAATATAAAGAATAAAGTAATTTTATTCTTTACTTCCTAATTTAACTAAATAGTTAAATTAGGAAAATCAGCAATAAAGGAGGGAGTGATGATAAAATGATGGAAGACTTAGTTTCAAAGTTGTTCTATCTTCGTTACCCCCTCTGTTTCAAAATCATTTTATTTGGATTTTTATTTAGTTTCAAAAGTATTTCAAATTTAACATATTTCATTACATTAAATCAAATACTTGCACCCGGAGGGTGCATATATTTGCGTAGTATATATAAATAAGATTTATCCGAAACTTGGTAGTAAGGGATGATTCTATATGTGATTTCTAAGACCCTTTTTATCTATAGTCCTTTTATACACCATTATATTATATATTATACTCTAATGTTTAAATATGTTTAAAAAAATTATTAACTTGTCTATTTATATTTTAATATAATACTCTGTTTTTTTTCTGTCCTGTCACTTTTTTGTCTGTCTGAATACCCTAAGAAGCCAACCTTCAGATGTAACTCTTTTTTTTTCTCTTTTACTTCCTGTTCTATGGTGACAATCCTATACTGTTAAAAATATTTTTTATATTTTTTATTTTGTTTTTTGTTTGAAATTATTTATTTTTTAAATTCAGCTTTTGTTTTTTTTGTGTATGTGCAAGTCCATAAGTGAATTGAGACCCCTGATGAGACGGAATTTTGGGGAGCTGTATTTAAATCAACTTAGATTTATATAGGCCCAATTCTGGTCGAAATAAATTATTATGGAATTATGGTTTGAGTTCTCCTTGTTTTATATTATATATATATTAATATATATATATATATATATATATATATTATATATTATATATATATATTATATATATATCGGTAATCTTTTTTAGTATTGGAGGTATTAAAAATAAAGTGCTCAATTACGTGGTGTAAGAGCTGTATTTATTTATTTATCATAGTGTACAACACATTTAAAGTGCCAATTTTTTCAGAGACAACACTCGTTGTCTTGAAGAAAAAGTGGTTAACAATACTGCTTGGAAGAACTAACGGTAATAATTCTACCATAAATATAATGTACACTATAATATTATATATTATTTATATATATTATAAGATATATATATATATATATATATTATATATATTATATATATTAATCCAAGTCTAGAGAAGAAATCTTCCTTACGCCACAAGAGTTTTATTTAAAAACATTCGCAGTTTGAGAGCTCAATGTGTGCTCTTAATGTTAGAGTCGCAGAGCAAATATATAAGTAAAGAATAACAAAAGACTTAGAGATTTTGCGTTATAGTCTATTTCAGGGAGCTTAGTCTAAGCTCTCTGAAATAGACTATAAAGCTAAATCTCTAAGTCTTTTGTTATTTCTTTTAATGTTATTTCTTATATTTATATATATATATATATATATATATATATATATATATATTATATATATATCCCTCTCTAAGTTTCATAATAAGGATGTGTTACTCTTAGTTTTCTCCTTTCTTTCTCCTCTAACGAGCTTTGTCTGAGGAAAATGGCTAATATGTTGCTTGGAAACCAACGGTAACAATTGCACCATAAATGTATTGTACACTATATATATATATATATATCTCTAAGATTCGAAATCGGGATATGTCTATTTTTAGGTTTTTCTCCTTTTTTTCTCCCTCATATTTTAAACATAACTTCATCTTGTTTGTTTCTCTCATCAATTCAACTTGAGGGTCTTCGGGGATTTTGTTGTGTCGTTTATTGGACATTGCTGATAAAGCCTAATCAATGTTTAAATCTAATAGCAGTAATTGTTCGACGCATCCTCTCATCTTTATCACAAAACTCTGAGGAATCATCTTATCCTTCATCTTGTAACATCAAATGTCTTGGGAATTTAGGTCAATCTGCTTCCTTTCTTTGAAGGCTTCACCAGATAAGAAGTTAATAAGGAATTGATCGAACCAATATCTGCTGAATAAACGACACCTTTGTTTTTATTTGTATCTTAATTTTGTTTAACCTTTGCTGGAGGAGTTTGATAGCTGTGTACGTTAGTGTATAGGAAATGACATCACATAATTATATAGTAAGAAATGTTAATTAAATTATTAACTATATTTTTTAAAATAAAATATAAATGAGTCGATTTGCTAAATTTCAAATTAATATCTCAAAGCAACAAAAAAAAAATAAATAAAGTAATCGAATTGAAGTAAAACGATGAATGATATTTAAAAAAAAAATAACATTATTAATTTAAAGCGTAGCCGATCGAATATCAAATTATTATAGTATAATACAATATATTATAAATTATTATGATATAATATCTTATTATAATGGAGATTGTGTGTTTTTCTGTCTGTAACCGAAACTATATTTACTCAAGTAACAATTCTCTTAGTTATAGACATCACGTTCTCCATGATTTTATTTTAATAAAATTGATACATTATAATACTGTTAACTATGTCTACATAATGACAACATGCAATTATATTAATTATACAACAAAATAGCGGTTTACAGTGTAAACGGGAAGGCTAATTGCATATTAATATAAAAAATCGAATTTAATAAATATGTGCTTAGTATTATTGATTTCTAACTGTTTGTTTTATTTTATGAATATGAGCAAAAATCTCTTCAATGAATCTTAAATGAAATCCATTAACAGATAAAATAACTCATTTTATTCTTTACTTCCTCTTAAAAACTAATAATACTTAATAGAAAAAATAACAATGAAAGACGAGAGTGATGGTAGAGTAATTTTCAGTTGTTCTATTTTTTATTATACTCCTCTGTTCAATCTTTATATACTTTCTGTTTTAAATATTTTTTAATCTGTATTCTTATTTAGTTCATTAGCTTTCTAATTAATACATTTTATTATCATTAAAAACTTAAATACTTGCACCCGGAGGGTGCATATATTTGCTAGTAATGTAAATAATTTGATATAATTTGATAAAAATGATATACTATACTTTCTAAGTATAGTAGGTCGTCGGGTGGTTAATAGGTTTCTTGAAGTTTGTTGATTTTAGTCGTTCGTAAGTGGATTTCCTTGTAGTCTGGGCTGAGAGAAAAAAAAGGTTCTCACACTGAATTTGGTAAAGTATTTGCGAATACTAATTATCAAGCCTCATCCAAAAATTCAGAGAAATAGTGTAGATAACAATAAGATGAGGAAAATAGTCCGAATAACCCAAATAATACTAATTATCCAGCCTCCTCTCTAAAAAATTCAGAGAAATAGTGTAGATAACAATAAAGATGAGGAAAATAGTCCGAATAATCCAAATAATACTAATTATCAAGCCCCATCTAAAAATTCAGAGAAATAGTGTAGATAACAATAAGATGAGGACAATAGTCCGAATAACCAAATAATACTAATTATCAAGCCTCATTCCAAAAATTCAGAGAAATAGTGTAGATAACAATAAAGATGAGGAAAATAGTCCGAATAATCCAAATAATACTAATTATCAATCATCTCAAAAATCAGAGAAATAGTGTAGATAACAATAAAGATGAGGACAATAGTCCGAATAATCCAAATAATACTAATTATCAAGCCCATCTAAAAAATTCAGAAATAGTGTAGATAACAATAAAGATGAGGACAATAGTCCGAATAATCCAAATAATACTAATTATCAAGCCTCATTTAAAAAATTCAGAGAAATAGTGTAGATAACAATAAAGATGAGGACAATAGTCCGAATAACCCAAATAATACTAATTATCAAGCCTCATCTCAAAATTCAGAGAAATAGTGTAGATAACAATAAAGATGAGGACAATAGTCCGAATAATCCAAATAATACTAATTATCAAGCCTCATCTAAAAATTCAGAGAAATAGTGTAGATAACAATAAAGATGAGGACAATAGTCCGAATAATCCAATAATACTAATTATCAAGCCTCATCTCAAAAATTCAGGAAATAGTGTAGATAACAATAAAGATGAGAAATAGTCCGAATAAAAATACTAATTATCAAGCCATCTAAAAAATTCAGAAATAGTGTAGATAACAATAAAGATGAGGACAATAGTCCGAATAATCCAAATAATACTAATTATCAAGCCTCATCTCAAAAATTCAGAGAAATAGTGTAGATAACAATAAAGATGAGGACAATAGTCCGAATAATCCAAT
>CM042171.1:43026312-43031312 GCA_023376005.1 Doryteuthis pealeii | reverse complement strand
TTTTCCTTCTCCTAGACTGGTTACCTAGCCATGGTGAAAGAGTCCAGTTTTCCTGCTATTTACCCATAGCTGGAGGGAGAACTGGATTCATACCTTTCCCAAGGGTATTAAAGCCATGTGAAATGCCAACAGCTTCGTCCAAGAATTGAACTCGCGTTGACGAGTCCATTTCCTACGACTTTAACCATTAGACCACGCGCCTCCAAATACTACATTATTATCCCATCACTAACTCAGCAACTGCGATAGCGATAATCACACAATGTTGTAATATACACACACACACACACACACACAAAGAGCTGATGTAGATGTGGCGTTCCACCTCAGATGCTAAAACAATCTCCTTGGTCAAGCGCTATTGAAAAGGGGATATACTCCCTCGCTGACTGGCTGATACCGACTTTAGTTTTTACTTTTGTATATATATATATAATTTGAATTTAAAGGTGCGTGGTCTAACACAAGACTTTTGATTTAATTAGAGCTCTTATTATTTCATAAGATCCAGACCAATAAACATGTGTGTGAGAATTTAGTCTTAATGGATAGATCACCATTGCGACCATCCTGTTCAGTACCCTACTAAAATCTGAATTTCCCAAACTCTTCCTCATATTTGTGTTGGTGAACCAGAGGAGAGGTCAAATACATGTAAAATACAATGCATGTATATCTGCATACCCATGGTTGTATACAGATGTATCTATCTTTTTAATACTTATTCTGAGTAGCTAGATCTTATTTTCTGTGTCTATTATCTTCTACCTTCACTGGTAGCTGGATCTGACTATCTCTGGATCGGACATGTTCTGAAATGGTAGATGTTATTCTGTTGTTTGTCGATTCTGGGACATTTTGTTTGTTTTTAGTTAACTAACACAAGACTTTTGATTTAATTAGAGCTCTTTATTATTTCATAAGTCACAAATCGTCGGGTGGCCTAACGTCGGTATCAGCCAATCAGCGAGGGAATCTATCCCCTTTTCACTAGCGCTATACAAGGACATTGTTTTTTTTCAGTCTGAGGTGGAGCGCCACACCTACCATCAGCTCCTTACTTTACCCACAGATCACTGTGCTACTCATACGCTGAGTTGGCGAGGACCGGGATCGAACTAGGAACCTTGTGGTTTCTAGCCGAACGCTCTACCGACTGAGCTAACCCGGCCCCTACTTTACTAACACAAGACTTTTGATTTAATTAGAGCTCTTTTTTATTTTATAAGATCGAGATCAACAAACACGTGTGTGAGAATTTAGTTTTAATGGATAGATCACCATTGCTACCATCCTGTTCAGTACCCTACTAAAATCTGAATTTCCCAAACTCTTCCTCGTGTTTGTGTTGGTGAACCAGAGGAGAGGTCAAATGCAGGTCAACATTTGTGTAAATCCGTCTGATTTAAAATTTGTTTTCACTATTTACAATATAATGGTTTACGACAGACGAGCTAGGCCATTTTTTTTTCACAATTGGATATTAAAATTCTTGCTTTTTGTTAGGCGTTACCGTTTTCTTTTTTCGAAACCACATTTTATTTTTGTCCGGTAAAATTCACAAACATCGCGTGCCATTGATTTAACAAACATATTCATGTGGCCGAGTCCTGACATGACGCACGTGACTGGAATATTCTCGTTCAGGTCAACGACCAGAATATGCTATACATAAGACAAAACCCAGTCGTGACTCGATTTGGTCTAATCTATTAAAAGAGTCAAGATAAGATCACGCTCTGCATATTAGGGTAGGTCGATTTTGGAACTGTAACGTCTCTCATGTGGCTACTGTTGCAAATTAACATTAAAAAAATACCACACAAAATGTTTTCCTTCAAATATAAAGAACAGTCTGTGTGTGTGTGTGTGTGTCCGGAGAAAACTATGAAAATAAAAACAAAACAAATTAATGACAAGGTAAATATATATACACATTCACTATCAGCAGATCTTGCTTTTTGAACAAAAAATAACGGCGATTTGATTTATATTCGTGAAGATAATTAGAAAATAAAATTTAAATGATAACAGCATGGAATTTTTGTATTTAGTATTTTAAATATGAGACATTAATTCTTATTTTCACAGTGTCTGGATCTACGCAAGGTCATTTTTACATAGTGATTTTAACGGGGCATCCTGCGAGGATCCAACTCGCTTCTCAACAATAATGCATCTGCGAGACTACCTTTCTCATAATCCTCTCTACCCAGGCGACGCCGGGTTGCTACTTCTAGTAATGAATATTTTTCAACATAACATCCTTGGGCAGCGTATGAATACCCCTCATACCCTAGCTATGGGTTAAGCGTCCAACTAGGATCCACAAGTTTCCGTGCTCGATACCGGCCCTCATCAACTCAGCGCATGAGTAGCTGTAAAACAAAACAAACAAACGTAGTGATACAATGTATAACGTCTCAACAATCAAAATCTTTCATAATCTCTAACAATCTACATATACGATTATCTGGTGTTGCTTATCCACCAAATGCTATTTTCCTATGAGTGTTGACACTTCAAGTGAATAAAGTGACCATTCTGTTTTTTTTATAAAGAAAGAAAGGGAAGAAAAAGGACATACTATACAGAAAAAAATATAATAAAAATCAAAGAAAGAGAGTAAGAGAAAATAAAGAGAGGTCGCGGGTGGAAGCGATAACGCTAATCTGTTTCAAAGAAAGAAAGAAAGAAAGAAAGAAAAGATTGAGAATTATATCAAGATTATGATAATTTTTACATATTGAAATATTTTGCAATCGCTCTTACGTAAACATATCAATTATTAAAACAATTAAATTATCATACTGTGGCATATGTACAGGTTCTGCTAGTCTTATATATAGTACCTTAATAGTGAAATAGAAATTGTCTGTTTTTCCTATAAATGATATCTGACGAAACCTTGGAAGTGTGAAACAACGAGATCTCTGGGGATTTATTAATTAAGCATAGCAATTGCTAATTACTCTGGTCAACTTGTATCTTTGCTTAGTAAACCTTTTTCCCTATCCTCAATACCCGTTGTGTTACTTCGCATCGTTTTACTGTTAACTCTGAAACTCGAGTTAAATGCAAGTAATGTTAAAAAAATATTTTGTGAAGATACAAAATAAAGATACAAAATAAAGATACAAACATTCTTCTAATAGAAAAATTGTTGAGATTTTTGTATTATAAGTTGTGTGCTGGATGACCACTTCTACTTATAGACTCGGCGATAATCATGTGACCAAACTATTGGCCAATCACTGGCAGTACTCTGCTGCTGTTATTGTTATTTATACCGACTGTTCTGGTCATATTGCTTTGAACCTTCGTGGATGACGGAACATAGGATTATATCACTGGACCTTTTGACACTACGTAGGATTCCATAACTCAGGACTTATTCACTTACCAAAGGATTCTATAGCTCAGGACTTACTTACTTTAAGTCCTTTTCAACTGGCCAACGATGGCGGTCAGAAACTTAATATCGAATAGGCTATTTTGCTGGTTATGAAGGCAAGCATCCGGATATTTCACGTTTAACGTATTTCCTTACACAAGGTAATGATTGTTAAGTATCTGGCAGCCATCCTTCGTTCCAGATGTAATGAATAAGTAAGCAAGCCAATAAGAATCCGGTGTTAACGTATTCCTTGTAAGTCAGTCGTCCAAGGGAATCCAAATGTCAATGAAATAATCTCAGATTGTGGTCTCTATTAATACAGCAGAAGCAGCAGCAGCAGTGCCAGTGATTGGACAATAAGAATCCTTCTCAGGTCACGTGTTTATAGGCGAGTCTATAAGTAGGAGTGACCATTTACCTGATGCCTTATATCAATAAAAATTCAACAATGATAGGGTTACGGTTAGTGTTGAGTTTAGGGTTTGGGTTAGTGTCGGTTTTGGGGTTAGGGTTAGCGTTGAGGTTAGGGTAACAATTTTATGTTTTATGGAAATGGAAAATGCCATTTTTTCACTTTGGAAAAAATCATGATAGTCAAATTCACCCTCCTCATGTCCTTTAATTTATTCACATGTTTGATCACAAAGTCATTAAAGGTATCTATATTTTTCATTTAGAAGATTTTTGGGACCAAGTATCCTAGTCACCCCAAATCATCAAGTTAATGAAAGGTTCACATTTTAACTCATCACCGGTAACTTCCGCTTCCAAATTTTTGTAAACAAATGATTTTAATCAGAAGTTTATGGAGACTAGCAAATATATGCACCCTCCGGGTGCAAGTATTTTAGTTAAATTTTATAATAAAATATCATATTAAATTAGAAAGGCTAATGAAACTGAATAAGAATGTAGATAAAAAGATTTTGAACAGAGTGGGTATGATTGAAAAATAGAACAACTTTGAAACTAACTCTTTCATCCTTTTCCGTTACTCCCGTCTTTCATTGGTAAATTTTCCTAATTTAAACTGTTTAGTTAAAATAGGAAGTAAAGAATAATATTACAGTTATTTCTTCTTGTTAAGGGATTTCCTTTAAGATTTATTGAAGAGATTTTTGCTCATATTCAATAAGATAAAACCAAACAATTAGAAATCAATAATACTAAGCATATATTTAGTAAAATCAATTTTTTAAGATCAATATGCAAATTAGCCTTTCCATTCACACTGTAAACCTCTATTTTGTTGTATATATAAATACAAGTGCATGTTATTAGTATGTAGATATTGTCAACAGTCTTAATAATGTAAAACAATTTTATTAATAATTGGGGTTTAAATAAAATAAAATCATTGAGAAAGGGACATTAATAACTAAGGGAATTGTGTCTTGAATAGTAATATAGTTTCGGTTACAGACAGAAAAACACACAATCTCCATTATAATAAGATGTTGAACTTAAGATAAATCAAATAAATAGATGCTTGGTACACATAATCAAATTAAAATTCTGATGTAATGAATATGTAAATACCTTGGTACTCCCTCACTATAATCTGATTGGACAGTGTTATGTATAAAATAGTCGACACTGTGTT
>CM042171.1:43003812-43023812 GCA_023376005.1 Doryteuthis pealeii | reverse complement strand
CGGTCCCCAAAGGATTGGAAAGTTTGGAAATCAAAAGAAGAATTGAAACCATTCAGAATACAGCACTGCTGCAATCTGCCAGAATACGCAGAAGAGTCCTGGAGACCTGAGGAGACTTGCTGCCACTCAGACTCCAGTGAAAGACCATCAGCTAATGCTGATGTGAAAATTCAAAAGGAGCAAATAATAATAATAATAATTGTATTATTACTGATCTATTTTTTACAATATTGAGCACTTTCGGATCAATTAGATTATAATATATATATATATATATATATATATATATATATATATATATATATATATATGAGAGTGAGTAAATAAACAATGTGTTTATTTGATATGGCTTTTAGCCGACAATTTTTGGAGGATATGTGCTTAATTGAAGTCATAACTAATTTTGAAAATTAATTAGTTAATAATTAATGAATTTTAGGCGGGCATATATGTTCAAATGTAAGGCTAAACAAATCGAGAAAATGTCAATCACTGAATGTATATTTCGACCTATTAGGTCTCATCAGCAAGGTTATAGACATGGGAGACTGCCCGTGTGGGACTCGAAACCTCGACTTATATATATATATATATATATATATATATATAATATATATATATATATATTTGTATATGTATAAGTATTAACTTACCGTTGGTATAAGAACGATCGTTGGAAGCGCACAATATCCAGAGGTTAAGGTTGAAAAAAACAAATACAAAGTGCTCAATACAATGTAGAGCATAAATTTATTTTAAGAATGGAAATGAGTAACCTACTCGAGTTTCATCGATAGATTCTTCAGGGTTACTTTTAAATTAATCGAGTTTACGATTAATCTTTTGGTGTTTCCAACGGGCATGTTTATAACACCAAAGATTAATCGTAAACTCGATTAATTTAAAAGTAACCCTGAAGAATCTATCGATGAAACTCGAGTAGGTTACTCATTTCCATTCTTAAAATAAATAAATAATATTATATATATATATATATATATATGTCTGCGTGTGTATGTGTGTGTATGTGTGTGTGTGTGTGTGTAAGTTGAAAATGGAAATGAATCCGACGATATGTTGAATGGATAAATAAATAAATAAACCGTAACCGTCAACAAACATCACTACTTTCTCCAATTTAAAAAAAATATTTTTTTTTTCGAACACTTCAAGATTCTCCGTATTTTGACCGTTTTAACTTCAAATATCAAACATTTTACCCTGATGAAAACCGTTTTTCTTTGTATGCTTAAATATTCTATAATTTTCTATTATTATTATTTTCATTTTATATCTAAAATAATAATAAATAGAATACTCCTGGCCGAAACACGTGTTGTTAACTCAAATTAAATCAATTTATCCATTCAACATTCTTTCCTTTATCTATTTATCCTTTCAATATATAATATATATATATAATATAATACTAGCAAGTATTTAAGTTTTGATATAATAAAATATCATATTAAATTAGAAAGGCTAATGAAACTGACTAAGAATGCAGATAAAAAGATTTGGAACAGAGGGGGGTATAATCGAAAAACAGAACAACTTTGAAACTAACTATTCCATCATTTTTCATTACTCCCCTCTTTCATTGGTAAATTTTCCTAATTTAACTATTTAGTTAAAATAGGGAGTAAAGGATAATATTACAGTTATTTCTTCTTGTTAATAAATTTCTTTTAAGATTTATCCACGAGATTTTTGTTTATATTTCTTAAGATAAAACCAAACAATTAGAAATCAATAATACCAAGCACATATTTATTAAAATAAAATTTTAAATATCAATATGCAAATTAGCCTTCTCATTCAAACTCTAAACCGCTATTTTGTTGTATATATAAATACAATTGCATGTTATTAGTACGTAGATATGGTTAACAGTATTAATAATGTAAAACAATTTTTATTAATAACTGAAGATTTAAAAGAATGAAATCATGGAGAATTTAACGTAAATAATTAAGGGAATTGTGACTTGAGTAGTAATATAGTTTCGGTTACAGACTGAAAAACACACAATCTCCATTATAATAAGATAATACATAATATAATATATATATATATATATATATATATATATGTGTGTGTGTGTGTAATTTCATATGTAATAAAGAATGTAGTTATATTTATTAATGAAGAGTGCTCAATATCAGTGATAGTGCATTTATATCTAATTTAGAATAGCGTAGACATAATGCCCCCGGCGCTTTGTGACTAATTTTCTCGCTTATGTGATTATCGGACCAACTCGGATGTATTAAGTATTTATAAAACAATATATGAGCCAAAAGTAATTCTATTGATTAGTTTCCTCGGCATTTACAGAGTCACAATAATGTTTAAAAAATAAATTATATATATAATTATTAATGTATTATATATACTAGCAAATATATGCACCCTCCGGGTGCAAGTATTTAAGTTTTAATATAATAAAATATCATATTAAATTAGAAAGGCTAATGAAACTGACTAAGAATGCAGATAAAAAGATTTGCAACAGAGGGGGTATAATCGAAAAATAGAACAACTTTGAAACTAACTATTCCATCATTTTCCCTTACTCCCCTGTTTCATTTTCCTAATTTAACTATTTAGTTAAAATAGGAAGTAAAGGATAATATTACAGTTATTTCTTCTTGTAAATAAATTTCTTTTAAGATTTATCTACGAGATTTTTGTTTATATTTCTTAAGATAAAACCAAACAATTAGAAATCAATAATACCAAGCACATATTTATTAAAATAAAATTTAAATATCAATATGCAAATTAGCCTTCTCGTTCAAACTGTAAATCGCTATTTTGTTGTATATATAAATACAATTGCATGTTATTAGTACGTAGATATGATCAACAGTATTAATAATGTAAAACAATTTTTATTAATAACTGAAGGTTTAAAAGAATGAAATCATGGAGAATTTGATGTAAATAATTAAAGGAATTGTGACTTGAGTAGTAATATAGTTTCGGCTTCAGACAAAAATGCAGTCTATCTCCATTATATATAGATTTATCAATTAGGAGACGCATGGTCTAATGTTTAAATTCATAGGAAATGGACTCGTCGACCCTAGTTCAATTCCATTATCAGATATTTAATAATATCTTATTATAATGAAGATTGTGTGCTTTTCTGTCTGTAACCGAAACTATATTACTACTCATATCACTATTCCCTTAGTTATTGACATCACATTTTCCATGATTGTATTTTTATTTAAACCTCAATTATTAATAAAATTGATTTACATTATTAATACTGTTAACCATGTCTACATACTGACAACATGCAATTATATTTATATATACAACAAAATAGCGGTTTACAGTGTGAACGGGAAGGCTAATTTTGCATATTGATATTAAAAATGTGATTTTATTAAATATGTGCTTAGTATTATTGATTTCTAACTGCTTGGTTTTATTCTAATGAATATAATGAAAAATCTCTTCAATGAATCTTAAATGAAATCCATTAACTAGAAACAATAACTGTCATTTTATTCTTTACTTCCTCTTTTAACTAAATACTTAAATTAGAAAAAATAACAATGAAAGACAAGAGTGATGGAAGAGTAAGTTTCAGTTCTATTTTTTATTATACTCCCTCTGTTTCAAATCTTTTTATCAGTATTCTTATTTAGTTTCATTAGCCTTTCTAATTTAATATAATATTTTATTACATTAAACTTAAATACTTGCACCCAGAGGGTGCATATATCTGCTAGTTTCAATAATTAAAAAATAATGTATATCATGTTTAAGAAGATTTGTTAAGAGAGGAGAATGTTCTGTGAAAAGAGAACCTTTAGGCTGTAACATTTGACTTGATTGTACACTCTTGACTTTGACATTTAACCCCTGCAGGAGGCTGCAATTGGAGGAACTAAATCAAGCATAATAAAGCCACAATTCAGAATATGAGTCATTCTATACTAAGGCATGAGATTATACTTTCTTTTAAAAAATCAAATGTATATTTGCATATTTTATGTTTTGGGATAAGGTTTTCACTTTAAATGCAGTGTATATGATGTTTACATGAAATTACTATGCAGATTGAAGAGTCAGCTTCTTAGAATAAAATATATAAAAGTTTGCATGCCAAGATAGGATCAAACCTATGAAATTAAAATAGGGATTGCCATTCATAATTAATGATAACATTTTTTTTTAAATTTAGTAATCAAGCTAATTTTATATATATATATATATATATATAACAAAATGTATTTATTCTTTATTTCAACTTTGTCTGTTTTTCTTACGAGAATGTATTTTAAAAATTACAACAGCCGAAAGTTATTCTTTGTTTCCTCGGCATTTACAGAGTCACAATAATGCCGTTGTTTAAGAAGATTTGTTTGATAAGACCCAAACTATATACGAAATAATTGTCTGTTTTTCTTACGAGAAAGTATTTTAAAAATTACAACAGCCGAAAGTTATTCTTTTCTTAAAACCATATGGCGACTATAGTTTATTTTTAATATTTGATATTTCTTAAATAAACAAAAACGAAACAAAATCTCTGTAGAACAATTAAGATACTTGGGCAGTAACATCTCCTCCACAGAAAATGACGTTAGTGAACGTATAGGAAAAGCATGGGCCGCTATAAATAAACTATCGATCATATGGAAATCCAACCTCACAGACAAGTTAAAGAGACGGTTCTTCCAGGCCGTTGTCATATCAGTACTGCTGTATGGCTGCACCACCTGGACCCTAACTAAGCGACTAGAGAATAAACTAGATGGGAGCTGCACAAGAATGCTGCGGGTGATCCTGAACAAGACTTGGAAACAACACCCTACGAGAAAATATCTGTACGGCCACCTGCCACATATCACACAAACCATCCGAGTAAGACGGACAAGACACGCAGGACACTGCTAGAGAAGCAAGGATGAACTCATAAGCGACATTCTCCTGTGGAAATCAGCACATGGGCACGCCAGTGTGGGCCAACCAGCGAAGACGTACATTGATCAGCTCTGTGCGGATGCAGGATGCTGCATAGAGGACCTCCCGAGAATGATGAGCGATAGGGACGGATGGAGAGAGATTGTCATGGATATCCGAGCTGAAAGCGCAACAGGATGATGATGATGAAATAGATAAAGACCTTTTTGTTAAATTTGTAGTTTAATTTTATTTATTATTTGAAAATACAAGGAAATCATCTTCTCTTGTTTCGTTAAATTTTACGGGACATTAAAACCAAAAAATGTTTCACTTTTGATATATCTTATTTTTTTTTGTTTATTATTTAAATAAACAACTTATTTTGTTTTCTTTTAACTTTTATCTTTTTGTAAATTTTTGTAAAAGTAAAAAAGAAAAAAAAAAAGAAATACTGATCATAGCAATTTTGTTATATTTATTCATAACAGCTTTGAAAATATTTTTTAACACCCTTTAAAAAAAAAAAAAACTTTAAACAAAAGATAAAAATGTTCCCTTAGCGGGATTTTTTTTAAAAACACTAGCATTTTTTTTTTTTTTACCAAATGCAGTAAAGTTTCTTTTCTTTCTTTTTATTATCAACTTCTTTTTATTTTTTATTATCAACATTTATATATATATTTACCAACCCTCCGCATGAGCAGGATGCGACACAAGGTCAATTTCTTAAGCGGAGTTTAACAGGTTTGAATTCAGAGTTTTCCTTCACCTAGACCGGTTGCCTAACCATGGTTAAGAGCCCAGTCTGTCCTGCTATTTTACCCATAGCTGGAGGGAGAGTAGGATTCAGACCTTTCCCAAGGGTATTAGCGCAAAGTGAATGCAATTAGCATGTCCAGGATTTGAACTCGGGGCGACGAGTTCATTCCCAAGACTTTAACCATTACACCACGCGCTTCCTATCATTATCAACTTTTATAACTAGATTGATAGAAAGTCTTTATTTTTAACGCCTTTGAAATAGTTTTTAACCTCCTATTTTTGTTAATAGCCAATAAAATTGGCTGCCAAAATGTTCGTCAGGTTTATATCTCTACGTCGCTTCAATCTCGTTTTTCAGGAAACATGTATGCGTAGAGAATCATTTTCACTGCAACTTTATACATACTAGCAAAATAAAAAAAAACACTCTCCGGGCGATAAAAATAGATTTTTGAAACATATTACCTGAGGGTTGGGAGTTAAATTTCTGAATTTAAACCTGTTAAACTCCGCTTAAGAAGTTGACCTGTGTCGCATCCTGCTCGTACGGAGGGTTTGTAAATATAAATATATATATATCTCATGATTTTAAATACACTAATTTATCGGCAGTTTGTGGTGATCTACCACCGCTGACTTTAATAGAGATATCGTAAATAAAATAAGATGTAGAGATATCGTTAATAAAATAATGATGTAGTTTCGGTTACAGACAGACAATTGCATCATCTCCATTATAATTACTAGTACAAAATTTTTAAAACACCCTCCAGCGATGTAAAATTAGATTTTTGAAACATATTACCTGGAGGGTTGGGAGTTAAAAATTCAATGTCAGCGAGTTGACCCTAAGTAAGTAAAATCATCAAAATTCATTAAAGGATTAAAAAATAAACAATTTTAAATGTAAACTTAAATATGATTAAAATAAAACAAATATATATAGATATATAATACCAGTCATGTATTTATTAAAACTTGTTTTAAAAAACAATGAGGACTGTCTAATGTTGCATGTTCAAATTTTGAGAGTATTTTCTATGTTATGACTTTTTGGGTATGTGACGTAACCAGTGACGTAGTTTTTGTTACAGACAAAAACCGGAAGCGAATCTCCATATTAATTGAGTTTGATTGGTGAACGCTTTCACTCCCTGTCTCTGTCTCTGACCTGTCTGTCTGTCTTGCTTCTCTCCTCTCTTCTGTCAAACCGCCTCTCCTCTGTTCTCCTTCTGTTTCTGTCTGTTTGTCTGTTCCTGGGTTAGTATTCAATGCTCACCCCCTAACGTCACTACAACGATGTCATCGTTTACAAATGTAACGATAAAAGAATAAATAGAACAAAACATCTTAAGAATAAGATAACCCAACAAGGGTTGACATGCCGTAAAAATCAACAACCAACCAACCAACCTGTTGAAATTTTCTAGATATAAGGTGTGTGCTAGATGCCCGCTCTTACTTATAGACTAGGCCAGAATCATGTGACTAACTCTTGGCCAATCACTGGCAGTACTCTGAGGTTGATACAATAATTAAGCCAAACCTACTGGTCATAATTACATTGGCATTCTTTGACGACGGACATAGGATTAAATAACTGGACCTTTACCAATACGCAGGATAGGAACTTGTACGCTTACCAAAGGATTCCATTACACAAACTCTCCTTAAGTGAATTGAGACCCATCTGATGGAGACGGAATTTTGGGAGCTGTATTAAATCAACTTAGATTTTATAAACTTTGGTCGAAATAAATTTATTATGGAATTACGGTGTTGAGTTCTTCCTTCCTTTATTGAATATATATATATATATATTATATAATATATATATATATATATATAATATATATATATATATATATATATATATATATATATATCTTAATTGGGTTTTGTTCTGTTCAACACTTTCTTCCGAGAGAGATATGATTTGATTTCTCAATTTTTCTTTGTTAATTTATGACTTCAGTTCTTGGATTTGTAATGGTTGTAGGAATACATATTAATATCAATATTCTTTTCGTTTCTTGTGCTACCAAAGTGCTAAATTTTGTTTTCTTTTGGAAATATATGTAAAAATGATAAATCATTATGTTATAAGTAGAATATATTTTTATTCTTAAATTTTGTAAAGAAGGAAGGCTTTCTTTAAGAGGGGAAAGGATTTTGGGCAGAGATAATTATCTGTACATGTTTTTTAGTGAAGAATTTTTCTCTTTTCATCTATTTAATCAATGTAAATGCCAAATTTATTCGATTTTTGCTTAGATGAATATTCTCCATATATTATATACACACACACACAACACACACACACATATTATATATATATATATATATAATACATTTTTTGAAAGCGAAAGTAATGCAAAATATATGTTGAGAAAACATATTTATTAAATTCTTTGGTGTCAAATACTAAATATTTTCAGCGGTAAACGCCATCTTCAGAGTATCTAATGTTTTGAAAGTTTATATCCTTGCTGTTTGAAATAGACCGTGGTGTTATAATCCAGTGAATGCACTTTTCTGATGTAAATATAGGACTCGACTGATTCCGTCATATTCCTGTAATTCCCGTGTTGTGGCGTTCTTGGGAACTTTTGAAATTTCAGATATTATTTCTTTTCTTCTCTTATTTTTTTTTGTTGCTAAATAAAGCCTTGCTTAGGCATATTGAATCAAAGATTTCTGTTTGTTCTATATAGTAATAGAAGCATTCTTAAACGTAATAATACTATTTGAAACGAAGTAATGGCAAAATATTTAGTATTTGACACAAAGAATTTAATAAATATGTTTTCTCAACGTATATTGCATTACTCGCTTTCAAAAAAGTATTATATACGTTTAAGATTAATGTTCTATTGCTAAAAGAACAAACAGAAATCTTATATTATAATATATATATATATATTATATATAATATATATATATATATATATATATATATAATATCTTATTATAATGGAGATTGTGGGTTTTGTCTGTCTGTAACCGAAACTATATTACTATACAAGTTACAATTCCCTTGTTATTTACATCACATTCTCCATGATTTTATTTTTATTTAAACCTACATTATTAACAAAATGTTTACATCATTAAGTACTGTCACCAATCTACATACACAATATGCAATTTTATATATACAACAAAATAGGAGTTTACAGTGTGAACGGGAACTAATTTGCTATTTGATCTTAAAATGATTTATAAATATTGCTTAGTATTCTGATTCTAATGTTGGTTTATTTTTGAATATAGCAAATATCTTCAATAAATCTTAAAGAAATCCTTAACAAGAAGAATAACTGTAATATTATTCTACTTCCTATTTAAACATTAAATTAGAAAATTTACCAATGAAAGACGTAGTATGAAAATGATGAAGAGTAGTTTCAAAGTTTCTATTTTTCATCATACTCCCTCTGTTCAAAATCTTTTTATCTACATTCTATTCGTTCATTAGCCTTTCTAATTTAATATATATTTTATTATAAAAATAACTAAATACTTGCACCCGGAGGGTGAATATATTTGCTTAGTATATATAATATATATAATATATATATAATATATATTAGAGAGTTTCATAATTTGTTTGAAGCATTGTGGTATATTTGTTCGGTGGTTGTTCTTGAAGGCTATACAATGCAGGTAAAAGAAAAATAAATTAACAAGGGTGTTGTTTGTTAACTTTGATTATTACTTAATTATCGAGATAGAAATTTCGTTTACCAGATCTGAATGAACAAAACATGACAACAACTTCAGTTCTGGAGATTTTGTTATAGATAGAAGAGATTTTTATCTCGAAATATTAAAAATAAATCACAGGTTAACAGACAACACCATTGTTATCTTATTTTTTCTTTACACCTGCATTGTTGATAGCCTTTCAAAACAAACCCACAACCTATATATTATATATATATATATATATATATATATATATATATATATATATTATATATTATATATATACTTTAAAAGAAAGAAAAACTTAACAAACCATCATCCCGTATTATTTTTAAACAGATACTCCACCCCAAATTTAAAAAAAAATCATTTGCGCCCAAAATTATTTTGAACCCCAAAATATTTTAAGATTTAGAAGATCCAGTCACTTGGATTACGTTATATATATATATATATATATATATATATATTATATATATATTATATATATATATTATGAAGTCGTACCTAATTTTGAAAATCAATTGGTAATAATTAATTAATTAGGCGGAAATGCTATTTAAAATGTAAGGCTACACAAATCGAGGAAAAATCAAATCTCTGTATATATATATATATATATATATATATACATATATATATATATATTATGATATATATATATATATATATGGTATAAATGTATATAAATATATATATATATGTTATAATAATATATTATGTAATAATGATATAATAAATATATTATAAATGTATATATTATATATTATATATATATATATATATATATATACATGTGTGTGTATTTGAAAAGCTGATATACCAAAACCGAATATATATATATATATATATATATTATATATATATATATATATAATATATAATAAAATAAATATAAAACATTTACATATTACATATCTATTTTTTGATTGACAAGGAACAGTCACAACCATGTTGGTTCATTGCATGCGTAATTGCAAAACATGTTCAGGTGACGTTGTTCAAATGCAAGGAAAATCGAAATTAAAAGGTTAACAGACGTAGGAGTGTATGATTGAATGAATAATGGCGTAATGTATGTGGTGTTGTTATGAATGTGTATGTGTGTTTATGGACAGTGCAAGTTATGTAAACAGGACAGCGGTTCTCGCACAATTCACATTATATACGTATATATACATAGATAGTGTGTGTGTGATCGCTTGTATGCTATGCGGTTTTGTATATCCAGCTTTTCTGTAAGCATTCAAATACACACACACACACACCACACACACAACACATATATAGTAATATATATATTATAATATATATTATATATATTATATTATATATACTTTGTTGCGGTACCAAGTTTCTTGGTACAAGGTATTCTAGCTGGTCCTAATTCTCTACCAGTAGTTTGTTGTAGAGATCAGGTTCCGTAGAGAGCTCAATGTTTAATTATTTAAACAGAGCAAAGTTATTTTGGGAATAAAAGGCCTTAAATACCATGGATATCGTGGTTATGGACCATTTAACTCGGAGTATACTTATTATATATATATTATATATATATATATATATATATATATATATTATAATATAGATACCAAAAGTCCAGAGAGAAATCTTCTTCTAACAACCAATTAAGGGTTTTTTTAAAAACAATTGTCGGTATTTGAGAAAATTACCACGCATCGCNTATATATCTTATTATAATGAGATTGGTTGGTTCTTGTCTGTAACCAAAACTGCTATTCCCTACTCCCCAAGGTGTCACAATTCTCTAGTTTATTGACCTTCTTCATCCCCATGATATTATCTTAAACCCTCAATATATAAAATTGTCTTACATATTAATTACTGTTTAACTATTTCTACATATAACAAAAATGCAATTATATTTATATATACAAACAAAATAGCGGTTTACAGTCGTGGAACATGGGAAGGCTAATTGCATATTAATATTAAAAAATCGAATTTAATAAATATGTGCTTCAGTTAAGTATTATTGATTTCTAACTGTTTGCGTTTTAATGTTTTAATGCAATATACAGGCCAAAAATCTTTCAATGAATCTTAAATGAAATCCCATTGAACAAGATACATAATACTACTGTCATCTTTATTCTTTACTTCCTCTTCTTAACTCAGAAATAGTTTAAATCAGAAAAAATAACAATGAAAAGACGAGAGCACGTGCCTGGTATCGGAAAGAGACAGCATTTCAGTCTGCTACCATTTTTATCTATACTCTCCTCCTGTTTCACACTCTGTTTATTATTTACTCCCTCTGTTCAAATCTTTTATCTGTATTCTTTAATTTAAGTTCATTAGCCATTTTCTAATTTAATATGATATTCTATTTACATTAAAACTAAATACCTTGCACCCGAGTGTGCATATATTTGCTAGTAAATATACTACATCTATGATCTGTCTGTCTGTCTGGTCTGCTCTCTCTCTCTCTCTCTCACTCTGACTGTGTATGGCGTCATGTGTTTAGTGTCCTCTCCCTTTCTCTCCCCCTCTCTCTTCCTACACTCACACACCCACACACACCACACACACACACACACACATACACACACACACACACACACACCACACACTGACTGCCAATGCCCCCGACATTGGAATAATATAATTTCAGTTCAATTTGCACAATTAAGTAATAAATTCTATGGGTTCTGTTGTTTGAGTATGTATATCCGTAAAAAAAATTCAAATTCAGATATAAACACGTAATTTTAATGTTTTCTCCCATACAATTTGTATAATTGACTAACTGTATTTCGTTGGCTGGTTGGTTGGTTGCGTTTTTGCGGCATTCTCAAACATTTGATTAAAAAGACGGTTTTCTTGTATTTATCTTAGTATTCATTATTTTTCAAACCAATTTTTGTAAACACCTTTAATACTTCATCTTTTATCTATTTAATCATTGACGGCATACTAACAGGCTAACACCACTCCAGTGAGAGTGGAGCCTGGGAGTAATGGTGATAAAGGGTATATAGCGGATTGGCCTCTTATATTTTTACAGCAATGTGAATTGAATAATTTAGTTTTCTTAAATAATTAAGACTGCACTTTCTGATTTAGGTCGGAAAATTCAAACGGTACCCAATGAGAGATTAACTACACAGTCTACCTGAATTAGCGTCTTTGCGAATTGGCGACCGATTTAGAGGATTAAGTTTGTTTTAAACGTATTTATAAATAAACAAAAAAAAAAAAAACAAAACAAATTACTATACATTTAATTAACCATTGAAAAATTAATTTATTGAATCATTATTGAGACAGTTGTTTGGCTGTTAATATCTGCAATGGTATAATTTCAATTAAAACTTAGTTTTAGTTGAAAGACTATCAGCTAACGCTGATGTGAAAACGCAAATGGAGCTAACAATAATGAATAATAATACGATTCCAGTAGATCACAGGGGTGGTGAGCTGAAGGAAAATGAAAAATGGCATAAATACCTGGGATCTTGCCAGAGAATTGAAAAAAGCTGTTGAAAATGAGAGTGAAAGGATACAATTGTTGTTGTGCACTTGGCAACGATCCATATTTAAACTTGAAAAAAGATTGGAGGATCTGGAAATCAGAGGAAGAATTGAGCCATCCAGACTATGCTTGCTTGCCAATCGGCTAGAAATTACTCAGAAGAAGTCCGGAGACCTGAGCGAGACTTTTGTGTCACTCAACACCAGTGAAATACCACTCAGCTCAACGCTGATGTGAAAAACTCAACAGAAGTGAAAATAATAAGAAGGAAGAAGAAAAGAAGAGAGAAGGAAGGAAGAGAGAGAAGAAGAAGAAAAAGGGAAAACCACGATAATTCGTATGTTATAAAAAAAAAAGAAGGAAAAAAAAAAGAGGAAAAGTAAAAAAAGGAAAAACCAAGTCAGGGAGTGGTCTAGAACTGTGAATGACAGACTCACACACAATAAAGGACAGCACAGACAGATACACAAACACACACACACAACAACACACAAAGGAGGAAAGAGAGAGAGAGAGGAGAGGAAGAGAGAGACGAGGAGAGAGGGGGGGAATAAGACAGATAGATTTTTAGAATAGACTTGAACAAACGCACTTTACCCGAAAAAAAAATTAACAAAAAAAAAAAAAAAAAAAAAAAAAAAAAAAAAAAAAAAAAAAAAAAAAAAAAAAAAAAAAAAACACCGGTAAAGCTAAATAAAAATCTATTTAAATCATAATAAATTTAAAATAATAATAATAATAATAAATAAATCAATAAATAATTAAATAATTAAGGAAGAAGAAGAAGGAAGAGAAGAAGAAGCAAGAAGAAGAAAGAAGAAGAAGTGAAGAAGGAAAACTAGCGAATCAGTTCGTAATGTTAAAAAGAAGAAAAAAGAAGAAAAGTAGCTAAGAGATAGAATGAAGACACCACGACACATAAATAAAGGACAGACAGATACACACACACACACGCACACACACACCACCATACACACACACAACCACAAATGAGAGAGGAGAGAGGAGAAGAGAGAGAAGAGAGAGAGACGCAGAGAGAAGGCCGGAGAGAGAAAGAGAATAAGACAGATTTAGAAATACTAGATTTGACAAACGTTACCCGAGGAAAAAAAAAATAACCAAAAAAAAAACCCGTTTTAAAGCTATAAATAATAATAATAATAATAATAATTCAATAATAATAATAATAATAATAATAAGAAGAAGAAGAAAGAAGAAGAGAAGAAGAAGAAGAAAAGAAGAGGAAGAACAGAAAAAGAGAAAAAAAGGAAAACTTAGATCAGTTCGTATGTAAAAAAGAAGAAAAAAGAAAGTATGCTAGACGATAGAATGACAGGATTTACACACACAACACCCACACACGCACCACGCACACACACTCACCACACACAAAGGGAGAGAGAGAGGAAGAGAGAAAGAGGAGAGAGAGAGATGAGAGAGAAAAACGAGGGGAATAAGACAGATTTAGAATTTTAGATTGACAAACGTTACCCGCAGAAAAAAATAACAAAAAAACCGGTAAAGTATTATAAATAATAATAATAATCAATAATACATAATAATAATAATAATAATAATAATATTAGAAGAAGAAGAAGAACAACAAACAACAACAACAAATAACAACAACAACAACAAAAGACGACGACGACAGAAAAAAGGAAACTAAGCAAAATATATACCTCTGTCCGACATTTGCATTGGTATTGCCATTTGAGAGTGTCAATAAACCATTGTTCATTTCTCCCAACCCCCCTCTCTCTCTATTCTCTCTCTCTCTCTCTCTCTCTACTATATATAATATATATATATATAATATATATATATATATTCGGTCTCTGTCGATTTTTCTTTTATCTTTTAAGTCATAGCAATTACAAAGTTATAAGGTACTCAAAGACAAAAAACAAAAAGTACACTAACAACTTTTAAAATTAAAAAAAACTACCTCAGCAAATGTGAACTTCAAAGGAATGTCCTGCTTTCTTTTAAATTTTTTTCCGCGGGGAAAATCGCTCTAATCACATTTCTAAATCAACCAAGATTTTCTTAAAATGGCAAAAAAAAAAAATAAAAACGTCCGGAATTTATTTTAAAATTGCAAAGATCAAATAAGTTCTACGGTGCTAGTTATACTTAACCGTCTTACCCAGCGCCCCCCTCCCGCACACACCATTATTTGGTCTTGCCCCTCAATAGCCGATATAGTCATTATATTCAGAAAGTCAACCCTGACGCAACAAAGCAAGAATTCAGGCAACACACAACATGAGATCAGATTTATAAAAGCTGAGGAGAGCGACTCATTAGAAGCCACACAGAGCAGGGGGGGGGGCTGCTCGGCAACTGCAAGGGACTGCGATCTCCAAAGTCGATCTAGGGAGGCAGTTTGAAATTCCCGGAAAAGCATCCTCACCACTTCTCTCGGGCCAGACATGTTTTGACATCGGAGGCGGAACTAAGCAGGTGGTGATATATAGAACTACTAACATAGTCCGCGTGGAGGACTAGTTAGAGGAGGCAAATTGTAGGAAGGGGGCAATAATACCAATGAGCTGTTGGTCTTCGAATGGGCAGATGCAAATGGCTGAAGCCGCCGAAATGAACCTTTCGAGGTTGATTGCCCGTCGGCTTTGCTGGCAGGTCCATTTTGAAAGGGCGTGTTTAAGCGACCCTTGCATTAAGGGGTCAGCATTAAGTAGGAGAGCCAATGAAAGAAATATCGGAGTTGCTGAGAAGCCATCGAGATGGCTCTGCAACCGCCAGGAGCGATGCTTGGATAAGTGCCACCTAGGTCCGAAACGCGGAATTGATCTGTCCAGGTGGTAGGTTCCTGGTGCGAGTGATGGGTGTATGGTGATGTGAATGACCCGGATAACACCTGTGACCTTGGCGTTCATCACTAATGACTGCCGTGCCTAGTATTTCACCCAACCGATTGTGTTTATGAATAAAAAATAGGTACACATTACAAGATATGCGTATTCACATTTTAAAATGGCTATAACACTTTTTCCTACCAATTTTTTCCGTCCTACACATATTTCTATCTGAGTCCCCTCCTCAGTTTACTCTCACTACTACTAACTTGAAAAGAAAAAAAAACGGAACATAAACACATCACCCTGATGAATGGACTTCGAAGTGCCAAATACTTTGGATAAAAAATTCGGTAGACTAATCACGGATTCTATCCAAATGTTAAAAACGTTGCGCCAGAAAGCTCGAAAAGATTGTTATAAAAAATTGTTAAATAGAGATGTGCCTTTTGCTTAATTGTATATATATATATATATATATATATTATAATATTATATATATAATAATATATATATTAAATACTAATACATAATTCTAAGATAATTTTTATTTACATTATTTACTTATAAAAAAACCATAATTTAAATTAAGAGAACAAAGGGGATAAAAAAGAAAAAAAAAGAAAAAGAAAGAAATAACACAAGAACAAAAAAAGAAAGAGAGGGAGAAAGAATAGAAAGGAAAGGTGAAAGCGAAACAAAAGCTAAGTATGTAAAAAATTCTTATTAACGGTTTTTATTTATTTGTTCATTTTAGTTTTCAAAAAAAATTTTGACATTTCCACACGGTCGCAACATATTGCAACATCTTACCGGATGTCAGCTCCTGTTCTCAACAAACTTTTTAAAAAGAAAAGAGAAAAAGAGAGAAAATAAGAAATTTACAGCTATTCGCCCATTCATAAAGGAGGAGAAGAAGAAAGAGAGGAAAAAAGGAGAGGAAAAGGAAATAAGAAGAGAAATTATAACCACACAAATAAAAAAAACATAAGCATTCATTTCTGAAAATAAACTCTGATGATAAAGCTTTGCTTTGAAATCGATTAGACATATAAAACATCTTTTTGTCTTTACTTTTTATACGCATTGTATTGCCTTCGAATTTTATTATTTTATAACATACTTAACAAATGCTTCAACGCAAATTACCAATTACTTTTATATTATATATATATATTATATATAATATATATATAATATTATATATCACAGGGGCACAAGAATGATAGTTTTCCGAGATTACAATGCGATATCATCTAGCTCTGCATTAATCTTTGCTACGGAGTTATTTATTAAGCATTGTTGTGGCCAGAAGGGCCTGAGCATGGAGCACCCACTAAAAATCTTCTTCTAATCTCGGTTCTTTATAGCTTAGTCGGTAGAGATTTGTCTAGACACCACAAATGTTCCTTAATGCGGTAAAGTAAGAAGCTGATGGTAGTGTGGTGCTCCACCTCAGACACCAAAAATTCATCTCCTTGGGTTAAGCGGCTAGTGATAGGCATTGATACCGACTTTAGACCCACTCCGATGATGACTATACTTTTTTTTTCCTTAGTTGCTCTTAATATTTGCTTATATATACTAGCAAAATATATGCACCCTCCGTGGGTGCAAGTATTTAAGTTTAATGTAATAAAATATTTATTAAATTAGAAAGGCTAATGAAACTAAATAAGAATACAGATAAAAATGAAAAAGATAAAAGATTGAAACAGAGGGAGTATAATAAAAAATGAAACTGAAACTTACTCTTCCATCACTCTCGTCTTTCATTGTTATTTTTCTAATTTAAGTATTTAGTATAAGAGGAAGTAAGAATAAAATGACAGTTATTTTTCTTGTTAATGGATTTCATTTAAGATTCATTGAAGAGATTTTACTTATATTCATTAAAATAAACCAAACGTTAGAAATCAATAATACTAAGCACATATTTATTAAATCCATTTTTTAAATCAATATGCAAATTAGCCTTCCCGTTCACACTTGTAAACCGCTATTTTGTTGTATATATAAATATAATTGCATGTTGTCAGTATGTAGACATGTTAACAGTATTAATAATGTAAACAATTTTATTAATAATTCAGGTTAAATAAAAATAAAATCATGGAGAATGTGATGTAATAACTAAGAGAATTGATTATTGAGTAGGATATAGTTTCGGTTACAGACAGAAAAACACACAATCTCATTATAATAAGATTACCAACCTTTTCGCACGTGTAGAATGGAACACGGGAGGGTTGAACGGCGCAGTTTCGAAAAGTTTTTGTTAAACCGCATCACCACACATTCCGATAGAACGACTGTAGTTACTGAGCCAGATCATCGTTCCATAAATTGAGACCGTACCCGGCAAACAGAAGTATTATACTGGTCCGAGTGGCGAAGCCAACGGACCCGCCCAGAAGAATGGGTTATCAATAGAAGATAATAAGAATTGTTACATAATATTAGATACCTAATATTTATATGCAATAGTGTAGAAACAAGATGGTGTTTTAAGTGCAGCTGACGGCCTTGAAGATTGAGTGACAAGCTTGACCTCAGTCCTAACCCTATCTTCGCCGGGATAGCCGTGAGAACCCGTAGAGAGGACCCTCTCTTCCGGTTTAGATAGTAAGTAAGTTTCAGTCAGTTAGAAGGTAGGAGCCGAGCTCGTAGATTGTAAGTCGCGCATTACGCGCCGCCGTTCTCATCTGCGCAGATTGTCTGGTTGTGGATTTTAAAATAAAATAAGATCAAGTAAATCGAAGTCTTGTGTTTATTATCTAAAACTAACAATGACACAGGGCTTCTGATAAAGAGAAATCCCAATAGAAGACCAGACCGAAGTCCCCAAGAGAAGTCCAGACCTTAGAAGATTCCAGACCAAGACAAGATGTTATAAGATTCCAAAGACGGCCAGAAGAATAGAGTAAGAAAGAAGTAAGTAAAGAAGTAATAAGAGGGTATGCAACAAAATACCAACCAGCTACTCCCGAAAAATAAGTTAAATATACTATATATACATATATAAAGGGCAGTTGTGTGTATATGTATATCCGGAGGAAACTTCAAAAAATAAAACAATTAACGACAAATAAATATATATATACACATTAATATCACCAGGTGTTGTTTTTTGAGCAAATAATAAGAGATTTGATTTATATTCGAGAAGATAATTTTTAAAAAAGTTTAAATGATGACAGCATTTTATTTTTCATTTATATTTTAGATAGTAGATATTAACATTTATTTTCAGAGTAGCTGGATCAATGCAAGGTCTTTTTTTGCATAGGGATTTAAATGGGATATCCAATGAGGGATTCAACTCACGATTCAGTAATAATGGATCTGCAGGACTAACTTAAAAAATCCCCCTCTACCCAGGCGATGCGCGGTAGCCGCTACTAGTTAAATATAAGGTCACCCTCAGAAAAAAATATCCACACAGAAAGGGGTATACAGCACTCGTCAGGATTTGAACTCGAGTCGCTGTGCCTATTTCCTACATAGGAAATCCTTATATCACTGGTGCTACTACGACTTTGTTTAAGATTTGTTGCATTGATCACGGGTTTATAATTTTGAAAATAATTTGATTCATTGAAAATACTTTTGGCAATAGAATTTCAAGTCAATGACACTTCAGTCGTTAATATTTCAATTCGCTCTTCATAGATTTTTTTCTTTCTTCTAAAATTCACGAAACTGAATCGCCCAAACGAAATCTGTTGTAAATGTAATTAATTTATGCTAGACTGCGCATATGCATATACATGCATATGTACTTAATATATCAACGAGGTGAGATTTTCTTTTTCAATTTCTCCAAAAAACTACCTGTCGGAAATTAACGAAACTTTCACAGTATGATGGGAAACATTTAAACAAAAAATAAGCCTTATGTAGGAAGAAAAAATAAACTCACTTAATGTGAAGATTTCTTGTTTGTAGATAATTTCTTTTAAAACATTATTCGTTAGATAAATTTATTATATAATATATTGAAATAAAACAAACTATATATAAATTGATAGTACCGAGCATGTATTTATAAAAATTGTTTTAACAAACAGCGTGGGCCATTCTTTTTCGTACTACTTTCCGAACATACGAGGTGTGTCAGAAAAGTCCAGGATTGGTCACTAAAAATTTATTTCAAATCCAAACTAGAAACTCCAAGTTATCCCCTTCAATATAATCCCCCTGGATCTAATGCAATTTCCCATCCTTCTCTCCCACGCTTGCATGCACTCCTGGAAGGATTCTTCCGCGGATCTCTCCGTAGCTTT
>CM042171.1:42996312-42998812 GCA_023376005.1 Doryteuthis pealeii | reverse complement strand
CTCAAAATATATATCCAGACAGAAAGACTATATAACAGATGCAATGAATATGCATACACCTCCGCCCCCTCATAATAATATGATTGGCTGGGGTCAGCCACAAATACAGAGCAATGTAGAGGTACAATGCCTACAACTACGACGTCACACCAGTACTATTGATATGATTGGCTGGTGTCAACCATAAATACAGAGCAATGTAGAGGTACAATGCCTACGACTACGACGTCGCACCAGAACTATTAATATGATTGGCTGGTATCAGCCATAAATACAGAGCAATGTAGAGGTACAATGCCTACGACTACGACGTCACACCAGTACTATTAATATGATTGGCTGGTGTCAGCCATAAATACAGAGCAATCTAGAGGTACAATGCCTACGACTACGACGTCGCACCAGAACTATTAATATGATTGGCTGGTGTCAACCATAAATACAGAGCAATGTAGAGGTACAATGTCTACGACTACGACGTCGCACAGTACTATTGATATGATTGGCTGGTGTCAGCCATAAATACAGAGCAATGTAGAGGTACAATGTCTACGACTACGACGTCGCACAGTACTATTGATATGATTGGCTGGTGTCAGCCATAAATACAGAGCAATGTAGAGGTAAAATGCCTACGGCTACGACGTTGCACCAGTTCTATTAGTTACCTGCTCGATTGTACCATTCTATTACGGTGGCGCCCACCACTCGACTACTTCTACTAAATGTATCCCGGGACACTTGTCCAGGATTTGAACTCGAGTCGCGGTGTCTATTTCCTACGGCGGTAAACATTATACCACCGGCGCCACAACGAATTTTTCTGCATTGATCACGGGTTTAGTATTTTAAAGATAATTTGATTCATTGAAAATATTTTGTTGGCAATAGAATTTCGAGTCAATGACACTTCAGTCACTGGTATTTCAATTCGCTCTTCTTAGAATTTTTTTTTCCTTTTTTCTTATAATTGACAATACAGAATCGGCCAGACGAAATCTGTTGTAAATTTATTTAATCTATGCTAATGTGTGTATGTATGCATATAAATGCATATAAATTCCGCTTCCACTTATCTATTAACGAGGTGACGATTTTTCAATTTCTCCCAAAACTACCAGTTGAAAATTAACCAAACTTTAAAACACAGTGTGTTAAGTCCCCGCTCTTCATGCTGTGGTCCACGAGTTCAATCTCTAGTGGCGGAGATTGTGGTATGCACTGCTGATGAGACCAAAGGAGGTCGAAACAGCTGTCCAGTGCTCCGGATGTCGCAAATGGTGTTTGCCGAGTTGTCTGGTCGTGGTAATATGATTAAAAAATTATCAATTATATATATAATTCCTCTATCAAAAATTCAAAAATTCAATATCAAAAATTCAATACATACCCTTTGCCCATTAGGTTGCGTTCTGTGGATTCAGGCCCCGAACTGGGAAGTCGTGGTCCTAGAGGTGCCCTTGCCCTCTGTAATCCTGCGATGGGATACATGGCAGTATAGGTTAGGTGACTGCGCATTTGAATTAATATTACCATTGACTAGATGATTTGGCATTCTCCGTTTGTGGCATGGACTGGTGGCCCAGTGTGTTAAGTCCCCGCTCTTCACGCTGTGGTCCACGAGTTCAATCTCTAGTGGCGGAGATTGTGGTATGCACTGCTGATGAGACCAAAGGAGGTCGAAACAGCTGTCCAGTGCTCCGGATGTCGCAAATGGTGTTTGCCGAGTTGTCTGGTCGTGGTAATATGATTCAAAAATTATCAATTATATATATATATATATATATATATAATCCAAAAGTCCAGAAAAGAAATCTTCCTTACGACGCAAGAGTTTTATTTAAACAAAACCAAGTCGCAAGTTTGAGAGCTCAATGTGTGCTCTTAATGGTAGAGTCACAGAGCAAATATATAAGTAAAGAAATAACGATAGACTTAGAGATTTAGCATTAAATAACTTTATTACAAACTTTATAAATCCTTTCTTATTTCCGTTGCTTTTTTCAAATTAGTTGAATAGGGATTTTCGCCTGGTGACGTAGTTTGAATATGTCTTTCTTTTTTACAGTCAAGAGATACTTTTTTCGCCGACCGATTTTTTGTGGCGGAAGTTAAACTGCAACATGATTTTTTTTTTCCTTTTTTGCAACATCAAGGATTACATTTGGAATTCATATCACAGGACTACAAAACCCTTAAAAATTTAAAAAAAATATATTTATAAACAAAAATCTGTTTTCAAATGCCTTTAAAGTAATAAAAAATTTCATCATTTGCATCTGATGAGTCGGGAGATTTAGACTATTTGTCTAAGCCCCTGAAATAGACTATAACGCTAAATCTCTAAGTCTTTTGTTATTTCTTTACTCATATATATATATATATATATATATATATATATATATATATATATATATATATATATATTCTAGGCATGTGCTATTGAACAACACGGAGATATTCTTTCTTCATTTTTTGGATTTGGATTTTTTTCCAGTCG
>CM042171.1:42966312-42993812 GCA_023376005.1 Doryteuthis pealeii | reverse complement strand
TCCTCTGATATGTTTGTAAACAAACACGTTACAGTTATATGTTTGTAAATAATCACGTTACGGTTAAAATTATAGACGCTAACAAATTCAAAATTAAGGCTCA
Organism: Doryteuthis pealeii; assembly: GCA_023376005.1. Taxonomy (NCBI): domain Eukaryota; kingdom Metazoa; phylum Mollusca; class Cephalopoda; order Myopsida; family Loliginidae; genus Doryteuthis; species Doryteuthis pealeii. The sequence goes on along the minus strand of CM042171.1, from coordinate 42,993,709 downwards.
CAAAGTTCTCTCCCTTTGACTGTTGACCAAAAAAACCCGATTTTTTTCGAAAAATAATATAAACAAAAAAACACATATATAAAAAAATGTCTGTGCACATTTCACTCGTATATACATATTTTCCTCATTTTACGTTATTTTCCGCGTATTTTTTAAATTCAATTCTATATATATATATATATAATATATATATATATATATAATATATATATATACATAAAATTATATATATATATATATATATAAAATAAATATTATATATACTAGCAAATATATGCACCCTCCGGGTGCAAGTATTTAAGTTTTAATATAATAAAATAGTATGTTAAATTAGAAAGGCTAATGAAACTGAATAAGAATTCAGATAAAAAGATTTGGAACAGAGGGGTATGATTGAAAAATAGAACAGCTTTGAAACTAACTCTTCCATCATTTTCCCTTACTCCCGTCTTTCATTGGTAAATTTTCCTAATTTAACTATTTAGTTAAAATAGGAAGTAAAGAATAATATTACAGTTATTTCTTCTTGTTAATGGATTTCTTTTAAGATTTATCCCCGAGATTTTTGCTCATATTCATTAATATAAAACCAAACAATTAGAAATCAATAATACTAAGCATATATTTATTAAAATCAATTTTTTAAGATCAATATGCAAATTAGCCTCCCCATTCACACTGTAAACCACTATTTTGTTGTATATATAAATACAATTGCGTATTATTAGTATGTAGATATGGTCAACAGTCATAATGATGTAAAACAATTTTATTAATAATTGAGGTTTAAATAAAAATAAAATCATGGAGAATGTGATGTAAATAACAAAGGGAATTGTGACTTGAATAGTAATATAGTTTCGGTTACAGACATACAAACCCACAATCTCCATTATAATAAGATGTATATATATATTAAATATATAAATATTATACACACACATGCATAGGGAACATGTGATGTGTTTGTTGGTAAGACTGTAGTTCTGTAGGAAAGCACTCCTGTTCTTATGTGATGGACTGGATAAACACACAGTCAACAAAACACTGCGTACCTATAAAGCCACCCCATCGCAGCCCACTTACATAAGAACAGGAGTGCTTTCCTACAGAACTGCATTGATGAAAAGTTAATACCCAAATGAACGAGGAAATATTACCAACAAAACACACACACACACACACACACACACAATCACACACACACATATATATGTATATATATATTCTCCCAATAACACCCCCTTACCTATTATGGTAGAGGCGTGTAAGTATCACTTGACAAGCTTGATTTCGCTAGGATGGTCAGCTGTGTACTGTGGCCGAGGCGATAAAGTGTTTCACTAGTGTTTCACTGTGTCTGCTGAAGTCCCGGTTTCGATTTCTGTCGGAGGGAAATCGTTAGTATATACCGCTGATGAGACTTAATAAAGTCGAAACAGTCTGTACGGTATTCTACACACCGAGCCATCCTTTGCCGGGATTACACTTGTCAAGTTCATTTTCTATAAGATAAAGTATCGAATTTTATGCGATACATGCGTTGTAAGTGCCTTCAAGTAAAAAATTTAATATATAATATATATATATATATATATATATATATGAGTATTGATGAAAGGATATGAAAACAACACAATATGCTGTTAAAATGAAAACATTTTATATCATATTCATAGCTAATATTGAACAATATTTCGATTTATAAAAATCATCTTCAGAGATTGTTTTTTTTACTCCGGACTCATCGAGAGAGGAGACGAAAATAATATGAATTCAAAACGAAAACATAATGTCGCAAAAAATGTTTTCGTTTTGAATTCATGTTTTCGTTTTGAATTCATATTATTTTCGTCTCCTCTCTCGATGAGTCCGGAGTAAAAAAAAAAAACAAGCTCTGAATAAAGTCATTTTGTAAAATGTTTCTGTCCTTCTTGATCAGTCATTTCTCCAATTTTAGGTAAATTGTTATCTGGAAATCTTTTGATTCGACTTGCGTAGGTGTATTTGCTAAAAGTGCTAGATCATCTGCGTAGGTCCTAACTAGGAAAACTCGTAAGCTTTGACACTTATAAGTCAAGGAGTATTTGTCTCATACCCCACTTGTATGGACTGGGCACAAGGCCTCATTTTAATGTGGGCCCACCCACAAGCCGAAGCTCATGAGTGGGAAAGAACAAAAATTGCGTCGATCCCCTCAGCATTCCCCCTCAAGGGGACGCCTCAGGCGCTGGGCAACAAACCCAGCCCTGCCCCTTTAAACCAAGGGGGCAGGTATTGCCTGGGGGATAGGCCCCTGGGATCGACGCTATTAATTTAACACCTCATCGGTCCAGTAGCCGAAACTCACTGGACCTCCGCCCCGAAGGACGGTTTGAGCGTGCCTTATAAGTCAAGGTACTTATAATTCAAGGTACCACTGTATACATCAGAGATTTATTTTTTAATGTTTGATAAATCACGGCAGAGCCGGGTAGCCCTGCTAGTTAAAAATAAAAATGATTCTACTGTATCTCCTTGTAGGACTCCAGTGATAGTAAGAAATCTGTGTCACCGTGAGGTGAACGAACTATTATTTGATTAAGTAAATCTACAACAAAGTGCGTTTGGGCAATTCTAAATTTACGCGATTCAAGAATAATAAAAATTTGAAGTGTTTCCAAATTCAATTTATCATTTTATGTTATTAAAAACATATTTAAAGTTTACAAAGAAGAAAATGAAGATCAACCTCCTTTTGAACTTTGTAAGTCGAGGCTATCAAGACATAGAATAATTGAAGGAGTTAATTGAATGAAGCACTTGTGAAAACGAAAGAGAGAGAGAGAGAGAGAGAGAGAGAGAGAGAGAGAGAGAGAGAGACCGAGAGAGAGAGAGAGAGAGAGAGAGAGAGTGTGAGAGAGAGAAGAGAGAGACACACACAGAGACTGAAGAGACAGAGAGAGACAGAGAGAGAGAGAGTAATTGAGAGGTAGAGGAGTGGCACAGTGACAGAGAGACAAGAGTAATTGAGAGGTAGAGGGAGTGACACAGTGACAGAGAGACAGAGAGACAGACAGAGAGAGAGAGAGAGAGGGAGAGAGAGAGAGAGAGGCAGAGAAAGTGAGGGAGACAGAGACAGACATAGACGGACAGAATAATAGAAGCATTTAATTGAATCAAGCACTTGTGAAAACGAAGAGAGATAGAGAGAGAGAGAGAGAGAGAGAGAAAAAGAGTGTGAGAGAGAGAGAGGGGGAGAGAGAGGGAGAATGAGAGAGAGAGAGTGTGTGTGTGAGAGAGAGAAAGTGTGTGTGAGAGAGAGAAAGAGATAGACACACAGAGATACTGAAAGAGACAGAGAGGGAGACAGAGAAAGTGAGGGAGGGAGAGACAGACAGACAGACAGACAGACAGACTAATTGAAGGAATTAATTGAATCAAGCACTTGTGAAAACGAAAGAGAGAGGGAGAGAAAGAGTGAGAGAGAGAGAAAGAGTGTGTGAGAGAAAGAAAGAGATAGACACACAGAGAGACTGAAAGAGACAGAGAGAGTAATTGAGAGGTAGAAGGAGTGACACAGTGACAGAGAGACACAGAGAGACACACAGAGAGAGACAGAAACAGTGAGGGAGGGAGAGACAGACAGACAGACAGACAGAATAATTGAAGTTAAAATGAGTGTGTTTATGTATGTGTGGGAGGATAGGTGTGAGAGATAGATAGATAGATAGATAGATAGATAGAGAGAGAGAGAGAGAGAGAGAGAGAGACGGAGACGGAGACAGAGACGGAGACAGACAGAGAGGCGGGGATAGAAAGGGAGAACGAAAAAAAATTAAAATGAGTGTTTGTGTGTGATATATATACATATATATATATATATATATATATAATATATATATATATATATATATATAGAGAGAGAGAGAGAGAGAGAGAGAGAGAGAGAGAGAGAGAGAGAGAGAGAGAGAGAGTATCCATTTCCTACGACATTACACGATGGTCACCTCCTTAAATCTTTTATTACTTCTCATAATTTAGATTTAATATTTTTACTATGTCATGAGAATATTCTTTTATTTAGCACTAGAAGCGGCTACCCACCATCGACTGCGTAGAGAGGGTGAAATCTTGATATATTGATTTGTTTGCTTTTTGATATATATATATATATATATATATATATATATATATATAATTGTTGTTAATTATTTTATTGTCGTAGTTTCCACCGGACATACATACACACAACTGACCTATATATTCAGGCCCCGAAACTAACTTTTTTCATGACCGTTCCGAACAAAAATTATCAACCCTCCCGAAAAGTGTTTGGACCGTCCCGAAATCAAAATATTTTTGTTTAATTCATTAGCATCATCTATACTTGTCAGTCATCAGTAGCATAATAACATGTAATAAAACATTAAGAAAAGCTGAAGCAGTGATAATTCTGGATATTTGGACAAAAATTCCATTTCCTAGTGTGTTTTGAGCTAAAAAAAATAAAAGTTTTTTTAACTTTAAGTTACCCTGAGAAGGGTTAGTAGTACATAATTCGGTCCTTTTAAACTATCTCCCTCCACCATTATTCATTACATGGCTTTGAGAATAGACCTGCGGTGCCGTAGCCTCATTTTGAGGTCAGCATTGGGGCAATCACTGGACGGCCATTATTGGAACTAGCAAATATATGCACCCTCCGGGTGCAAGTATTTAAGTTTTAATATAATAAAATATCATATTAAATTAGAAAGGCTGATGAAACTGAATAAGAATGTAGATAAAAAGGTTTGGAACAGAGGGGGTATGATTGAAAAATAGAACAACTTTGAAACTAACTCTTCCATCATTTTCCCTTACTCCCGTCTTTCATTGGTAATTTTTCCTAATTTAACTGTTTAGTTAAAATAGGAAGTAAAGAATAATATTAGTTATTTCTTCTTGTTAAGGGATTTCTTTTAAGATTTATTGAAGAGATTTTTGCTCATATTCATTACGATAAAACCAAACAATTAGAAATCAATAATACTAAGCATATATTTATTAAAATCAAATTTTTAAGATCAATATGCAAATAAGCCTTCCCATTCATACTGTAAACCGCTATTTTGTTGTATATATAAATACAATTGCATGTTATTAGTATGTAGTTATGGTCAACATTATAAGTATTGTAATACAATTTTATTAATAATTGAGGTATAAATAAAAATAAAATCATGGTAAATGTGATGTAAATAACAAAGGAAATTGTGACTTGAATAGTAATATAGTTTCGGTTACAGACAAACAAACCCACAATCTCCATTATAATAAGATGTAGTACTAACTTTTAGGAACAATTTTTACCGTTCCCGGCAAACTGTCCCGGATGACGTATTGATCGTCCCGGATGTAATTTTTATCGTCCCCGTCGTCGTTAATGTCGAGCCCTGCAGTATATATATGTATAGATAGATTAATATTAGAACTTTCCCATCGCAAGTGGAGGCGCGTGGTGTAATGGTTAGAGTCGTAGGAAATGGATACGTTGACCCGATTTCAAATCCTATACGATGCTGTCTACAATTCACATAGTAGAGAAGGAGAAAAAAATCTAAATTCAAGCCTGTTAAAATCCGCCTAAAAATTGACCTTGTGTCACATCCTGCTCGTGTGGAGGGGTTGGTAAATATGAACTTGGTCATCACATTGTGACGTCAAAAAGTGAGAGAAAACACAAAAAAAGATATTGTTAATTATGAGGCAGAAATTTATCACACTTCCCCGAAAAGAAATTATGGAACATAAAAGGATTTAATTGCACGACTGAGTCAGGGATCTTTTAAAGCACATGAATCAGATTATGATGTGGAGAGCAAGTCAGGCAATGCTCATTACTCTCCTTTCTTTTTTCACAATTGCATTCATAATCGCATTTTTATGACAATGAGCACGGTGATGATGATGATCATGAGGATGATGATGATGATGAGGAGGAGGATGATGATGAGGATGAGGATGATGAGGATGATGATGATGATGAGGATGAGGATGAGGATGATGATGATGATGAGGATGAGGAGGAGGAGGAGGATGAGGATGATGAGGAGGATGTGGATGAGGATGATGAGGATGAGGATGATGATGAGGATGATGAGGATGAGGATGAGGATGAGGATGATGACGATGATAGGATGAGGATGAGGATGATGAGGATGATGATGAGGATGAGGATGAGGATGATGACGATGAGGAGGATGAGGATGAGGATGATGAGGATGAGGATGATGATGATGAGGATGATGAGGATGAGGATGAGGATGATGATGATGAGGAGGATGAGGATGAGGATGATGACGATGATGATGAGGATGAGGCGGATGAGGATGATGAGATGATGATGATGATGATGATGAGGATGAGGATGATGATGATGATGATGATGAGGATGATGAGGATGATGAGGATGAGGAGATGAGGATGATGATGAGAGGAGGATGAGGATGATGAAATATGAGGATGATGATGATGATGAGGAGAGTAGATGAGGAAATGATGAGGATGATGATGATGATGAGGATGAGGATGAGGATGATTATGAGGATGATGAGGATGAGGATGATGATGAGGAGTAGGATGATGAGGATGATGAGGATGATGATCATGAGGATAAGGATGAGGATGATGATGAGGATGATGAGGATGAGGATGATGATGATGAGGAGGAGTAGGCTGAGGAAGAGGATGAGGATGATGAGAATTGATGATGAGGATGAGGATGAGGATGAGGATGATGAGGATGAGGATGATGATGAGGAGGAGGAGTAGGATGAGGAGGAGGATGAGGATGATGAGGATTATGATGATGATGATGATGATGATGATGAAGAAGAATTTATTAAAGGAGTAAAAAATAAAATAAATTTATTAAAGGAGGAAAAAATAAAGAAATTGAAATGGAAACTTAGTTCTGATAACTTTAAATATATATTAAAATAAAATAAAAAAACTATATATAGATAGATAATACCAGGTCTGTATTTATTAAAACTTATTTAAAAAACCAATGAGGACTGTCTAACATTGCATGCTCAAATTTTGAGTGTATTCTATTTATGACTATTTTAGGCAGTGTGACGTAAGCAGTGACGTAGTTTTTGTTACGGACAAAAACCGGAAGCGAATCTCTATTATTAATAGATGCATTTTATTTGTACATTTTATAGCTGGTTAAAGTATTCACTTAGTAATTGTATAGTTCCGGGTTTGATACGGGTCCTCACCAACTTAGCACATGAGTGTCACAGATTCAAATCTTGGATGAAGCCACAGTTCACATAGCACTAATACAATTGGGAAAGGTATGAATCCAACTATTCTCCCTCCAGCTATGCATAAATAGTAGGGCAGACTGGGCTTCTTAACCTTGGTTAGGCAACCAGTCTAGGAGAAGAAAACTCTGAATTCAAACCTCATAAATCTCTGCATGGGGTAGTCACTACTAGAATATGATCAGTCCTACTTAGTGATCTATTTCAATTTTTTTTAAATCTTTGGAAGAAATTTGATTTGAATACAGATACCTTGTTTTTTGTTTTTTTGTTTTTTTGTTTTTTTTTTAAATTTCCTCTTCATTTTTTGATAACTGAAACAGGTACATTCAGAATCACTCAAACCCGACAAATCAACAAATTGAGGTTCTTTTTGTTTTGTTTGTCTTGGGTTTGTTTTTCTTTGTTGTTTTTTTTTTCTTTCATGTATTTCAAGTTACCCAAATATTGTCGCCGTGGGTTGTTTATTTCTACTATAGAAATACTCTACAAATAGTTTTACTGTATATCAATTATAACACATTTTACAAATGTATTATAAATGATTTTATTATAGAAATCCCTTGTATAGACATTATAACTGGACTCATATGAGAAGATACATTGGCACATATATATATATATATATATATATATATATATATATATATATATATATATATATCATAATATGTATTGATTGCGGACTTCGAACGGCAATTATATTATATCAATTATAATACATTTTACAAATGTATTGTGATGATGATGATGATGATGATGATGATGATGTAGAAGAAGTCTTTGGAATAAATTTGATTTGAATACAGATACCTTGTTTTATCTTGTTTTTTTTGTTTTTTTTGTTTTTTTTTCGTTTTTTAATAACTGAAACAGGTACATTCAGAATCACTCAAACCCGATACTGACAATTCAACAAATTGATGTTGTTTTTGTTTTGTTTTGTTTTGTTTATTTTGGGTTTGTTTTTCTTTGTTTATCTTTGGTTGCTTGTTTTTTTTTCTTTCGTGTATTTCAAGTTAGATAAATAGTTTGTCCCCTTGGGTTGTTTATTTTTACTATAGAAATATTCTACAAATGATTTTACTGTATATCAATTATAATACATTTCACAAATGTATTATAATAGATTTTATAATAGAAATCCCTTGTATAGACATTATAACTGGACTCATATGAGAAGATACAATGGCACCATATATATATATATATATATAATATATATATATATATATATATATAATAATATATATATTATTTATATTTTGCTTGAAGGCAATTATAATGCATGTATCGCATAAAATTCGATAATTATAGAAAATAATCTTGACAAGTGAATCCCGGCAAAGGATGGTTCGCTATGCAGAACACCGTACAGGCTGTTTCGACTTTATTAAGTCTCATCAGCGGTGTATACTAACGACTCCCCACCGACAGGAATCGAAAACGGGACTTCACAGGCATAGTCAGAGACCATATCCGTTCGGCCGCCGGTACATAGCGAACAATCCCTGCGAAATTAACCTTGTCAAATGATACTACACGCCTCTACCATAGTAGGTAATTGGACGCTTATTGAGTAGTAAACAAACCGGCCGTAAGCTCTTCGGCGAAGTGAATAAGATTTTTGGATGTTTGTTTTTTATAGAAGCATTGTTGATAAATTATTATTTATATTTTGCTTGAAGGCAATTATAATGCATGTACCGCATAAAATTCGATAATTATAGAAAATAATCTAGACAAGTGAATCCCGGCAAAGGATGGTTCGCTATGCAGATATATATATATATATATATATATATATATATATATATATATATATGTCATAATATGTATTGATTACAGACTTTGAACGGCATTAGATCTCTTGAAAAAAAACAATTCACGGGTAATTCTATATCAAATTACCCAGAAAAAATAAAATTGTTACCCACGCGCTTCAATGTTTTGGTTATTTTTTGCATGTGTGGACCATGTTAAAGTTTGACAATCCCCAAAATTTTAGCTTCCAATTCGAAAAATTGGCCGAGTTATGGGCGATTTTTAGCTCTCCAATTTTGCTATGAAAAAAAAAACCCAGATATCATTAATAACTTAAGATTGGTTGACTTTAAAAAGATTGTTGAAAGCATTGTTTGATTCACTGGGCCAAAATCATTGGTAATACATTTTTATAGTAAAAATCATGTCTAATGTATTTTTATAGTAAAAATCATTTCTAATACATTATCATGGTAAAAATCATTGGCAATGAAAGTGGGGACAATAGTCCGAATAACCTATTAATAATGGAGATTCGGTCTGTATTTGTCTGTAACCAAAACATACGTCACTGCTTACGTCATGAAACCTAAAATCGTCAATGAATAGATTAAAGAACAATTGATATTAATAAAATAAATAAAAGCTGTTCCTTATAATACAACATTTGAATCCCTTCCATTGTAAAGATGACAATTCAAATGAATAAACTATACAATCAATGAAATTAATTAGAAAATTGTATTATTACTTTAAATTGAAAACATATTTACGAAATTTATAATCAATTTTAAAAACATTTTTTTTACTCTCGCATTTTTTTCAATAACAAGAAGTTAACTAAAAGTTTACAAATAAATAAATACTTATGATTGTGTAAAATTTATGTGTAAAATATTCAAAATAATTATTTAATCAATAATTAATAGATACACGCAATATTTTATTTGAGGGAGACAGAACTAAATTTCCATTTCAAATTGTTTTGTTTATTTATTTTTTTATTTTACTTCCTTAATAAATTTAATGATTTAGCTTATGATAAAAACCCTCTGACATTGAATTTTTACCCTCCTCACGGCAATTGTATTTTTACACCGCCCGGAGGGTGTTGTTTTTTGCTAATACAAATAAATCTTAATAGAAATTGTTGTCTAATCATTTCTGAAATGTTTATTTTTTATAGATAACGGAGAAACATTAATTGCTTTTTCTTTATTTTACACTTTTGATAAAGAATAAATAAAATTGAAATTACAGCTACGGGTCTTTATTTTCTTATTTGGTGGGCGTAATATTTTTTTAGGAATAAATTTGTTCTAATTCAGAATAGATATACGTTTCTATAATCGTTTCTCAATGTGTTTGTTATTTGGAATAGCAAGAAAGAAACAAAATTGGAATAGCAACAAAGAAGAAAAAGAAAGAAAAAACACCCTTCTGGGGTGTAAAAATTAATTTTTGAAAGATATTGCCTAAGGTGATGAGAGTTTGTTTTGTTTAATGTCAGACGAATTTTTTTTATAGAATACACTCATACATAATTCCACAAAATTTCATTAAAATTGAACGAATATTTTAATTTTAGCGTAAAAGAAAATAAAAATAAAAATATCTCGATTTTCACGAGGTTTAAATGTACGTGTAACGGAATTTTTGCCAAGCTCTTTCATAAAATAATGTAAACAGATCTTTGAAATCTTATACGTTTTAATAAAATACATAAAAATAGTTTTCCTGTCACAATTGAAATATTTTTTTTTCTAATAAAATCAAGTATCTCACAGTAAAAATGAAATTAATTCAAACGAGGTTGTTCTTTATTCTATGTATTGACGATTTGGGGTAATGTGACGTAGTTTCGGTTACAGACAAATAGAGACCGAATCACCATTGTTAATAGATGTAAATACATGAAATAAAATAGTATTAAAATAACTCGTATTTCCAACTGAATTAAAGTTAACGGCCTAGTGTCCTCATAATGTCATCTGGTCTGTTAATCTAAAAAAATCATCGTTGAGTGAACAGTCCCTTTTGAGGAAAATCTTGACTGAAGACACTAGCGTAAGTTGTAAAAATCTGAAGATATACGAGAACAATGTATCAGAAATGGACAGATAACGAATGTACTTCCTATCGAAGTCGAATGCCGAGGATTTATTACCAACTCAACCTCCGCATTTTTTTTACTAAACTTAGACTTTCTCCATCAGACAAAAGGAAATACATTAAAAAGATTCAAGATATGGCTCTAACAATGTGTATATGGCTATAGCGTTATTATTATGGTTTGCGGGGAATTTGGGGATTGAAAAGAAATCAGTAATCGGATTTCTGGAGAAAAGAGAAGAAAAGAAATAAGAACAAAGGTTAAAGTTTTGAAGGGTAAACACTCAACGGGGGGGGGGCACTGCCTTGTCGGCTGGGGCGTTAGAATGCACCGACTGCACCTCTGCAGAGGGGTAATGGGGACTTGTTGGCCGTGGGTGGCGACCCATGATGCTTAAGGATAAAACCCAGGTGGATGAGTCCATGACTTGCAATACTCCATTTTGGCCTTATCTTGGGCTAGACGGGCGGTCGGAGAGGCCCCTTCCGATCAATCGGCTGGTCACGTCAAGCTATCATCTTCAGAGCTTGTTTATACTCCAGCCAAGACGAAAATAATATGAATTTAAAACGAAAACATTGATGTCGCAAAAAAGTTATGCGGAAGTTTCAAACATTTTTTTTGCAACATCAGTGTTTTCGTTTTAAATTCGTTTTTTTGCAACATCAATGTTTTCGTTTTTAATTCATATTATTTCCGTCACCGCTATTAATAAGGTTGGAGTATAAACTCTGAAGAGGATTTTTATGAATCGAAATATTGTTCAATATTAGCTATGAATATGATATGAAATCTTTTCACTTTAACAGCATATTGTGTTGTTTTCATATCCTTTTATCTATACTCATATAATATATATATATATATATATATATATATATATATATTTGGGAGAATATGTGCTTAATTGAAGTCGTACCTAATTTTGAAAGATAATTAATTAATAATCAATTAATTAGGCGGGCATACCTATTTAAATTTAAGGCTAAACAAATCGAGAAAAATCAATCTCTGTATGTACATTTCGGCCTATTAGACCTCATCAGATCCGGGGGAAATATGATGGGAAGATCTGAAAACTTTTGTAATACTGTTTGGTATAATCTTTTCCAGTAGGCAGTTGGTTAGAAAAATCCTCCTATTTTTTAGGGAGTTTACAGAGATGAGTAGATTCTTATATTTTCGAATCAGTGGGAGATCATCCTGTTACATAAACTATGCTTAGATTATTGTCAACCCCCTGTATTTCTGAAGGGATGGCCCCTTTTCATACCACGGGCCGGACTTTCCATGGAATATTACAGAAAGCCCGCGAAATACGAGAAGTCACGTGGGACCGTGTTAACCTTGAGTTCTAGCTTGGACGTCAGGCAGAAAGCATGTCTACCTTAGCTGGAGTCAAATGCACACGCGTGTTGTGTTAGTTAGAAGAAGAAGTTTAAGCAATAAAAGCTTAAATGAATAATATGGTGTTCTTGCTTGATGAATGTCTTGGCAAAAAGACTGACCAAGATGAAGGAATGCATCAAAGACGAACAGCCAACAAGAATCTAGAAATAGAATTCAACATGGACAGAAAGAATAGAAACGACTAGAGATCACCAAATGGCTAAAAAAGTAAGTAATGCAAAATGCATATGCATCTCTCTGTCTACCTGTGTCTATCTCTCCCTCTCTCTCCAGTAAAAGAACACTTGTGTATGTACCCAACATGGGTATATGTGTATGAGTATGTAACAATCCGTTTTTTTTTTATTTTACTACGTTATGTGTATTTTCTTTTTCTTCATATCTTGTTATTTGAAAATACACATCACGAAAAAGTAAAATAAACAAATATTGATGATCTCGCACTGATTAGGATATATAAGAATCTACTTATCTCTGCAAACTCCGGAAAAAATACGAGGATTTTTCCAAACACCTGCCTACTGGAAAAGGGTATACCAAACAGTATTCCAGATCTTCCCATCATATTTTCCCCGGATATATAAAAACATTTCTTATAGTCTTCCATCGAAGATTTATCATTCTCCGAATATATATAATAATAAGAGAGTTTTATAATTAGCTTGAAGCATTGTGTATATATTGGTTTGTAGGTTGATTTCAAAGGCTATCACAATGCAGGTGTAAAGAAACAATATAATAAGGTAACAATGGTGTTGTTTGTTAACCTGTAATTTATTCTTGATATTTCGAGATAAAATCTCTTTTTCAGAAGAACACTGGAACTGAAGTCGTTGTTGTCTTGTTATGGCATTTCTAGTTAAATGAATTTTTTTTTTAAATGTTACAGATGGTATTTTTTATGACTGTATTCTCGTGTTGCATGTTTACGTGAATGCGTTTTTTGTTTGTACGTGTGCGTATGTTGTCATGCGTGTGTGCATGAAAATGCGTGTAGGCTGTGACGTTATGACCGTATCCACGCGCGTATGTGCGTATGAATGACCGTATCCACGTGCGTGTGTGCGTATGAAAGAGCGTATTTGTGTTTTGTGGCCATGGTGATGTTTAATACAATATATATAAGAGATAATCTTGTGGTATGTGCGTGCCGACTTTATCACTATTAGTGAATAAAACACCCCCCGGGCTGTGTAAAAGTTAACTTTTGAAAGATATTGTCTAAGGGGATAGACGTTTGTTTTGTTTTACGGCAAACAACAATGTTTTTAATACACTTCATTCTACAATTATACACAATTTTATTATTGTCACTAGTTGAGTAGAGATTAGTACAGTGCTATAATCATCATTTGATTATATATATATATATATATATATATATATATATATATAATGAATAGTGAATGAAAAAATTAGAAAAGTATTTGCATGGAAAGGTGCTCAATGCTAATAAAGCAGAGCAGAGCAGATCAGATTTTAAATTAAGTTATGAGTGTGAAATCATAATATCACCATTTTTATAATATATATATTATATATATATATATTATATATATATATATATATATATATGATATGTATGTATGTATGTGTAGGAGTAAGATAGTAAAAGAGTGTGGAATGAATTCTCGCCAAATAATGTATCCATTCATTTGGTTGTCTCGGAGATTAGTGTTAGTTGGGTGCATTATTATAGAAGTGTACTACTGGCACATTAAATGTTCGAGCATTCAACTCGAGATAAAGAGGTGGTGCTTCAATACGTAAAGGTAGGAATGCTGATTCAGATTTTACGGTTTATTATTAGGTTATGTCTGTTACACATCCTCTCTCTCTCAATGCAAATTGTGGGGGGTGGGAAGGTACATGTGATCCATAGCAACATTTGCGGGGTTGTGGAAAATTACATGCGAATCACAGGTAGCAACATTTGGGGAGTGGGAAGGGGTATGTGATCCCATTCAACTATACATCTAGTAGTTCTGGTTCGAGACAATGTTTACCATTTATTTAGAAGAAAAAAAACTAAACTGTTTTTCCTCTTTAAAATAAATTGATGACAAGTAATTGGGTAATTATATATTGAATGATATCACGTCAGATTCAGTTAAATTAAAAGTGAAATTTGTGAGTGGCCTATTGTCATTATCAGTCAGTCAGTGGGAAAGTCTACCCTCCTTTTGCAATAGTGTTAGACCAGGATTTTTTACGATCTGAGAGATAATGTGACTATGTACACCACAACACACACACACACACAACACATATATTATCATAATCCATATCTATACTCACTATTATTACATGGTACAGATCCAAACTGTTGACTGCCTTAATGCGCTNGGAGAGGAGAGAGAGAGAGGAGAGAGAGAGAGAGAGAGAGAGAGAGAGAGAGAGAAGGGATAGAAAGGGAGAACGAAAAAAAATTAAAAGAGTGTTTGTGTGTGATATATATATATATAATATATATATATATAATATAGAATAGATATAGATAGAGAGAGAGAGAGAGAGAGAGAGAGAGAAGAGAGGAGAGAGAGAGACGAGAGCATCCATTTCCTACGACATTACACGATGGTCACTCCTTAAATCTATTTTTTATTTCTTATAATTTTAAATCTTTAGATTTAATTTTTACATATCATGAGAATATGCTTTTATGTAGCACTAGAAGCGGCTACCCACATCGACTGGGTAGAGAGGTGAAATCTTAAATATATTGATTTGTTGCTTTTATATATATATATATATATATATATATATATATATATAATTGTTGTTAATTATTTTATTTTCGTAGTTTCCACCGGACATACATACACACACCTGACTCATATATTCAGGCTCCGACACTAACTTTTTTCATGACCGTCCCAACAAAAATTATCAACCGTTCCGAATGGGCCTTTGGACCGTCCCAAATAGGGTTTGGACCGTCCCAAATGGGGTTTGGACCTTCCCGAAATCAAAATATTTTTGTTTAATTCAAGCATCATCTTATACTTGTCAGTCATAAGTAGCATAATAACATGTAATAAAACATTAAGAAAGCTGAAGCAGTGAGAATTCTGGAATTTGGACAAAAAATCCATTTCCTGTGTGTTTTGAGCTAAAAAAATACTTTTTTTTACTTTAAGTTACCCTGAGTAGGGTTAGTAGTACATAATTCGGCCCTTTTTAAACTATCTCCCTCAACCATTATTCATTACATGGCTTTGAGAATAGACCGCAGTGCCGTAGCTCATTTTGAGGTCAGCATTGGGGCAATCACTGGACGGCCATTAATGGAATGTATTACTAACTTTTAGAAACATTTTTTACCGTCCCTGCAAACTGTCCTGGATGACGTATTGATCGTCCCGGATTGATATTTTTATCGTCCCCGGGACGACGGGACAACGTTAATATCGATCCCTGCAGTATATATATATATATATATATATATATATATTAATATTAGAACTTGCCCATCGCAAGTGGAGGCGCGTGGTGTAATGGCTAGAGTCGTAGGAAATGGATACGTTGACCCGAGTTCAAATCCTATACGATGCTGTCTACAATTCACATAGTAGAGAAGGAGAAAAAAATCTAAATTCAAGCCTGTTAAAATCCGCCTAAAAATTGACCTTGTGTCACATCCTGCTCGTGTGGAGGGGTTGGTAAATATGAACTTGGTCATCACATTGTGACGTCAAAAAGTGAGAGAAAACACAAAAAAAGATATTGTTAATTATGAGGCAGAAATTTATCACACTTCCCCGAAAAGAAATTATGGAACATAAAAGGATTTAATTGCACGACTGAGTCAGGGATCTTTTAAAGCACGTGAATCAGATTATGATGTGGAGAGCAAGTCAGGCAATGCTCATTACTCTCCTTTCTTTTTTCACAATTGCATTCATAATCGCATTTTTATGACAATGAGCACGGTGATGATGATGATGATGAGGATGATGATGAGGAGGAGGATGATGATGATGATGATGAGGATGATGATGAGGAGGAGGATGATGATGAGGATGATGACGATGAGGAGGATGATGAGGAGGATGAGGATGATGATGATGGGAGGGTGATGATGATGATCAGGAGGAGGCGGATGAGGATGATGATGAGGAGGATGGATGATGATGATGATGATGAGGATGAGGATGATGAGGATGAGGATGATGATGAGGATGATGAGGATGAGGATGATGAGAGATGAGGATGATGGATGAGATGAGGATGAGGATGATGAGGATGATGATGAGGATGAGGATGATGAGGATGAGGATGATGATGATGATGATGAGGAGTAGGATGAGGAGGAGGATGATGATGATGATGATGATGAGGAGATGAGGATGATGATGAGGAGGATGAGGATGAGGATGATGATGAGGAGAGTAGGATGAGGAGATGATGAGGATGATGAGGATGATGAGGATGATGATGATGATGATGATGAGGATGAGGATGAGGATGATGATGATGAGGATGATGATGAGGATGATGAGGATGATGATGAGGTGAGGATGATGAGGATGATGATGATGAGGATGAGGATGAGGATGAGGATGATGGATGAGGATGATGAGGAGGAGTAGGCTGAGGAAGAGGATGATGGTGATGATAAGGATGAGGATGATGATGATGAGGAGGAGGAGGGAGGAGGAGGATGATGAGGATGGTGATGATGATGAGGATGAGGATGAGGATGGTGAGGATGAGGATGATGATGATGATGAGGAGGAGGAGTAGGATGATGAGGAGGATGAGGATGATGAGGATGATGATGATGATGAGGAGGAGTAGGATGAGGAGGAGGAGGAGGATGATGAGGATTATGATGATGATGATGATGATGATGAAGAAGAATTTATTAAAGGAGTAAAAAATAAAATAAATTTATTAAAGGAGGAAAAAATAAAGAAATTGAAATGGAAACTTAGTTCTGATAACTTTAAATATATATTAAAATAAAATAAAAAACTATATATAGATAGATAATACCAGGTATGTATTTATTAAAACTTATTTAAAAAAACAATGAGGACTGTCTAACATTGCATGCTCAAATTTTGAGTGTATTCTATTTATGACTATTTTAGGCAGTGTGACGTAAGCAGTGACGTAGTTTTTGTTACGGACAAAAACCGGAAGCGAATCTCCATTATTAATAGATGCATTTTATTTGTACATTTTATAGCTGGTTAAATTATTCACTTAGTAATTGTATAGTTCCGGGATTGATACGGGTCCTCACCAACTTAGCACATGAGTGTCACAGATTCAAATCTTGGATGAAGCCACAGTTCACATAGCACTAATACAATTGGGAAAGGTATGAATCCAACTATTCTCCCTCCAGCTATGCATAAATAGTAGGGCAGACTGGGCTTCTTAACCTTGGTTAGGCAACCAGTCTAGGAGAAGAAAACTCTGAATTCAAACCTCTTAAATCTCTGCATGGGGTAGTCACTACTAGAATATGATCAGTCCTACTTAGTGATCTATTTCAATTTTTTTTAAATCTTTGGAAGAAATTTGATTTGAATACAGATACCTTGTTTTTTTTTTTTGCTTTTGTTTTTTTTTTAATTTCCTCTTCATTTTTTGATAACTGAAACAGGTACATTCAGAATCACTCAAACCCGACAAATCAACAAATTGAGGTTCTTTTTGTTTTGTTTGTGTTGGGTTTGTTTTCTTTGTTGTTTTTTTTTCTTTCATGTATTTTAAGTTACCCAAATATTGTCGCGTGGGTTGTTATTTCTACTATAGAAATACTCAACAAATGATTTTACTGTATATCAATTATAACACATTTCACAAATGTATTATAATAGATTTTATTATAGAAATCCCTTGTATAGACATTATAACTGGACTCATATGAGAAGATACATTGACACATTAATATATATATTAATATATATATATATATAATATATATATATATATATATATATATATATCATAATATGTATTGATTGCGGACTTCGAACGGCAATTATATTATATCAATTATAATACATTTTACAAATGTATTATAATGATGATGATGATGATGATGATGATGATGATGATGTAGAAGAAGTCTTTGGAATAAATTTGATTTGAATACAGATACCTTGTTTTGTCTTGTTTTTTTTTTTTGTTTTTTTGTTTTTATTTCTTCATTTTTTAATAACTGAAACAGGTAGATTCAGAATCACTCAAACCCGATACTGACAATTCAACAAATTGATGTTGTTTTTGTTTGTTTGTTTGTTTATTTTGGGTTTGTTTTTCTTTGTTTATCTTTGGTTGCTTGTTTTTTCTTTCATGTATTTCAAGTTACCCAAATATTTTGTCCCCTTGGGTTGTTTATTTTTACTATAGAAATACTCTACAAATGATTTTACTGTATATCAATTATAACACATTTTACAAATGTAATATAAATGATTTTATTATAGAAATCCCTTGTATAGACATTAAACTGGACTCATATGAGAAGATACATTGGCACATTATATATATATATATATATATATATATATATATATATATATATATATATATATATGTCATATTATGTATTGATTGCGGACTTCGAACGGCATTAGATCTCTTAAAAGAAAAAACAATTCACGGGTAATTCCATATCTAATCACCCAGAAAAAATAAAATTGTTACCCACGCGCTTCAATGTTTTGGTTATTTTTTGCATGTGTGGACCATGTTAAAGTTTGACAATCCCCAAAATTTGAGCTTCCAATTCGAAAAATTGGCGGGGTTATGTCGATTTTTAGCTCTCCAATTTTGCTATGAAAAAAAAACCCCAGATATCATTAATAACTTAAGATTGGTTGACTTTAAAAAAAAATGTTGAAAGCATTGTTGGATTCCCTGGGCCAAAATCATTGGTAATACATTTTTATAGTAACAATCATGTCTAATGTATTTTTATAGTAAAAATCATTTCTAATACATTATCATGGTAAAAATCATTGGCAATGAAAGTGGGGACAATAGTCCGAATAACCTATTAATAATGGATATTCGGTCTGTATTTGTCTGTAACCAAAACATACGTCAGTGCTTACGTCATGAAACCCAAAATCGTTAATGAATTGAATAAAGAACAATTAATATTAATAAAATGAATAAAAGCTGTTCCTTATAATACAACATTTGAATCCCTTCCATTGTAAAGATAACAATTCAAATGAATAAACTATACAATCAATGAAATTAATTAGAAAATTGTATTATTACTTTAAATTGAAAACATATTTACGAAATTTATAATCAATTTTAAAAACATTTTTTTTTACTCTCGCATTTTTTCAGCAACAAGAGGTTAACTAAAGTTTACAAATAAATAAATACTTATGATTGTGTAAAATTTATGTGTAAATATTCAAATAATTATTTAATCAATAATTAATAGATACAAGCAATATTTTATTTGAGGGAGACAGAACTAAATTTCCATTTCAAATTGTTTTGTTTATTTATTTTTTTATTTTACTTCCTTAATAAATTTAATGATTTAGCTTATGATAAAAACCCTCTGACATCGAATTTTTACCCTCCTCACGGCAATTGTATTTTTACACCGCCCGGAGGGTGTTGTTTTTTGCTAATACAAATAAATCTTAATAGAAATTGTTGTCTAATCATTTCTGAAATGTTTATGCTTTATTTTTTTTATAGATAACGGAGAAACATTAATTGCTTTTTCTTTATTTTACACTTTTGATAAAGAATAAATAAAATTGAAATTACAGCTACGGGTCTTTATTTTCTTATTTGGTGGGCGTAATATTTTTTTAGGAATAAATTTGTTCTAATTCAGAATAGATATACGTTTATATAATCGTTTCTCAATGTGTTTGTTATTTGGAATAGCAAGAAAGAAAAAAAAATTGGAATAGCAACAAAGAAGAAAAAGAAAAAAAAAACACCCTTCTGGGGTGTAAAAATTAATTTTTGAAAGATATTGCCTAAGGGAATGAGAGTTTGTTTTGTTTAATGTCAGACGAATTTTTTTTTAAAGAATACACTCATACATAATTCCACAAAATTTCATTAAAATTGAACGAATATTTTAATTTTAGCGTAAAAGAAAATAAAAATAAAAATATCTCGATTTTCACGAGGTTTAAATGTACGTGTAACGGAATTTTTGCCAAGCTCTTTCATAAAATAATGTAAACAGATCTTTGAAATCTTATACGTTTTAATAATATACATAAACATAGTTTTCCTGTCACAATTGAAATATTTTTTTCTAATAAAATCAAGTATCTCACAGTAAAAATGAAATTAATTCAAATTTATTCTATGTATTGACGATTTGGGGTAAGTTGACGTAAGCAGTGACGTAGTTCCGGTTACAGACAAATAGAAACCCAATCACCATTATTAATAGATGTAAATATATAAAAATAAAATCGTATTAAAATAACTCCTATTTCCAACTGAAATAAAGTTAACGGCCTAGTGTCCTCATAATGTCATGTTAATCTAAAAAAAATCATCGTTGAGTGAACAGTCCCTTTTGAGAAAAATCTTGACTGAAGACATCAGCATAAGTTGTAAAAATATGAAAATATACGAGAACAATGTAGCAGAAACGGATAGATAACGAATGTACTTCCTATCCAAGTCGAATGCCGAGGATTTATTACCAACTCAACCTCCGCATTTTTTACTAAACTTAGACTTTCTCCATCAGACAAAAGGAAATACATTAAAAAGATTCAAGATATGGCTCTAACAATGTGTATATGGCTATAGCGTTATTATTATGGTTTGCAGGGAATTTGGGGATTGAAAAGAAATCGGTAATCGGATTTCTGGAGAAAGAGAAGAAAAAGAAATAAGAACAAAGGTTAAAGTTTTGAAGGGTAAACACTCAACGGGGGGCCACTGCCTTGTCGGCTGGGGCGTTAGAATGCATCGACTGCACCTCTGCAGAGGGGTAAGACTCCCCCAATGGGGCCACTTGTTGGCCGTGGGTGGCGACCCGTGATGCTTAAGGATAAAACCCAGGTGGATGAGCAGTCCATGACTTGCAATACTCCACTTTGGCCTTATCTTGGGCTAGACGGGCGGTCGGAGAGGCCCCTTCCGATCAATCGGCTGGTCACGTCAAGCTATCATCTTCAGAGCTTGTTTATACTCCAGCCAAGACGAAAATAATATGAATTTAAAACGAAAACATTGATGTCGCAAAAAAGTTATGCGGAAGTTTCAAACATTTTTTTTGCAACATCAGTGTTTTCGTTTTAAATTCGTTTTTTTGCAACATCAATGTTTTCGTTTTTAATTCATATTATTTTCCGTCACCGCTATATAAGGCTGGAGTATAAACAAGCTCTGCAGATGATTTTTATAAATCGAAATATTGTTCAATATTAGCTATGAATATGATATAAAATATTTTCACTTTAACAGCATTGTGTGTTGTTTTCATATCCTTTTATCTATACTCATATATATATATATATATATATATATATATATATATATAATATATATTATATATATATATATATATTGGGAGATACCTAATTTTGAAAGATAATTAATTAATAATCAATTAATTAGGCGGGCATACCTATTTAAATTTAAGGCTAAACAAATCGAGAAAAATCAATCTCTGTATGTACATTTCGGCCTATTAGACCTCATCAGATCCGGGGGAAATATGATGGGAAGATCTGAAAACTTTTGGAATACTGTTTGGTATAATCTTTTCCAGTAGGCAGTTGGTTAGAAAAATCCTCCAATTTTTTAGGGAGTTTGCAGAGATGAGTAGATTCTTATATTTTCGAATCAGTGGGAGATCATCCTGTTACATAAACTATACTTAGATTATTGTCAACCCCCTGTATTTCTGAAGGGATGGCCCCTTTTCATACCACGGGCCGGACTTTCCATGAAATATTACAGAAAGCCCGCGAAATACGAGAAGTCACGTGGGACCGAGTTAACCTTGAGTTCTAGCTTGGACGTCAGGCAGAAAGCATGTCTATCTTAGCTGAGTTCAAATGCACACGCATGTTGTGTTAGTTAGAAGAAGAATTTTAAGCAATAAAAGTTTAAAGAAATAATATGGTATTCTTGCTTGATGAATGTCTTGTCAAAAAGACTGACTAAGAAGAGGGAATGCTTCAAAGACGAACAGCCAACAAGAATCTAGAAATAGAATTCAACATGGACAGAAAGAATAGAAACGACTAGAGATCACCAAATGGCTAAAAAAGTAAGTAATGCAAAATGCATATGCATCTCTCTGTCTACCTGTGTCTATCTCTCCCCCTCTCTCCAGTAAAAGAACACTTGTGTATATACCCAACATGAGTATATGTGTATGAGTATGTAACAATCCGTATTTTTTTAAATTTTACTACGTTATGTGTATTTTCTTTTTCTTCATATCTTGTTATTTGAAAATACACATAACGAAAAAGTAAAATAAACAAATATGGATGATCCCGCACTGATTAGGATAAGAATCTACTTATCTCTGCAAACTCCGGAAAAAAATACGAGGATTTTTCCAAACACCTGCCTACTGGAAAAGGGTATACCAAACAGTATTCCAGATCTTCCCATCAAATGTTTTTAATACACTTCATTCTACAATTATACAAAATGTTATTATTGTTACTAATCGAGTAGAGATTAGTACAGTGCTATAATCATCATTTGATATATATATATTATATATATATATATATATATATATATATATATATATATATATATATTAAGTAAATAACAAACGACTTAGAGATTTAGCTTTATAGTCTATTTCAGGGAGCTCCCTGAAATAGACTATAATGCTCAATCTCTAAGTCTTTTGTTATTTCTTTACTTATACTAGCAAATATATGCACCCTCCGGGTGCAAGTATTTAAGTTTTAATGGAATAAATTAGAAATTGTATTAAATTAGAAAGGCTAATGAAACTAAATGGGAAATGCAGATTAAAAAAAAGATTTCAAACAGAGGGAGTATAATCGAAAGATAGAACAACTGAAACTTACTCTTCCATCGCTCTCGTCTTTCATTGTTATTTTTTTTCTAATTTAAGTATTTAGTTAAAAGAGGAAGTAAAGAATAAAATGACAGTTATTTTATCTTGTTAATGGATTTCATTTAAGATTTATTGAAGAGACTTTTTCTTATATTCATTAAAATAAAACCAAACAGTTAGAAATCAATAATACTAAGCACATATTTATTAAATTCGATTTTTAATATTAATATGCAAATTAGCCTTCCGTTCACACTGTAAACCGCTATTTTGTTGTATATATAAATATAATTGCATGTTGTCAGTATGTAAACATAGTTAACAGTATTAATAATGTAAGACAATTTTATTAATAATTGAGGTTTAGATAAAAATAAAATCATGGAGAATGTGATATTTGCTCTGTGACTCTAACATTAAGAGCACACATTGAGCTCTCAAACTGCGACAGGTTTTTTAATCAAACTCTTGTGCCGTAAGGAAGATTTCTTCTCTGGACTTTTGGATGATATATATATGTATATGTGTGTGTATATATATATATATATATATATATATAAATCAATTATCGGCCAACATATTGGTTTGGTCTTACTATTTGGTTGGTATAAGTGTTACTCGGATAAGTCAGCGTTATAACAAATACAAAGTGCTCAACACGTAAGTAAAGCTGATTCAGTATTTTTACGGTTTTTATTAGGTTATTTCTGTACACATTATATATATATATATATATATATATATATATATATATATATATATATATATATATATATGAGGAATAAAGATGAATTTTAACGATATCACTTTTAATCGATATCACTTCGATAAAATTCATTTTTATCCATCTACATTTCTTTTCTTTACTCATTTTTCCTCATATTGTCGAATTCATTTCCCATTCTCATATATATATATATATATATATATATATATATATATATATATCAGATAATCTTGTGGTATGTACGTGCCGACTTTATCACTATTAGTGAATAAAACACCCGAGCGGTGTAAAAGTTAACTTTTGAAATAAATTATCTAAGGGTTAAAGGTTTTTTTTTGTTTTGCGGCCGACAACAATGTTTTTTTAAATACACTTAATTCTACAATTCTAGAAAATTTTATTAAAATTCAACGAATATTTTTAATTTTAGTGTAACAAATATTTCTAAAAAATATTTTGATATTATCGACGCCCAAATGTACGTAAAACGATTTTTGCCGCGCTTTTTCGTAAAAAATGTAAACATATCTTTGAAATCTTATAATTTTTGATAAAAACTAGTTTTCCTGTTAAAATTCAAATGAATATGTTTTGTTTCTAATAAAATCAAGTTTCTCACAGTTAAATTCAAATTAATTCAAACAAGGTTGTTCTTTATTCTATTTATTAATGATTTTAGGTAATGTGGCTTTAGCAATGACATAGTTTCAGTTACAGAAAAATAGAAACCGAATCTCCATTAGTAATAGATGCATACATTTCCCAAAGGTATTACCATTCCGTGTCAGAGGGAACCAGGGAGCAATGGTGACAAAGGAGTGCTCCACATTCCCCAAACCTCCAGAACTGGAACCTCACCATTCCCAGGACATGGAGATTCTCAGACACCACCTTCTAGCCCATATGATGGGGCAATCGTATAGGTACTAGGCCAAATACTAGTTCAAATCCTGGACGTGGTAATTGCATTCTCACTTAGCGCTAATACCCTTGGGAAAGGTATGAATTCTACTCTCCCTCCAGCTATGGGTAAATAGTAGGGCAGACTGGGCTCCTTAACCTTGGTTAGGCAACCGGTCTAGGAGAAGGAAAACTGAATTCAAACCTGTTAAACCCCGCTTAAGAAATTGACCTTGTGTCATATCCTGCTCGTGTGGAGGGGTTGGTATATATATATAGGTACTAGGCCTTGACTTGACCAGGGGATTGATCGGAGGGGGGCCTCTCCGACCGCCCGTCTAGTCTAAGTAACGGCCAAAGCTGAGTGTTGCATATCAAGGACTACTCAGGCGCCTGGGTTCAATTCCTTAAGCATCACGGCAGATCGCTAGCCTCATTGGGGGGGGGGTCTTATCCCTATGCAGAGGTGCAGTCGGTGTTTTCTAACTCCGACTGCACCTCTTCCGACAAGGCGCCTGAATGTTTGAGTTTTAACTGTCTGTTTTTGGAGGTTGCTATTCGCTCTGCCATGCCTAAAATATAACCAGTGTTTGTTCTGTAGACAAGTTCGTCTTTTCATTTAATTATTCATATTTGCTGTACGTTTAAGACGTATCACAAACTCATAATTGTTATTATAGATAAGTATTTGGTTTTTTTTTTGGTTTTTTTCTTTCTAATTTTTCAACTAAACTGCAAGTACAATTTTGTAAAACGAAAACATTTTACACATCAAAGAGAAAACAAGTGAGAATTATTTTAATAAGAATGGTAAAAATACAAAAAAAAAAAAAAAAAAAAAGAATTCAAATTATTTTTTTGTAGAAAACAGAACGGTTCACACATATCTTCGCACTTACCGTTTACACATTTTGAAGAATCCATAGTCTGGGGAAAAATATTTTTCGAAATTTTAAAAGAACTTGTTGTTGGATAGTCTTATTATTAACTTCAAAACATTTTCTATTCTGTCTTTTTGCTACATAATTCATAGATAGCTTATGAATTATGCACGTACTGTAGTTAGATAACTGTTGTACCGGACGTTCCTACAGTGGAGAATATACACCGGTTCTCACTATAAATAGTGAGACACCGAGTGAAAAGGTTGTACTGTTACCGTTTAACGGCAAGCTAGCCGTTCCTGTACCATTATTGTAAATACACTTGTCTTATTTTACCCTACCTCGACTTGACTTCTTTTTTACTGTTGGATTAACATCACAACAATAACGATGCAACGTTTCAGTCTGTTAGACCTTCTTCAGGACGTTGGATTGAGTTCTTGCTTCAACGGTGAACATTTTCATACTGGTGAATTAGGAGATCGTGAATAGGGGAAGGGTGGTAACACACCCCATCTAAAAAAAATGAATAAATAAATGAATAAATAGGATTACCACAACCAATTTAAACGGTCTTACTAGCACCAGCAATTGACCACCCCTCCCCTATGTACGTACTGTAGTTAGATAACCTTTGAATCAGAGTTCATTAGATTCAAAATAACGGGGGTTTGTTTGAATATTTTGGAATATATATATTTACCAACCCCTCCGCACGAGCAGGATGCGACACAAGGTCAATTTCTTAAGCGGTGTTCAGTAGGTTTGAATTCAGAGTTTTCCTTCTCCTAGACCGGTTGCCTAACCAAGGTTAAAGAGCCCAGTCTGCCCTACTATTTACCCATAGCTGGAAGGAGAGTAGGATTCATACCTTTCCCAAGGATATTAGCGCTAAGTGATTTTGATATTTTGGGATATATATATTTACCAACCCCTCCGCACGAGCAGGGTGTGACACAAGGTCAATTTCTTAAGCGGAGTTCAACAGGTTTGAATTCAGAGTTTTCCTTCTCCTAGACTGGTTACCTAGCCATGGTTAAAGAGCCCAGTCTGCCCTGCTATTTACCCATAGCTGGAGGGAGAGTAGGATTCATACCTTTCCCAAGGGTATTAGCGCTAAGTGAAATGCAATTACCACGTTCAGGATTTGAACTCCGGGCGACGAGTCCATTTCCCATGACTTTAACCATTACACCACGCGCTTCCTACTATTTTGGGATATAAGGTATGCTACAATTCCCCACCTAAATTTATAGACTAGGTGGGATCACGTGGTCT
>CM042171.1:42953812-42961312 GCA_023376005.1 Doryteuthis pealeii | reverse complement strand
TGCCAACGAATTTACCTCCCTTTATTCGTTAAAAATAGAAAAAAATTTCTTTTGAAAAATTTTTTTTAATTTTTTATTTTTAAATTAATTCCTTTTGATAAAGGATGTATATGTTTTCAAAAAACATTTTTATATATATGGTAGAGTCTTTTAAATTTTTTCCAACATAATACAAAGGTGGATGGTGTTGTTCCTTTGTCGAAAATCCATTTTTTTATTGTTGAAATATCAGATTTTTTGTAAAAAATTGTAGAATTGTTTTTCAGGGTGGATGTTGAGCTTTTCTTATCCATGCATTTAGGAAGAATTTTCTCTTATGGGGACATTGTTTGAAGATTTCCGATTTTTTATTTAAACTTCTATTATTATTATTATTATTATTATTATTATATTATAAGAAATTAGATTTTTTAATATCCTAAATTTTTCCGTAACACATAGATTGCAATACTTAGAGCCGTTCGTGTAACATTTGGGATGATCTAAAATTCTCCACTCTATTTTGTAAGGCATATCTTTATCTTTTAGTTCCCATATTTTTGTTGCAAGGAAATAATATATATATATATATATATATATATATATATATATATATATATATATATATATATATATTAATTAATAATACAATTTAAAAGTCGGTCCTACCATTGGTTTCTGAATAACACTTTTTCGGTGTAATTCGTCGTCAGATATATATAAAAACAAGAAAAACATTTTAAATTAGAATGGAAAATACTAGACCAATCGAAACCATATATAAATGGTTAAAAAAAAATGCTCATTATGCACAACAGAAAAATTCCGTATTCTTCAAGGAATAAACTCCGAAGAAAATTTCCTAAACAACAAAACAGAAATTTTTCGAGCATGCCCACACAGGAACAAATTCTTAATATGGAATTCGACTAACCAAAACATCAGACCACCATAATTAAGAATTCATATATAAATAAACACACATAAACTAAAATAAATATAAAAACGAAAAAAATTTTAAATCACCATAAGAACACGAGATCCAATGACGACAAATAATGATGCCGTTGAATGACGAAAACAAAATGGAGGAGCGATTAACGGATCGCGTGGACATGTGCCGGGAGTTTAAAAAACTGTCTATTTTTTTCAAAAGTCAAACGCCTCTGAAGACGAATTACACCGAAAAAGTGTTATTCAGAAACCAATGGTAGGAGCGACTTTTCAATTGTATTATTAATTATAAATAAATAAATAGATAAAGCTCTTACATAAGTAATTGAGCCCTCTATAATCAATTCTCCAACAATAATAATAATTTAACCTATATATATATATTATATTTTTACTTGAAGGCAATTACAATGCATGTATCGCATAAAATTCGATACTTTTTCTTATAGAAAATGAACTTGACAAGTGTAATCCCGGCAAAGGATCGCTCGGTGTGTAGAATATCGCACAGACTGTTTCGACTTTATTAAGTCTCATCAGCGATATATACTAACGACTTCCCTCCGACAGAAATCGAAACCGGAACCTCACCAGGCATAGTCGAACGCCATACCGCCTCGGCCACAGTACACAGCTAACAATCGCTGCGAAATTAATCTTGTCAAATGATACTTACAGGCCTCTACCATAATAGGTAAGGGGACGTTGAGAGAATAATAACAACAAACCAGGCCTCATGCCAAGTATCGAATTTTATGCGATACATGCATTGTAATTGCATTCAAGTAAAAATATAATATATACTTTTTCAACAATGCTTCTAAAAAAAAAAAAAAACAAACATCCAAAAATCTTTATATATATATATATATATATATATATATATATATATATATGAAAAAAGTGAATGGAAGTGAATCCGACAGTATGAAATTAATATTTAGAAAAAACAAACACATGATGTTAAAATTCGCTGACAGAAATCTGTTTCGACCCTTTATTGAAGTGGTCTTCAATGCTATAATGCTTCTGATTTATTAAGATAAAATAAAATTCATTTTATTTTATTTTCAAAACAGAATATGCATTTTCAAAATTTAAAAAATTCCGGCTATGAACTTGAACGTTTCATCTGTACCACTTTCGTCTTATAATGGTCCACTCACACCGTCTCTCCATCATACACACACCGCTTTGATGAAGACCACTTGAATGAAGGGTCGAAACAGATTTCTTTCAGCGAATTTTAACATCATGTGTTTGTTTTTTTTCTAAATATTAATTTCATATATATATATATATATATATATATATATATATATATATATATATATATAATATCAATCTACAGACGCGCGTTTCGGGGTTTCACCCCTCATCAGTGCAGATATAATCAATGGTAATATTATGGTTTCACACTCATAACTTAAAGTTTCATGGTAATCCAATCATCAGATGAGATCAATGGTTGAGATGTCAAAAACCAGTCGTGAAATATATATTATATATATATATGATGAGACGATTTTATGGGGTGCCGTCATCTGGGAGAACAAAGTCGCTCTGCAGCGTTTGTCGGTGACCAGGTAGAGTGATCGAGTTTATTAGTCTGGTATGGGCATTTGTAGTTCGTGGAGAACCTCGGAGGTGTGTTCGGAAGAGAGCGAGCAAGGAGGCCTGAATGTGATAATAAATAGTTTTAATGAAGTGATGTTAGATGATTGAAGGACGACGGTGGTGGTTTGATGAAGAAATGAGAGCGAGGAGTATAGAGCGTTTGACTGGTAAGCCATCTGTAACCATTAAGCTTGGAGATCTCTGAAAACTCGCGCTAGGATGGGAGATCGCGGGCTGCATGCGATTTGGTTTGGTCTCCTACCTTAAAGACTGCTCCGTTACTATAAACCGTCCTAGCAATACGAATTCAACCCTGGGTTAAACACCGGTTAAGAAATTGGCTCTTGTGTCCCTCATCCTGGCTGGGGCTGGAGGGTGTTGGTAAATATATATATATATAATTATAATTATATTTATTTTGTTCCAATCCACAACACACAGTGTTTCGAGTATGTTTACGTCTCATTAAGTGCGGGCTTTTCGACTGTTAATTAACAGCTTATTTCTAGCCCCGGGAGCGGAAACCCGGCAGAATTTGTCTGCCAAGCTCCTTACCCTCACGGCCGTCGGCAATGTCCAGTAAGAGGCGGACAATTAATTGTACACGAACTTATGTAACGATTTACAATCACGAGAGAACTCAAGTCAGTAACAACAGACGAGTAAATGCCCTTACGCTAAACGGGTGAAAATTAAATTAACGTCTCCTCGACAGTGCTCTGCCGGGCTATTGGAATATATATATATTATATATATATATATATATATATATATATATATATATGGTATCCAAAACTTGGTAGTAAGGGATCTGATGACACTTGATTTTGGGGAGCTTTGTTAAAAATCAACTTAGATTATAAAGGCCCCCAATTTTTGGTCGAAATAAATTTTATTATGAATAACGGGGTGTTTGAGTTTTTCCTTCCTTAGCAAAGATATAATATATTATATATATATATATATATATATAATATATATATATATTTATATATATATATATATATATATATATATAATATTAATATAATATTATTATATATTATATATATATATATATAATTATATTTATTTATATATATATATTTATATATATATATATTTATATTATAATATATATATATATATATATATATATTAATAGTTATTTACTTCAGACTAGTTAGATATGGCCACACGAACCCAGAAATTAGTGGCACCCAATGAGAATCGAACTCACTAGCAATGGATCTACGAATCTAGTTTGCTAACCATTACACCATGTGAGATCCCATTTAGGCGCGAACACACTGAAACTGTCATTATTTGAGAAGGACTTTAAAGTCATGAAATCACTGTAAATTCCTACGTAAGCAGGTACTGTGGTACAAAACACTAACGTATTATTAACATCCGGTAACCCAAATATTTGAATCACTTCAACACCCACAAAATCGTGTGGCGTAATATATTCAAATGTCACGATATCTTACGCGTGTTATTCAACGTGAAGTCTACATTGTTGTGTTTTCTTTGCTTTTGTCATTTTTTTTTTTTTTTTAAGAATTATAAGACTTTTTTCCGTCTCAGTGGTAGGAGGTCGGCTAGAAACCACAAGTTCCTAGTTTCGATCCGGTTTCCCTCCCAACTCAGCGTTATGGGTGCAACAAAGGGCTGTGCGGTAAGTAAGGAGGCCCTGATGGTAGGTGTGGCCGCTCCCCCCTCAAGAGTGCAGAAACAATCTCCTTGGTCTAGACTGCTAATTGAAAAGGGGATAGACTCCCCTCTCGCTGATTGGGCTATACCGACATAAGGGCCCCGTACCGATTTATATTATATATATATATATATATATATATATATATATTTTTTTTTCTATCTTACGTTCTGTGGGTAACTGCTGCTATATTCCTTATTTTGTTTGATGGCCCTGTTTTATAATAACGAATTTAAAAGAACTCGGGTTTCTCTCCAAACTGCGAAACAATAAACTGTATAATGTCCACCATACGAACAACGGTAGATTGCATGACTTTCATTTATCAATAACATTTTGTTTTTTTAAATGTAAAGACATTATAGAGAAAAATCACTTTTATATATATATATATATTATATATATATAATATATATAATATATATAAAACAGTTTATTGCCAATTCACGAAGCAAACAAATATTTTTACTTCTGGATTAATTAAAATCGATTTAAAAGTGCTAATAAGGAAGCCAAAATAGATTTTTTTGAAACCAACGAGTTTTTAAATCCTCCGACATAGTTTCACACAGTGTAACCGAATCCTCAGGGAGTTTCTCCCTGAGGATTCGCTACACTGCGGAAGGTTTTTTAACCTATTCGGTTTAAAACACACACACAATATATATAATTATAAGTTTACACAACTTAAAAAGATTTTTCTCTTCTGTCATCTATAAAACATCCACCATTCTCCCCCAAGATACATCCTGATGAAGGTTCAATGTAACCGAAATGTTTTAAACATCGGATAATTTGAAATTCATCCCCATTTTCGGAAACACTTGTTTTTTTTTTCAAATTTTCTTTATATGTGTCGGATTTAATTAATATGAATTGGCGGGAATACCTTATTTAATGTATGGCTAACAATCGAGAAAAATCAATTCTCTGTATGTACATTTAGGGCTCATCAGCAGAGCTATAGATCGGAAGACCGCCATGTGCGTGATTTGAAAACCGGACTGCCAAAAAGCAATTCCAAACAAACCGTGTTTATATATTATATATATATATATATATATATATTAGTTTGGGCAAATTTGTTTAAGTGAAAAAGAACCTGTATGAGTATATTCCATATATGCACCCATAAATTTGATATGAGCCTTTCTTAAGGGGTGATTTAAAATTAACTTTCACTACTGAAGCCATATAAGCATGATCGTTTGCTCGCAGAACTAGATCTCTCTGTTGATCGTAAAATATATAAAAAAGCTATGTATTTTAATAGTTTTAAACACCAGCTCCCCCCCCCCGCACAGCAGCTGTCAGTGGCTCGAGGGTTAAGAAATAAGGCTGGCAAAATAGTCCGTCGGAGTTCCGAATTCTAAGCCTGGGATAGTTTGGTTGTGTCAAGCCCACACTGAAGAGGCGTGAAACGCCGAAACAACGTGCTGTGGGGATGACTTTTATTGGCCAAAAATCAATGTAAAGATTTTATAACCACCTTTTGAGGAAGAGAGAGAGAGAGAGAGAGAGAGAGAAGAGAGAAGAGAGAGAAGAGAGAGAGATTTATACTTTTTACATAATTGAATATATAAACAATAGTTCTTAAAGTACAGAATATCCACATTTAAAATAATTAAATTATTACATACAGTGGTATATTATAATATTATTATTAATATTAATTATAATTATTAATTATTTATAATTATTATCATTCTCCTTTTTGAAGTTTCAACATCAGTGAGTTTAGCTTGATGGTCCCTTTCCCAAACTGAAGTCTGAAATGACAGCAGTCTCCTCCTAGGTCTCAGGACTCTTTTGAGTAATTTCTGGCAGAAATTTGCGCAGCAGTGCAGTGTTTCATGAATGGGTTCATCCTTCCTCCTGATAATCCCAAACTTTCCCAAGCCCCTTTTCCTAATCCTTTTGGGACTGTTTCCAAGTGCCACCAAACCTTACATTGGTATCCCCTTTCCACTTTTCAATATTTCCCCATAACTTTTCGTTTCCTCTTGGGCAAGGTCAGATATTTTGTCTTTTTTCATTTTCCCTTTAAACTTCAACTCTTGGGTGAATCTGCGCCAACTGCCAAAATCCACCAGTTGACAAGTTTCTTTCCTTTTTTGTTTATCAACTAGGTCCTGGCCCCTCTTCGCTGGGATAAGGTGATCCGTTTATTTCAAAAGTCCCAGAAAGAATTTTTGGCCGTTCGTTCTCCAAGAATATAATTCTGGTTTAGCATATACCATTTTTGTTTGTTGGTGGTTCAAATTATTTTTTGCAATATTCCCAGTGGATCACTTCCCCAACCATCGTGGTCTAGTTTTGTATTCTCGCTTGTGCAGTTTTGCTACATTCCGCAGAGTTATATGGTTTAAACCGTCCTCAATCTCCTATTACGCCAAATCTACATTTATACTTTTGTTGGGTTTCTTTCAATTTTTGCTTTGGAATGTATTTTGTCTTATTGGCATTATTTTGTTGCAGCGCCAAATTATCTTAAGTTGATTCTGTTCTCTTTGAGGTTTTCCCTTTCCTTTAACCAAGTTCCAAGTCTTTTTCCAGTGCCAACTCCTTCCTTATTTGTCGTTTGAAAGCCGTCCGTTAATAAGTTTTTCTTCCCATTTGTTTTTTCTCAGTCTTTGTCCCGTTTTTTTTTTGTTTGTCCTTGCCAGTTCTCTATTGTTGGCCGCCCAAAGTAAAGTTTGGTCCCTTTGCTCCTTTCCTTGTGTAATCTTCCAAAGTTTGCTGGATTGGTGGTTTCTACGCATTCCTCTTTATGTGGCAAGAATCTCTTCCCCCTTCCCTTTCTTGGACAACATACTAATGCTATCTTCTTCAAACTCAAAGGGTGGGAGAGCCTGGGTGCATGCATTAATTTTCCTCGTCCTTGTCTGTTTATTATTATTAAAATATGTATCCTTGGGTCCCTATTATTATTAATTTTAATTAATTATTCTAATTATTTAATATATTATTATTTTCACCCCTTTTGAGTTTTCCCTCCAGCCGGGTTAAGCTGATGTATTTCAGCGTACTGGTGGTCTAGTGACAACAATTCTTCCTCAGATCTTTCCGGGACATCCTTCCTGAGTATTCTTAGCAAGCAATGCAGTATCGGAATAAGTCCTCAATTTCCTCCTCTTGATCCAATCTTCAGTCCTTTTTTTTTCAGTTTTTTTTTTGGCCCCGTTCCAGTGCCACCAACTTACATGGCCATCACTTTTTACGCCTCCAAAAATAATTCCCACAGCTTTATTTCT
>CM042171.1:42934385-42953712 GCA_023376005.1 Doryteuthis pealeii | reverse complement strand
AATGTTGTGGTCTAATATAGTAAATCATACCCCAGTTACTACCTTATTCCAAACCCATACGGGAACCGGACGAGGACCACGTCTGACTCCCACCAGAGCCCAGCCGAAAAAAGGGCAGATTTTTCTTCTTCTTCCGTTTCTCGTCCCGGAGGTGGGAGTCCCATCTGGTTCCGGTCAAAACCGGAACTTCCTTTATTTTAAAATCTATTTCGTTTACGCTAAGCTGTGTGCCAGTTTTTTGGTTGCTTTTTAATGGAGAATTTAATTATTAATACTTGTTGGTTTGGTTTGGTTTGTTTGGTTTGTTTTGTTTTGTTTTATGGCATATCAACCTCGGTGGGTCATTAAAGTTGTGAAATAAATTCATTCTTAATGGATAACAAATTGTCTTTATCAACTCATGTTTTTCTATTTAACCCATAGATGGGACCTTAACAGGTACTACCACTCCGGGTAAGAGTGGACCAGGGAGCAATGGTGATGAAGGGGTGCTCCACATTCCCCAAACCTCCAAAACTTGAACCTCACCATCAGATAGAGTTTAACGTCATTCCCAGGACATGTAGACCCTTAGTAACCGCCTTCTAGCACCCATATGATAAAAAGGGGTTGGGGCTTGCCATGAGGACAATAGGGTTGGGAAAATCATATAGGTGCTACGGCTTGACGTGACCAGCCAATTGATCAGAGGGGGCCTCTCCGACCGTCCGTCTAGCCTAAGTAAGGGTCTAAGTGGAGTATTGCATGTCATTGACTGCTCCTCCACCTGGGCTCTATCCTTAAGCATCACAGGTCGCCACCCACGGCCAACATGTGGCCCCATTTAGGGGAGTCTTACCCCTCTCCAGAGGTGCAGTCGGTGCATTTTAACGCCCCAGCCAACAGGGCAGACATAATTTGGATCTTCCATTTCACTTTCATGGTTCATTTAAGCCTTTCCAAATACAATCATCCCTGTTCATTCAGCTGGACACAAAATCAGCGAGGCAGACATAAACTGAATATATACACATGTTTTCAAGATCTGTATTGGTAAGTTAAATTTCAATCAGGTTATAGGATTATCTACATATATAACATGTACGCAAAATCGTTACTTATATTTCGGAACTTTCTCAACAAACAGCAGGCAGATCCGGTAAAATTTGGCCAATGTGAGACGAGGACAGAAAGCATTTAAGAGCGTTTGGAACTCTCCTCGAATCAGTTGCTAATTGCACCTTTTGCCAGTAAGATCTACATCAATCAGCTCTGTGTGAATTCTAGATGCTGCGTGGAGAATCTTCCAAGGATTAACTCAAAAGATGACAAGTACAAATAAGAAGAAGGAGAAAGAGAAGGAGGAGGAAGAGGAGCTGTAGAAAAAGGAAAAGGTGATGATAATAATAATAATAATAATAATAATAATAAGAAGAAGAAGAAGAAGAATAAGAATAATAAGAATAGATGCGAATGTAGCAAACTAGCACAAAGGGAGTACAAAACTAGACACGACTAGTTTGGGAAGGTGATCCACTGGGAATTATGCAAAAAATTAAATTTTAACCACACAACAAAATGGTACATGCATAAACCAGAATCTGTACTTGTGAACGAAACGCATAAAATTCTCTGGGACCTTGAAATAAAAACGAATCACCTTATCCCAGCAAGAAGACCAAACCTAGTGTTGATTAACAAAAAGGAAAGAACTTGTCAACTGGTGGATTTTGCAGTTCCAGCATATCACAGGGTGAAGCTAAAGGAAAATGAAAAATAGACAAATATCTGGACCTTGCCAGAGAACTGAAAAAAGTTATGGAATATGAAAGTCAAAGTGATACCAATTGTGGTTGGTGCACTTGGAACGGTCCCAAAAGGATTGGAAAGGGCTTGGAAAGTTTGGAAATCAAAGGAAGGATTGATACCATTCAGAACACTGCACTGTTCAAATCTGCCAGAATACTCAGAAGAGTCCTGGAGACTGAATAATAATAATAATAATAATAATAATAATATAATAATAATAATAAGAAGAAGAAGAAGAAGAAGAAGAAGAAGACCTGAGACTTCCTGTCACTATGCATCCAGTTAACCACCGGCTAAGGCGGGAGAGAAAAATTCGAATGGAATGAAATATTATTAATGATAAGAAGAAGAATATGAAGAAAAAGGTGGTGGAAGAAGAGGAGGAAACGGAGTAGTGGTAATAATAATAATAATAATAATAATAAATAATAATAATAATAATAATAATAATAATAAATGTAGAAGAAGAAAGAGAAGAAGGTGATTAAGAGAAGAAGAAGAGAAGAAAGAAGAAGAAGAAGAAGAAGAAGAAGAAGAAGAAGAAGAAGAAGAAGAAAGAAGGGAGCAATGCTAATAACATTAATAAGAATAAGAATATGAGGAGAAGGAGAATAATAATAATAATAATAATAATAATAATAATGATAATAATAATAATAATAAGAAGAAGAAGAAGAAGAAGAAGAAGAAGAAGAAGAAGAAGAAGAAGAAAGAAAGAATAAGGTGGCAATGATAATAACATTGATAAGAATAAGAATATGAAGAAGGAGAATAATAATAATAATAAGAAGAAGAAGAATAAGAAGAAGAAGAAGAAGAAGAAGAAGAAAAAGAAGAAGAAGAAAGAAAGAAAGAATAAGGTGGCAATGATAACAACATTAATAAGAATAAGAATATGAAGAAGGAGAAGGAGAATAATAATAATAATAATAATAATAATAATAATAATAAGAAGAAGAAGAAGAAGAAGAAGAAGAAGAAAGAAAGAAAGAAAAAGGTGGTAATGATAATAACATTGATAAGAATAAGAATATAAGAGAAGGGAAGAAGAAGAAGACTTTTTATTAACTCGACGGAGGGCAATGACCAATGAGGATGACGGGAGGGGAGAAATTAATTACCCGGTCGATGACCGTTGGGTATGTTTGGAGGCAGAGACTCTTTTAAATGGATGATGACAGATATTCATGTTACATAGCAATTTCATTTCCTCCATAGACGGAAAGGTTAAAGCTACACTTTTTTGCGTGTCAAATTTGAATATATTTTGTAATTTTAAATCATTCAGTTGGGGTTGTGAGGTGTCTCTTAAATGATCGGTAAAAAAAACGACTCATTATCTGGCTATTAAGCCAACAAGAGTCTGAAATTAGCTAAAAGAGAAAAGAACATTTAATAGATTGACGAAAAGGCAGAAAAAAAATTATCTAAAAAAAAAAAAAATAAATAAATAAAAGAGGATATAAAAAAATAAAACAACTAAACGGTTGTGAGAGAAACGATGAAAAATTACCAACAAATCAAACCTACCGCTAGGTGGCGCATTTATAGCCATAAAGAATGAATTTAAAAAAAAATTCAAACTTTAGAGAATAATCAAATTTTGTCATGAAATAACCCATTGATACATCCGGGTTAAGGGATATATTATGAAGTTGTAGTAGGTATATTCTCGCAGGTAAGTAGAAGCTTCTGCGTCGAGTAGCAGTAATAGCAGTCGGCGTGGTAGTCTTGCTCGTAGGCTAGTAGGCGCTTGTACCACCACAGTGTCGAGTATTTATGGAGGACACTATCCAATCAGATTATACTGAGGGGGTATACAGTTTGTCATAAAATTATCCATGAGGAGTTGATGTGCCGTTAAACATATAAACCAGCCAAAACTTTACAAATGAATTAAATTTGGGCATTAAATTATCCATAAGGAGTTGATGTGCTGTTAAAAATATAAACCAAACCAAAACATTACAATAGAATCAAATCTTGGTATTAAATCATCCATATGGAGTTGATGTGCCATTAAACAAATAAACCAAACCAAAACTTTACAAAGGAATCAAATTTTGTCATTAAATAACCCATAAAGAGTTGATGTGCCATTAAACAATTAAACCAAACCAAAACTTTAGCATTAAATAACCCATAAGGAGTTGATGTGCCATTAAACAATTAAACCAAACCAAAACTTTAGCATTAAATAACCCATAAGGAGTTGATGTGCCATTAAACTAATAAACCGAACCAAATCTTTACAAAGGAATCAAATTTTGGCATTAAATAACCCATATGGAGTTGATGTGCCATAATCAAATAAACCAAACCAAAACTTTACAAACGAATCAACTTTTGTCATTAAATAACCCACAGGGTGTTGATGTGCCATTAAACAATTAAACCAAACCAAAACTTTACAATGAATACAATTTTGGCATTAAATAACCCATAAGGAGTTGATGTGCCGTTAAACAAATAAACTAAACCAAACTTTACAAAGGAATCAAATTTTGGCATCAAATAACCCATAAGGAGTTGATGTGCCATTAAACAAATAAACCAAACCAAAACTTTACAAAGGAATCACATTTTGGCATTAAATAACCCATAAGAAGTTGATGTGCCATTAAACAAATAAACCAAACCAAAACTTTAGAAATGAATCAAATTTTGGCATTAAATAACCCATAAGGAGTTGATGTGTCATTAAACAAATAAACCAAACCAAAACTTTAGAAATGAATCAAATTTTGGCATTAAATAACCCATAAGGAGTTGATGTGCCATTAAACAAATAAATTAAATAACCATTAGACATAAGATAAAGAAACTTTAATTAGAAGATGATATAGAAAAATGAAACAGCTAAATTCAACGGTTCTCAGAGAAATTATAAAAAATTATCAACAAATAAAACCCACCGCTAGGAGTCGCATTTTTAGCCATCGAGAATGAATAACCAAATGACTTCGACATAAAGTAACGCAACAAGGACCGGTACCGAACCAGAAACCTTGAGGTTATTAGCCGGACACTCTTCCGACTGCTCCATGTTGACACGTATAACGTGTTTTCAATGTAGTTATATATATTTACCAACCCCTCCGCACGAGCAGGGTGTGACACAAGGTCAATTTCTTAAGCGGAGTTTAACAGGTTTGAATTCAGAGTTTTCCTTCTCCTAGACCGGTTGCCTAACCAAGGTTAAAGAGCCCAGTCTGTCCTACTATTTACCCATAGCTGGAGGGAGAGTAGGATTCATACCTTTCCCAAGGATATTAGCGCTAAGTGAAATGCAATTACCACGTCCAGGATTTGAACTCGGGTCAACGGGTTCCTATGACTTTTCCTATGACTTTAACCATTACACCACGCGCTTCCTACATTTTCAATGTGGTTATAGATAGGTATTTCTTTTAACTGAAAAAATGTTTGCCCTTTTATATATACTAGCAAATATATGCACCCTCCGGGTGCAAGTATTTAAGTTTTGATATAATATAATATCATATTAAATTAGAAAGTCTAATGAAACTGACTAAGAATGCAGATAAAAAGATCTGCAACAAAGGGGGTATAATCGAAAAATAGAACAACTTTGAAACTAACTATTCCATCATTTTCCATTACTCCCCTGTTTCATTGGTAAATTTTCCTAATTTAACTATTTAGTTAAAATAGGAAGTAAAGGATAATATTACAGTTATTTCTTCTTGTAAATAAATTTCTTTTAAGATTTATCCACGAGAATTTTGTTTATATTTCTTAAGATAAAACCAAACAATTAGAAATCAATAATACCAAGCACATATTTATTAAAATAAAATTTTAAATATCAATATGCAAATTAGCCTTCTCGTTCAAACTGTAAACCGCTACTTTGTTGTATATATAAATACAATTGCATGTTATTAGTACGTAGATATGGTCAACAGTATTAATAATGTAAAACAATTTTTATTAATAACTGAAGGTTTAAAAGAATGAAATCATGGAGAATTTGACGTAAATAATTAAGGGAATTGTGACTTAGTAGTAATATAGTTTCGGTTACAGACAGAAAAACACACAATCTCCATTATAATAAGATATATATATATATATATATATATATTAGGGTATTCATTTTTTTTTCAGTTGCAAAAAGTCTTCCTGATTAAGAGTAACATCCTTAAAGATATTAGCTGATGGGCAGATTAAAATCCCATTCATACACGAAGCATTTGTGAATCACGTGACGTCATTAGATGTTGCCTCTGGTTTTCAAAAAGACAAGTTGCAGTAATTATGACGATTACCCTTCAACATGCGAAGTAAAAAGCCAAAAAAAAAAATGAGCATCTGCCTCCTATGATGAAAATATAATTCAATGACTCCTTATTGTTCATCAGCCAATAGCTAAATTTCACACTTTTCAGATTATCACCAAGATTTTCTTTTTGTTTTCAGTTGCATGGAGTATACGGCACAGATTCCCCTTGAGAGTTCGACAAACAATACTGCAACTAGGGTGGCCAAAAATATTTACAAATTTTAATTCTTACTATCAGGATGGATATACCGTTGTTTTGACGGTTATTGTAAAGTTAGATTTTGAATTCAAATGCGTTGAAATTCAAAATCTGTAGGGTTAGGTGATTGACATGAAATGACCTATGCGTGACCTTCTTTCCGGTTATAGAGACTGTTAAACGAGAGACATCATGATGTTTTAAAGGCTTACAAAGCAAATGCATAGAGTATTCGTCAAAGATTCCCATTGAGAGTTCGACAAATAATACTGGAAGTGGGATGACCAAAAATATTTACTATCAGGATGGATATACCGTTGTTTTTTACGGTTATTGTAAAGTTAGATTGTGAATTCAAAGTCGTTGAAATTCAAAATCTGTACGATTTAGGTGATTGACATGAAATAACCTATGCGTGACCTTCATTCCGATTATACATACTATGGGAAAGAAGTTAGATCGGGCAGTTAATCGAGATATATCATAAGCAGTTTTTAGGGGCTTACATAGGAAATACATACATTTTTCGGCACAGATTCCCCTTGAGAGTTTGACAAACAATTCTGCAACTAGGGTGGCCAAAAATATTTACAAATTTTAATTCTTACTATCAGTATGGATATACCGTTAGTTTTTACGGTTATTGTAAAGTTAGATTTTTAATTCAAAGTCGTTGAAATTCAAAATCTGTAGGATTTTGGTGATTGACATGAAATAACCTATGCGTGACCTTCTTTCCGATTATATAGACTATGGGAAAGAAGTTAGATTCGGCAGTTATCGAGAGAGATCATAATGCTTTTTTAATGGCTTACAAAGCAAATGCATACATTTTTCGGCACAGATTCCCCTTGAGAGTTCGACAAACAATACTGCAACTGGGGTGGCCAAACGTATTTACAAATTTTAATTCTTACTATCTATATGGATATACCGCTGTTTTTATGGTTATTGTGTAGTTAGATTTTGAATTCAAAGTCGTTGAAATTCAAAATCTGTAGGATTTAGGTGATTGACATGAAATGACCTATGCGTGACCTTCTTTCCGGTTATAGAGACTGTTAAACGAGAGACATCATGATGTTTTAAAGGCTTACAAAGCAAATGCATAGAGTATTCGTCACAGATTCCCATTGAGAGTTCGACAAACAATACTGCAACTAGGGTGGCCAAAAATATTTACAAATTTTAATTCTTACTATCAGTATGGATATACCGTTGTTTTTGATGATTATTGTAAAGTTAGATTGTGAATTCAAAGTCGTTGAAATTCAAAATCTGTACGATTGACATGAAATAACCTATGCGTGACCTTCTTTCCGATTATACAGACTATGGGAAAGAAGTTAGATTGGGCAGTTAATCGAGATATATCATAAGCAGTTTTTAGGGGCTTACATAGGAAATACATACATTTTTCGGTACAGATTCCCCTTGAGAGTTTGACAAACAATACTGCAACTAGGGTGGCCAAAAATATTTACAAATTTTAATTCTTACTATCAGGATGGATATACCGTTGTCTTTGACGGTTATTGTAAAGTTAGATTTTGAATTCAAATGCGTTTATATTCAAAATCTAACTTTACAACTTTTAGATGATTGACATGAAATAACCTTTGGGTGACCTTTTTTCCAGTTATATAGACTGTGGGAAAGTGTTACCTTAGGCAGTTAAGCGAGAGACATTTTTTAATGGCTTTCAAAGCAAATGCATGAGTATTCGTCACAGATTCCCATTGAGAGTTCAACAAACAATACTGGAAATGGGATGGCCAAAAATATGCATAACTTTTAATTCTAACTATCAGTACCTGTAGATACACTGTTGTATTGTGATAAATCGTTGATTTTTTACGGTTATTGTATAGTTAGATTTTGAATTAAAAGTCGTTAAAATGCAAAATCTGTAGGGTTAAATGATTGACATGAAATGACCTATGCGTGACCTTCTTTTCGGTTATACAGACTGTTAAGCGAGAGACATCATGATGTTTTAAAGGCTTACAAAGCAAATGCATAGAGTATTCGTCACAGATTCCCATTAAGGGTTCGACAAATAATACTGGAAATGGGATGGCCAAAAATATTTACAAATTGTAATTCTTACGAGCAGTACCTGTGGATATACTGTTGTATATTGATAAACCGTAGATTTTTAATAGTTGTTGTAAAGGGTTAAATGAATGACGTGAAATGACCTTTGCGTGACCTTCTTTCCGATTATACCCACTATGGGAAAGAAGGCTCAGAGCTTAGTTAGCTTAGGCAGTTAATCGAGAGACATCATAATGATTTATTAATGGCTTACAAAGCAAATGCATACATTTTTCGTCA
Source organism: Doryteuthis pealeii (assembly GCA_023376005.1). Lineage (NCBI taxonomy): Eukaryota > Metazoa > Mollusca > Cephalopoda > Myopsida > Loliginidae > Doryteuthis > Doryteuthis pealeii. The sequence goes on along the minus strand of CM042171.1, from coordinate 42,945,082 downwards.
CAGATTCACCTTGGGAGTTCTGGAACTGGGATAGCCAAAAATATTCACAAATTTTAATTCTTACTATCAGTATAGATATACCGTTGTTTTTTGACGGTTATTGTAAAATTAGATTTTGAATTCAAAGTCGTTGAAATTCAAAATCTAACTTTACAACTTTTTGCTGATTGACATGAAATAACCTTTGAGTGACCTTCTTTCCAGTTATATAGACTGTGGGAAAGAGTTAGCTTTGGCAGTTAAACGAGAGACATCATGATTTTTAATGGCTTGCAAAGCAAATGCATAGAGTATTCGGCACAGATTCCCCTTGAGAGTTCGACAAACAATACTGAGAATGGGATGGCCAAAAATATACACAACTTTTAATTCTAACTATCAGTACCTGTAGATATACTGTTGTATTTTGATAAATCATTGTTTTTTGACGGTTATTGTGAAGTTAGATTTTGAATTCAAAGTCGTTGAAATTCAAAATCTGTAGGGTTAGATGATTGACATTAAAGAACCTTTGCATGACCAACATTCCGCTTATACAGACTGCTGAAAAGAAGGCTAAGATCTAAGTTAGCTTAGGCGGTTAAGCTGGAGACATCAGGATGATTTTTCTAATGTTTAACAAAGCAAATGCATAGAGTATTCGTCACAGATTCCCCTTGAGAATTCAACAAACAATACTGGAAATGGGATGCCCAAAAACATTTACAATTTTTAATTCTTACTAGCAGTACCTGTGCATATACTGTTGTATATAGATAAGTCGTTGTTTATTTGTACTGTTGGTGAAGAGTAAGATGTGGAATTCAAAGTCGTTGAAATTCAAAATCTGTAGGGTTAGATGATTGACATGAAATGACCTATGCGTGACCTTCTTTCCGGTTATACAGAAAGAAGGTCCAGAGTTTAATTAGCTTTGCAAGTTAAGCAACAGACATCATGATTTTTAATGGCTTGCAAAGCAAATACATAGAGTATTCGGCACAGATTTCCATACGAGATACGCACCACTGGGGTCAGTTGGGGTTATAACCGTCCTGATAGTTTTCCAAGAGAAATCTATCCGCCTACGCTTTCAACTCCAATGAACATATTTCAAACTAACTACGGGGTCTAGTCAACAAGCCACGACACCACATAATATGTAAAACATATATATATTTATACATACATACATACATACATATATAGGAAGCGCGTAGTGCAATGGTTAAAGTCATGGGAAATGAACTCGTTGCCCCGAGTTCAAATCCTGGACGTGCTAATTGGATTTCACATAGTGTTAATACCCTTGGGAAAGGTATGAATCCTACTCTCCCTCCAGCTATGGGTAAATAGTAGGGCAGACTGGGCTCTTTAACCATGGCTAAGCAACCGATCTAGGAGACGGAAAATTCTCCGCTTAAAAAGTTGACCTTGTGTCGCATCCTGCTCGTACAGAGGGGTTGGTAAATATATATATATATATATATATATATATATATATATATATATATATATATCATGATTTTAAATACCTTAATAATATCGGCAGTTTGTGGTGAATCTACTACCGCTTGACTTTAATAGAGATAACGTTAATAAAATAAGATGCTAATTAAGATTAAATAATAAATAATGGCGTCGTCAGTAATAAAGAGGATTTAGTGATGCCTTTTGGAAGAATACAAAAATTCATTTATTTATATGTGGATGTTTTAGAGAATATATTTACCTGTATCTGTGTGTATCTATTTACCAACCTGTTCGCATTAGTAGAATGTGACACAAGACCAGTTTATTAAGCGGAGTTCAACAGGTTCGAATTAAAAGTTTTCCTTCTCCTAGACTACTTATCCATCAAAAGTTAAATAGGCCAGTGTTCCCTACTATTTACCTATATCTGGACGGAGAATAATTGGATTCATACCTTTCCCAATGGTATTAGCACTATGTGAAATTCAAACAACCGTGTTAAGTAAATAAATCATGACGTCAGTGGTGATGTTGTTTCGGTTACAGACAGATTATTGCATCATCTCCATTATAATAACTAGCAAATATATGCACCCTCCGGGTGCAAGTTTTAATTTTTAATGTAATGAAATATCGTATTAAATTAGAATGTCTAATAAGAAGGCAGATAAAAAGATATGTAACAGAGTGGGGGTATAATAGAAAAATAGAAATGAAACTTACTCTTCCATCACTCCCGTCTTTCATTGCTGAATTTTACTTATTTAACTATTTAGTTTAATTAGGAAATAAAGAATAAATTGACAGTTATTTTTTTTTTTGTTAATGGATTTCATTTAAGATTCATTGAAGAGATTTTTGCTTATATTCATTAAAATAAAACCAAACAATTAGAAATCAATAATACTAAGCACATATTTAATAAAATCACATTTTTAATATCAATATGCAAATTAGTCTTCCCATTCACACTGTAAACCGCTATTTTTTGTATATATAAATACAATTGCATGTTATTTGTATGTAGATATGGACAACACTAATAAAAAGGTGAAGCAATTTAATTAATAATTGAGGTTTAAATATAAATAAAATCATGGAGAATGTGATGTAAATAACGAAGGGAATTGTGACTTGAGTAGTAATATAGTTTCGGTTACAGACAGAAAAACACACAATCTCCATTATAATAACTAGCAAATATATGCACCCTCCGGGTGCAAGTATTTAAGTTTTAATGAAATATCGCATTAAATTAGAAAGGCTAATGAAACTAAATAAGAATGCAGATAAAAAGATTTGAAACAGAGGGGGATATAATCGAAAAATAGAACAACTAAAACTTACTCTTCTATGACTCTCGTCTTTCATTGTTATATTTTTCTAATTTAAGTATTTAGTTATAAGAGGAAGTAAAGAATAAAAGTACAGATATCTTTTCTTGTTAATGGATTTCATTTAAGATTCATTGAAGAGACTTTTGCTTATATTCATTAAAATAAAACCAAACAGTTAGAAACCAATAATACTAAGCATATATTTATTAAAATTACATTTTTAATATCAATATGCAAATTAGCCTTCCCGTTCACACCGTAAACCGTTATTTGTTGTATATATAAATACAATTGCATGTTATTTGTATGTAGATTTGGTTAACAGTATAAATAATGTAAAAGAATTTTATTAATAATTGAGGTTAAAATAAGGATAAATTCATGATGAATGTGGCGTCAATTACTAAGGGAATTGTGACTTGAGTAGTGATTTAGTTTCGGTTACAGTCAGAAAAACACACAATCTCCATTATAATAAGAAGATATTATCCCGCGAGAAGCATTTAAGCGAATATCAGAAATATCTATTTCATAATTCTGTTGCAGCTATAAGCGCCATTTTCCGTTGGGGTCGTTGTCCTGAAGCGTTCTCCCATTCCACGCACCAAGGTTGAATTTATTTGCCATTTTCCATTAGCACTGTGATACTAGATAATCAGACAGCTGTAGTTGGCTGTCATGTTGAGATATGAGCAAGGAATATCTTGGGCGCCATTTCCCGCTCTCTTTCCTAATGCCCCCCCCCAAAAAAAAACAGTGTTTCGTCTAAATGGACCTGCTTTGCAATCATTGTAGGCCATAAAGTGCACATCTAATCACTAATTAGTGAGCTAAGCCTGTTGCAGTTGAAAGTAATTATTATATGAAACAAAGTTAAAGTTTCCACCATTTGTTCCTACATATATATATATATATATATATATATATATTATTATTATTATTATTATAATGGAGATTGTGTGATTTTTTGTCTTTAACCGAAACTATATCACTACTTAAGTTACAATTCCCTTAGTTATTGACATCACATTCTCAATGATTTTATTTTTATTTTAACCTCTATTATTAATAAAATTGTTTTACATTATTAATACTGTTAATCATATCTACATAGTATTTACCGCGTACCCCACTTGTACGGGTCAGGCACAAAGTCCCTATTAACGTGGGACCACCCACAGGCCGAAGATCATGGAGTGGCAGGTGAAAAATTGCGTCGATCCCGTCGGCATTCCCCCTCAAGGGGGTCGCCTCAGGCACTGGGCAATAAACCCAGCCCTGCCCCTTTAAATCGAGGGGGCAGGTGTTGCCTGGGGGATGGCCCCCTGGGATCGACGCCGTTAATTATATCAATGGTTCAGAGGCCGAAGCCACTGTTGACCATATCTACATGATATTTACCGCGTACCCCACTTGTACGGGTCAGGCACAAAGTCCCTATTAACGTGGGACCACCCACAAACCGAAGCTCATGGAGTGGCAGGTGAAAAATTGCGTCGATCCCGTCGGCATTCCCCTCAAGGGGTCGCCTCAGGCACTGGGCAATAAACCCAGCCCTGCCCCTTTAAATCGAGGGGGCAGGTGTTGCCTGGGGGGATGGCCCCCTGGGATCGACGCGTTAATTATATCAATGGTTCAGAGCCGAAGCCACTGTTGACCATATCTACATACTAACAACATACAATTATGTTATATATACAACAAAAATAGCGGTTTAAGTGTGAAGGGGAAGGCTAATTTGCATATTGATATAAAAAAAATCGAATTTAATAAATATGTGCTTAGTGTTATTGATTTCTAACTGTTTGGTTTTATTTTAATGAATATAAGCAAAAATCTCTTCAATGAATCTTAAATGAAATCATTTAACAAGAAAAAATAACTGTCATTTTATTCTTTACTTCCTCTTTTAACTAAATACTTAAATTAGAAAAAATAACAATGAAAGACGAGAGTGATGGAAGAGTAAGTTTCAGTTGTTCTATATTTCGATTATACCCCCTCTGTTTCAAACATTTTTATCTGCATTCTTATTTAGTTTCATTAGCCTTTCTGATTTAATATGATATTTTATTACATTAAAACTTAAATACTTGCACCCGGAGGGTGCATATATTTGCTAGTATATATATATATGTGTGTGAGAATGGAAAATGAATCCGAAAATATGAGGAAAAAATGAGTAAAGAAAAGAAATGTAGATGGATAAAAATGAATTTTATCGATATCACTTTAATAGATATCACTTACACATGTGTTTCGGTCTGTTTATCAAAATGTATACGGATTTACGTTATTATTATTATTAAAATAATCAGATGGAGTTGAAATGATGATGATAATAATAATAATAGGAAAAATGCATAAAATGTTCCGTACACAGATTTTGTCGACCTTCATCAGGGTAGTATTTTTATTTTTGATGAAGGTCGGCAAAATCTGTGTACGGAACATTTTATACATTTTTCCTATTATTATTCATCATCATTTCAACTCCATCTGATTATTTTAATAATAATAATAACGTAAATCCGTATACATTTTGATCAACAGACCGAAAACACATTGTAAGTGATATCGATTAAATATGATATCGATAAAATTCATTTTTATCCATCTACATTTCTTTTCTTTACTCATTTTTCCTCATATGTCGGATTCATTTATATATATATATATATATATATATATATAATATTATATATATTATGAGAAGTAAATACACAAAGGATGTGTTTTGATATGGCTTTTTTAGCCGAAAAGCCATATCAAAACACATTGTTTGTGTATTTACTTCTCATACTGTCGTGTAGAAAAAGTCACTATAAGAGGAATAAAAACCTACTTCTAAACAAGACGGAAAAATCTAAGAAAGTCCGGTTGGTGTAGGGTTACGGTCCTCGCCTGTCAGTGTTCGAATCACGCACAAGGCGGTCTTCCTATCTATAGCTCTGCTGATGAGGCCTAATAGGCCGAAATGTACATACAGAGATTGATTTTTCTCGATTTGTTTAGCCTTACATTTGAATAGGTATGCCCGCCTAATTAATTAATTATTAATTATTTAACTTTCAAAATTAGGTACGACTTCAATTAAGCATTATATTATATTATATATATATATATATATATATATATATATATATTAGTTGAAAATGGAAGGAATCCGACGGTATGTTGAAATGAAAAATAATTTTTCGAACATCTCAGAAATTCTCCGTATTTCAACCGATTTCATTTAAAACAATAAGGATTTACTCTGACGAAGGTCGCTATTTTCTTTGTATATTAGAAAAAAATGTTGTTTTTCTATTATTGTCATTTTATTCTATGTTATACTTAAAATAATAATAGATAGAATACATGAATGCATGGATAAACTCCTGGCCAAAACACGTGTCAGTAAAATAAAATAAATAAATCCTATTTTATCCATTCAACATTTTCTTTCCTTTTTTTCATTTCAACCACACACACACACACACAACACATATATATATATAATATATAATTATATAACCGACGTTATTTACAATCCAAAATGTGACATTGAGTAAAGAACTCCAACAAACACCATAGGATCTTGCTCAACAGCATGATGATTGCTATTTAGCATGAAACCTGGGCGCTGTTAATAATGAACATTGATCTGTGAAAACATTGTAAAATAAATTAAGTATTAGCTCTTACAATTTGTGATTGAGCACCGTATTTCTTGTTTTCACAGATCAATGTTCATTATTAACAGCGGCCCAGGTTTCATGCTAAATAGCAATCATCATGCTGTTGAGCAAGATCCTATGGTGTTTGTTGGAGTTCTTTACTCAATGTCACATTTTGGATTGTAAATAACGTCGGTTATATAATTATATATATATATATATATATGTGTGTGTGTGTGTGTGTGTGTTGAAATGAAAAATAAAGGAAAGAAAATGTTGAATGGATAAAATAGGATTTATTTTATTTTATTTTACTGACACGTGTTTTGGCCAGGAGTTTATCCATGCATTCATGTATTCTATCTATTATTATTTTAAGTATAAACATAGAATAAAATGACAATAATAGAAAAACAACATTTTTTCTAATATACAAAGAAATAGCGACCTTCGTCAGAGTAAATCCTTATTGTTTTAAATGAAATCGGTTGAAATACGGAGAATTTCTGAGATGTTCGAAAAATTATTTTTCATTTCAACATACCGTCGGATTCCCTTCCATTTTCAACTAATATATATATATATATATATATATATATATATATAATATATAATATATGCTTAATTGAAGTCGTACCTAATTTTGAAAGTTAAATAATTAATAATTAATTAATTAGGCGGGCATACCTATTCAAATGTAAGGCTAAACAAATCGAGAAAAATCAATCTCTGTATGTACATTTCGGCCTATTAGGCCTCATCAGCAGAGCTATAGATAGGAAGACCGCCTTGTGCGTGATTCGAACACTGACAGGCGAGGACCGTAACCCCTACACCAACCGGACTTTCTTAGATTTTTCCGTCTTGTTTAGAAGTAGGTTTTTATTCCTCTTATAGTGACTTTTTCTACACGACAGTATGAGAAGTAAATACACAAACAATGTGTTTTGATATGGCTTTTCGGCTAAAAAAGCCATATCAAAACACATCCTTTGTGTATTTACTTCTTCATATATATATATATATATATATATATATATATAATATATATGTGTGTGTGTGTGTGTGTGTGTGTGTGTGCGTGTGTGTGTATGAGAATGGGAAATGAATCCGACAATATGAGGAAAAAAATGAGTAAAGAAAGAAATGTGATGGATAAAAATGAATTTTATCGATATCATATTTAATCGATATCACTTACACATGTGTTTCGGTCTGTTGATCAAAATGTATACGGATTTACGTTATTATTATTATTAAAATAATCAGATGGAGTTGAAATGATGATGATGATAATAATAATAGGAAAAATGTATAAAATGTTCCGTACACAGATTTTGCCGACCTTCATCAAAAATAAAAAATACTACCCTGATGAAGGTCGACAAAATCTGTGTACGGAACATTTTATGCATTTTTCCTATTATTATTATTATCATCATCATTTCAACTCCATCTGATTATTTTAATAATAATAATAACGTAAATCCGTATACATTTTGATAAACAGACCGAAACACATGTGTAAGTGATATCTATTAAAAGTGATATCGATAAAATTCATTTTTATCCATCTACATTTCTTTTCTTTACTCATTTTTTCCTCATATTTTCGGATTCATTTTCCATTCTCACACACATATATATATATACTAGCAAATATATGCACCCTCCGGGTGCAAGTATTTAAGTTTTAATGTAATAAAATATCATATTAAATCAGAAAGGCTAATGAAACTAAATAAGAATGCAGATAAAAATGTTTGAAACAGAGGGGGGTATAATCGAAATATAGAACAACTGAAACTTACTCTTCCATCACTCTCGTCTTTCATTGTTATTTTTTCTAATTTAAGTATTTAGTTAAAAGAGGAAGTAAAGAATAAAATGACAGTTATTTTTTCTTGTTAAATGATTTCATTTAAGATTCATTGAAGAGATTTTTGCTTATATTCATTAAAATAAAACCAAACAGTTAGAAATCAATAACACTAAGCACATATTTATTAAATTCGATTTTTTTATATCAATATGCAAATTAGCCTTCCCCTTCACACTGTAAACCGCTATTTTGTTGTATATATAAACATAATTGTATGTTGTTAGTATGTAGATATGGTCAACAGTGGCTTCGGCCTCTGAACCATTGATATAATTAACGGCGTCGATCCAGGGGGCCATCCCCCCAGGCAACACCTGCCCCTCGATTTAAAGGGGCAGGCTTGGTTTATTGCCCAGTGCCTGAGGCGACCCCCTGGGGGGAATGCCGACGGGATCGACGCAATTTTTCACCTGCCACTCCATGGAGCTTCGGTTTGTGGGTGGTCCCACGTTAATAGGGACTTGTGCCTGACCCGTACAAGTGGGGTACGCGGTAAATACATGTAGATATGGTCAACAGTGGCTTCGGCCTCTGAACCATTGATATAATTAACGGGCGTCGATCCCAGGGGGCCATCCCCCCAGGCAACACCTGCCCCCTCGATTTAAAGGGGCAGGGCTGGGTTTATTGCCCAGTGCCTGAGGCGACCCCTTGAGAGGGGAATGCCGACGGATCGACGCAATTTTTCACCTGCCACTCCATGATCTTCGGCCTGTGGGTGGTCCCACGTTAATAGGGACTTTGTGCCTGACCCGTACAAGTGGGGTACGCGTAAAATACTATGTAGATATGATTAACAGTATTAATAATGTAAAACAATTTTATTAATAATAGAGGTTAAAATAAAAATAAAAATCATTGAGAATGTGATGTCAATAACTAAGGGAATTGTAACTTAAGTAGTGATATAGTTTCGGTTAAAGACAAAAAATCACACAATCTCCATTATATAATAATAATAATAATAATATATATATATATATAATATAATATGTTAGGAACAAATGGTGGAAACTTTAACTTTGTTTCATATAATAATTACTTTTCAACTGCAACAGGCTTAGCTCACTAATTAGTGATTAGATGTGCACTTTATGGCCTACAATGATTGCAAAGCAGGTCCATTTAGACGAAACACTGTTTTTTTTTTGGGGGGGGGCTATTAGGAAAGAGAGCGGGAAATGGCGCCCAAGATATTCCTTGCTCATATCTCAACATGACAGCCAACTACAGCTGTCTGATTATCTAGTATCACTGTGCTAATGGAAAATGGCAAATAAATTCAACCTTGGTGCGTGGAATGGGAGAACGCTTCAGGACAACGACCCCAACGGAAAATGGCGCTTATAGCTGCAACAGAATTATGAAATAGATATTTCTGATATTCGCTTAAATGCTTCTCGCGGGATAATATCTTCTTATTATAATGGAGATTTGTGTTTTTCTGACTGTAACCGAAACTAAATCACTACTCAAGTCACAATTCCCTTAGTAATTGACGCCACATTCATCATGAATTTATCCTTATTTTAACCTCAATTATTAATAAAATTCTTTTACATTATTTATACTGTTAACCAAATCTACATACAAATAACATGCAATTGTATTTATATATACAACAAATAACGGTTTACGGTGTGAACGGGAAGGCTAATTTGCATATTGATATTAAAAATGTAATTTTAATAAATATATGCTTAGTATTATTGGTTTCTAACTGTTTGGTTTTATTTTAATGAATATAAGCAAAAGTCTCTTCAATGAATCTTAAATGAAATCCATTAACAAGAAAAGATATCTGTACTTTTATTCTTTACTTCCTCTTATAACTAAATACTTAAATTAGAAAAATATAACAATGAAAGACGAGAGTCATAGAAAGAGTAAGTTTTAGTTGTTCTATTTTTCGATTATATCCCCCTCTGTTTCAAATCTTTTTATCTGCATTCTTATTTAGTTTCATTAGCCTTTCTAATTTAATGCGATATTTCATTAAAACTTAAATACTTGCACCCGGAGGGTGCATATATTTGCTAGTTATTATAATGGAGATTGTGTGTTTTTCTGTCTGTAACCGAAACTATATTACTACTCAAGTCACAATTCCCTTCGTTATTTACATCACATTCTCCATGATTTTATTTATATTTAAACCTCAATTATTAATTAAATTGCTTCACCTTTTTATTAGTGTTTGTCCATATCTACATACAAATAACATGCAATTGTATTTATATATACAAAAAATAGCGGTTTACAGTGTGAATGGGAAGACTAATTTGCATATTGATATTAAAAAAATGTGATTGTTATAATATGTGCTTAGTATATTGATTTTCTAATTGTTTGTTTTATTTTAAC
>CM042171.1:42908503-42934285 GCA_023376005.1 Doryteuthis pealeii | reverse complement strand
TTTCATTAGCCTTTCTGATTTAATATGATATTTTATTACATTAAAACTTAAATACTTGCACCCGGAGGGTGCATATATTTGCTAGTATATATATATATGTGTGTGAGAATGGAAAATGAATCCGAAAATATGAGGAAAAAATGAGTAAAAAAAATGTAGATGGATAAAAATGAATTTTATCGATATCACTTTTAATAGATATCACTTACACATGTGTTTCGGTCTGTTTATCAAAATGTATACGGATTTACGTTATTATTATTATTAAAATAATCAGATGGAGTTGAAATGATGATGATAATAATAAAATAGGAAAAATGCATAAAATGTTCCGTACACAGATTTTGTCGACCTTCATCAGGGTAGTATTTTTATTTTTGATGAAGGTCGGCAAAATCTGTGTACGGAACATTTTATACATTTTTCCTATTATTATTATCATCATCATCATTTCAACTCCATCTGATTATTTTAATAATAATAATAACGTAAATCCGTATACATTTTGATCAACAGACCGAAACACATGTGTAAGTGATATCGATTAAATATGATATCGATAAAATTCATTTTTATCCATCAACATTTCTTTTCTTTACTCATTTTTTCCTCATATTGTCGGATTCATTTCCCATTCTCATACACACACACGCACACACACACACACACACACACACACACATATATATATATATATATATATATATATATATATATATATATATGAGAAGAATACACAAAGGATGTGTTTTGATATGGCTTTTTTAGCCGAAAAGCCATATCAAAACACATTGTTGTGTATTTACTTCTCATACTGTCGTGTAGAAAAAGTCACTATAAGAGGAATAAAACCTACTTCTAAACAAGACGGAAAAATCTAAGAAAGTCCGGTTGGTGTAGGGGTTACGGTCCTCGCCTGTCAGTGTTCGAATCACGCACAAGGCGGTCTTCCTATCTATAGCTCTGCTGATGAGGCCTAATAGGCCGAAATGTACATACAGAGATTGATTTTTCTCGATTTGTTTAGCCTTACATTTGAATAGGTATGCCCGCCTAATTAATTAATTATTAATTATTTAACTTTCAAAATTAGGTACGACTTCAATTAAGCATATATATATATATATATATATATATATATATATATATATATATATTAGTTGAAAATGGAAGGGAATCCGACGGTATGTTGAAATGAAAAATAATTTTTCGAACATCTCAGAAATTCTCCGTATTTCAACCGATTTCATTTAAAACAATAAGGATTTACTCTGACGAAGGTCGCTATTTCTTTGTATATTAGAAAAAAATGTTGTTTTTCTATTATTGTCATTTTATTCTATGTTATACTTAAAATAATAATAGATAGAATACATGAATGCATGGATAAACTCCTGGCCAAAACACGTGTCAGTAAAATAAAATAAAATAAATCCTATTTTATCCATTCAACATTTTCTTTCCTTTATTTTTCATTTCAACACACACACACACACACACAACATATATATATATATATATAATTATATAACCGACGTTATTTACAATCCAAAATGTGACATTGAGTAAAGAACTCCAACAAACACCATAGGATCTTGCTCAACAGCATGATGATTGCTATTTAGCATGAAACCTGGGCGCTGTTAATAATGAACATTGATCTGTGAAAACATTGTAAAATAAATTAAGTATTAGCTCTTACAATTTGTGATTGAGCACTGTATTTTCTTTGTTTCATCACAAAAAAATTTTTGTTCTTACATATACCTATATATATATATATATATAAAGGAATCTCAAGAAATCCCGTGGTATGAGCGTGTCGTCTTATAACTCCGAAAATATATCTCATTCAGATTTGAAATCTCGCAGATGACTTAGTATGTTTTGTTGGAATATTTTGGTATATAAAGTGTCCTACAGTACACCATCTAAATTTAAAGACTGGGTGAGGTCAGGTGGTTTATTCCACCGTCAATAACCAGCCATAATGCGTGGCTGATTACTACTTAAGCACTGATACTGAGAGCCGTCAATTTACAATCATTGACGGGGAACTTGTAACACTAAGGAACAGCCAAAAGATTATTTACCATGGATTTCCGCTGGACAAGCACCCTTCCTTGAAGCCTAAAGGATGGCCCATAAAATCGTTACAGGTTATGGGCCCAGGGAACAACCAAAGGATTCTTTACTAAGGATTTCCGCTGGACAAGCACTCTTGCTTGAAGCCTAAAAGATGGCCCATAAACTTGTAACAGGTTATGGGCCCAGGGAACAACCAAAGGATTCTTTACTAAGGATTTCCGCTGGACAAGCACTCTTGCTTGAAGCCTAAAAGATGGCCCATAAAATTGTAACAGGTTATGGGCCCAGGGAACAACCAAAGTATTCTTTACTAAGGATTTCCGCTGGACAAGCACTCTTGCTTGAAGCCTAAAAGATGGCCCATAAAATTGTAACAGGTTATGGGCCCAGGGAACAACCAAAGGATTCTTTACTAAGGATTTCCGCTGGACAAGCACTCTTGCTTGAAGCCTAAAAGATGACCCATAAAATTGTAACAGGTTATGGGCCCAGGGAACAACCAAAGGATTCTTTACTAAGGATTTCCGCTGGACAAGCATTCTTGCTTGAAGCCTAAACGATGGCCCATAAAATCGTAACATGCTTATAATTAAGATACACACAATATTTAATTATTGATTTTTGCTGATTAAGTTATATAATTAATTGATTAAGCCAAAATCAAGAGATTTATGGAACTCTTCATAATTCTTCAAGAGTTCAGAAAGACACGCTCTAGTTTAAGCCACACACCCACCCATTGAAAGTGTCCAGGTGAATACAGTTATCTGTATGCTGTCTTCAGTTTCAGATCTTTATGACAGTAAGTCAGTAAGTAGTATATCACAATGTTTGTTTATTTTAGGCAATGTTTTGTTTATAACATTCAAGATATTACAGACATCCTATCCGGTTGTAAGGAGAAGCAAGCTAGTTTCACTGATCCATTACCTCGGCCAAGAAGCATATACTAAATTTTGATCTTTGCCCAGGCCTGACACTTACTGTCAAAAAGATGTGAAATTGAAGACAGCGAACGGCTAACACCAGCAATTGACCACCCCTACCCTATACACGAACTCCTAGTTCACCATTATGAAAATGTTCACCGTTGAAGCAAGAACTCAATATATATATATATATATATATATATATATATATATATATATATATATATATATATGCTCCCCATCCCCTAGGGTTGAGCACTCTGGGGGGGATCTTGCTGACGGCCGCCAACTCAAGCGTAAACGCAACGCTCTTCTAAGGAATGGAGCACCTTGTGACGGCCTTTACACGCAAAGCGATGTGTGTATTAAAACAGTTAAAATCCCCTTCCCATTCTGTAAGTGAAGACAGCCTAATGGTTACGGTGCCGGACTGACACCCAACCGATCGGATTTCAATTCCGGCTGTAGGTAGCTTACAAAATGTCTAGCCACACTGAGGAGACTTGATAAGTCGAAACACGTGTCTGTGGATGACCCTATATATATATATATATATATATATATATATATATATACTTTGGTGCGGTACCAAGTTTCTTGGTACAAGGTGATTCTAGGTGGGTCCTAATTCTCTACCAGTAGTTTGTTGTAGAGTTCAGGTTCCGTTGAGAGCTCAATGTTTAATTATTGTAAACAGAGCAAAGTTATTTGGGAATAAAAAAAGTAAGTAAATTCAACGGGGCGGCCTAAAGTCGGTATCAGCCAGTCAGCGAGGGAGTATATCCCCTTTTCAATAGCGCTAGACCAAGGAGATTGTTTTAGCATCTGAGGCGGAGCGCCACACCTACCATCAGCTCCTTACTTTACCGCACAGATCCCTGTGCTACTCATACGCTGAGTTGGCGGGGACCGGTATCGAACTAGGAACCTTGTGTTTTCTAGCCGAACGCTCTACCGACTGAGCTAACCCGGCCCCTAAAAGGCCTTAAATACCATGGGTATCGTGGTTATGGACCATTTCCACTCGCGAGTATGCTAACGAGCTTCTTCAGACCACTGATAATAAATAAATAAAATAAAATACATCAGTGGTCTGAAGAAGCTCGTGAGCATACTCGCGAGTGGAAATGGTCCATAACCACGATACCCATGGTATTTAAGGCCTTTTATTCCCAAATATAATATATATATATATATATATATATATATATATATATATATATTTGAGATATATTTTTGTATCTATATCCGTTTTTTGGAAGTACATATACCAGGTTTGGGCATTAGTGTGAAACATTAAAGTGCTATATCATGATAATGTAGTTATCATAATATATTCATCTGGGAATAAATATCAGAAAACTCAGTTGTTTTTTTTTAGTTTTTTTTTTAGTTTCTTTTATTTAGATGTAGTGGTAAATTTTCAGGATAGTGACATCCCTTCTTCAAGACCGTGGATAGTAGTAATCATCTGACTGCTTGCTGCTCCGTATGAATGATATGGAGGTGCTTGATGCTGATTTCAAATACATATCTATAGAAGCATACGGAGACACAAAACACAACACACACACACACACACACACACACACATATATATATATATATATATATATATATATATATATACTAGCAAATATATGCACCCTCCGGGTGCAAGTATTTAAGTTTTAATGTAATAAAATATCGCATTAAATTAGAAAGGCTAATGAAACTAAATAAGAATGCAGATAAAAAGATTTGAAACAGAGTGGGTATAATCGAAAAATAGAACAACTGAAACTTACTCTTCCATCAATCTCGTCTTTCATTGTTATTTTTTCTAATTTAAGTATTTAGTTAAAAGATGAAGTAAAAAATAAAATGTCAGTTATTTGTTCTTGTTAATGGATTTCATTTAAGATTTATTGAAGAGATGTTTGCTTATATTCATTAAAATGAAACCAAACAATTAGAAATCAATAGTACTAAACACATATTTATTAAAATCACATTTTAAATATCAATATGCAAATTAGCCTTCCCGTTCACACTGTAAACCGCCAATTTGTTGTATATATCAATATAATTGCATGTTGTTAGCATGTAGATATGGTTAACAGTGGCTTCGGCCTCTGGACCATTGCTATAATTAACGGCGTCGATCCCAGGGGGCCATCCCCCCAGGCAACACCTGCCCCCTCGATTTAAAGGGGCAAGGCTGGGTTTATTGCCCAGTGCCTGAGGCGCCCCCCTTGAGGGGGAATGCCGACGGGATCGACGCAATTTTTTCACCTGCCACTCCATGAGCTTCGGCTTGTGGGTGGTCCCACGTTAATAGGGACTTTGTGCCTGACCCGTACAAGTGGGGTACGCGGTAAATATCATGTAGATATGGTTAACAGTATTAATAATGTAAAACAATTTTATTAATAATTGAGATTTAAATAAAAATAAAATTATGGAGAATGTGATGTAAATAACGAAGTGAATTATGATTTGTATAGTAATATTGTTTCGGTTACAGACAGAAAAACACACAATCTCCATTATAATAAGATATATATATATATATATATATATATATATATATATATATATATATATATATATTCCGGTAGTTAGGATATGTCCCTGTGTGGTTTTAACCAAGCTGATGTGGGTAGACCGTAAGGAGAGCTCAATGTGTCTAGTGCTAGTGAATGGAAGGACAGAGGAAGATATTCAATAAATGAAGGAAAAAATGTTTATTTTATTATTTATATTTTACCCCTCACCTCTTATTGTTTTTTTATTCCATGTTTTATTATTTTTTACTTATTATTACTAGCAAATATATGCACCCTCCGGGTGCAAGTATTTAAGTTTTAATTTATAAAATATCATATTAAATTAGAAAGGCTAATGAAACTGAATAAGAATGTAGATAAAAAGATTTGGAACAGAGGGGGTATGATTGAAAAATAGAACAACTTTGAAACTAACTCTTCCATCATTTTCCATTACTCCCCTCTTTCATTGGTAAATTTTCCTAATTTAACTGTTTAGTTAAAATAGGAAGTAAAGAATAATATTAGTTATTTCTTCTTGTTAAGGGATTTCGTTTAAGATTTATTGAAGAGATTTTTGCTCATATTCATTAAGATAAAACCAAACAATTAGAAATCAATAATACTAAACATTTATTTATTAAAATCAAATTTTTAATATCAATATGCAAATTAGCCTTCCCATTCATACTGTAAACCGCTATTTTGTTGTATGTATAAATACAATTGCATGTTATTAGTATGTAGATATGGTCAACAGTGTAAGTAACGTAAAACAATTTTATCAATAATTAAGGTATGAACAAAAATAAAATCATGGTAAATGTGATGTAAATAACTAAGGGAATTGTGACTTGTATAGTAATATAGTTTCGGTTACAGACAGACAAACCCACAATCTCCATTATAATAAGATTTGAGAAGAAGATATCTTAAAAATATAACAAACACAGGATGTTAAGATCAGGGGAAACAATTTTTATGTGTCAATACTTAAGTACTTCAGTAGTATACCATCTTCAGGACACTGTTAAGTAATGTTTTTGTGAGGGACAAAATGAAAGATGTTAAGTGTATAGTGAATGTGTGAATATGATGTTATAAACCGTTAATTTTTATATGTGCGTTTGTTTACGAAAGCCGATGACGAGATCATTGCAAAAATGGAAGATCATAGGATGACGCATGCAGACACGTGAATAAGCGGAGAACGAAAGGCTAGCAAAGATATGACGTATTTTATATGGATATTAATGTTAGAAAAATAAGAAGATTAATAAATAGAACGTTTAATCTTATTATAATGGAGATTGTGTGTTTTTCTGTCTGTAACCGAAACTATATTCCTACTCAAGTCACAATTCTCTTACTTATTGACATCACATTCTCCATGATTTTATTTTTATCTAAACCTCAATTATTAATAAACTTGTCTTACATTATTAATACTGTTAACTATGACTACATACTGACAACATGCAATCATATTTATATATACAACAAAATAGCGGTTTACAGTGTGAACGGGAAGGCTAATTTGCATATTGATATTAAAAAATCGAATTTAATAAATATGTGCTTAGTATTATTGATTTCTAACTGTTTGGTTTTATTTTAATGAATATAAGCAAAAATCTCTTCAATAAATCTTAAGTGAAATCCATTAACAAGATAAAATAACTGTCATTTTATTCTTTACTTCCTCTTTTAAATTAGAAAAAATAACAATGAAAGACGAGAGTGATGGAAGAGTAAATTTCAATTGTTCTATTTTATCGATTATACTTCCTCTGTTATGAATCTTTTTATCTGTATTCTTATTTAGTTTCCTTAGCCTTTCTAATTTAATACAATATTTTATTACATTAAAACTTAAATACTTGCACCCGGAGGGTGCATATATTTGCTAGTATATATAAAGAACAAAACAATGCATAAATACATATGTATATCCATATATACGCATATCCATATATTATTATTATTTTTGTTCTTTTATTCCTTATTTCTAGTCTTTTACTTTTGCTCCTTTTGTATGTAAATCTTTACAACTGTAACATAATGGCCGTCCCAGCACCTATATTTGTGGCCTTGTGCCAGACTCGGAGAAACCTTAAAACAAAAATGTATTTCCGATTCTCTGATATTACTTGGGTGGCCTTTGAAGAATCACCGAAAAAGAAATAAAAAACCTAAATGAGATTTCGGTGACGTTAGGTCTGCTTTAGATTTGGAGTCAGTTAGAAGAGTCAGAGGAGATCAGAGCCAGTCGGACGGAGAGGGTTAGTCGAGGCCGCACGGAGTTTGGCAAACTGGTGTCGCTGAAGACGATAAGGAATGGCCTGTGATTGTTAAGAAAAGGTTGTCACCGAGAAGTTTACTAAGGACTTAAACCCTAAGTTGAATCCAGTTAAAATACACTTCTTATTAAGCAGAGATATTATTAGGGACCCTCTCTCTCTCAAAAAGTTACAGTGAAGTTTTTATTCCAATAAACTTCTGAAAAATTAGCACGGTATTATAGTCTTCTCTACTACTACGTAAAATACTACGACAGTATCGTGAATGGGACGACCACTAGACACCCGTGGAGATTAAGTCAATTGGCCGTAACGAAGGGTACGCGACGTGCGTAAAGCGATACTTCCTTGACCAAGAAGCGGGGTAGGATTTGCGGACTACAGACGATAACAATGATAACAGCGAGAGGTTCATTTTGTTGAGCCGATGGTATGAATTGTCTAAATGTCTAAAGTGGACTATCAACCCAAATTAGCGTTTACGTTAACTAATAGATAGATAGATAGATAGATAGATAGATATTAATAGATTATGTATAGATGTATAGATAGATATTGATAGATCAAAGATAGATAGATGGATAGATTGATATATAGATAGATATGAACATACTAAAATAGACCAAAAATAGATAGATAATCTGAGATAGATAGATAGATAGATAGTTTTAATACAACTAAGATAGATAGATAGATAGATATTAATATACCATAGATAGATAGATAGACAGACAGATAGATTTAATGCAAGTAGAACAGATCGATAGATAGATGGATTGATAGGTATTGATAGGCCATTGATAGATAGAGATATAGATAGTTTAAACGCAACTAAAATAGATAGATAGATAGATATATATTGATAAGCCATTGAAAGAGAGATAGATCAAAAATAGATATACATTAATAGACTATGTATAGATGTATACATAGATATTGATAGACCAAAGATAGATAGATAGATAGATAGATAGATAGATATGAACATACTAAAATAGACCAAGAATATACAATAGATAATCTGAGATAGATAGGTACATACATACATAGATAGATAGACAGTTTTAATGCAACAGAAGCGGATAATTCAGAGATGATGGAACGCTTCAGTCGAATCTCTGCTGCATAGCCTTCATCAGGCAGAAATAGTTATTAATCTTTACATACAGATGCATTTTAAAGACTTCACCATTAATAGACCAGTTCACATACCTCAGTAGTAATATCTCCTCTACTAAAGGCATAGACTGCTATTGAGATGTTATCGTCCATCGAGTTGTGTGAATTTAATAGTGCCGTGCATTTTGAGGCACTGGAAGACGCGGGGAAAAACCAATAACGTTACATATATCCATTTGGTACCGTGAGAACAAACACCCACTACGTTACACAACTATTTCCCAAGAAATCGTTTCCCCATCTAAGCCACACCCCACCCAAAGCATAGATCTCCATGCCTCATTCAAATAAACTAATCCTGCCCATCTCAAACCAAGACCCCCCACAAAAAAAAAATTGAAAGATTTAAAAGCGATGTTACTTAGTAATTCTAAGTAAGAGTCATGTTCTTTTGATTACCCGAAGATGCCGTAGTAATACGGTTGAAATAAAGTATTGCAATGAAGCAAGTTTAAAGTTTTTTTCCTTCATTTATTGCATATATATATGTATATATATATATATATATGAATAAGATATAATGAAAAAACAAACGATGTTTACAACTGAAATAGGCTCATCAGAAGAGAAAGTGTGCAAACCGTTTTCGGGGCCTTCTGATGAGCCTATTTCAGTTGTAAACATCGTTTGTTTTTTCATTATATCTTATTCATACTGTCGGATTAATTTCCATTTTATTTCATATATATATATATATATATATATATATATATATATATATATATATATAAAATCTCGCTAGGAAAGACAGGCCCCCCGAGGCTTCTAGAATAGAATGGACTGTTCTATTCTCAATGAAGACGATTGACGATTTATCCTCGGGGAGTCTGTCTTTCCCAGCGAGACTATTTGACTGTTCCCTCATTGTTGTACGTTACCAAATAAACCATTTTCACTGTAAGTTACGATTTCTGTTATTATTCAACATAACCCCTCTCCGCAGCATTACAATACTAAGAAAAGAAAAAAAGAAAAAAAGAAAGAACGAAAGAAAGAGAAAGTTAGAGAAATACGGGGTGAGAGCGTGGAAGCGATAACGCTAATCTGTTTCAATTGAACATATTGAAAAATTGAAAAGAAACAAAGAAAACATAAGTGAGGAAGTTAAATCAATATTATCATACTTCTTTTTATATATTGAACTATTTGGCAATAGCTCTAAGTAAACATATCAAACGTTGTTAATAGTCAAATTATAGTACTGTAGTATATCTACAGGTCCCGCTAGTATTTGAATACACGGGGAAAATATTTCGTTTAACAATGAGACAAGTCTCCCAGAGCGGCGAATAGGAATCATGGGCTAGATAAAATATAAACTTGATCAAGCAACAAAAAATGTCTTCTTGATTCAATTGAAAACAAAATCAGCCCAAAAGCAAAGCCCTTAGATAGAAGATCAGCAAAAGCAAGTAAGATCTCCTCACCAAGTAAGTCTCTAATATCTCTCTATCACTGAAGATCACTTTATCTGAGAACTCTTCACTCACACACACCAATTGCATGCCCGATGTCAATGTGTGTATGTAATAGTATTGTTGTATACCCTTTTCTTCTTTCTTACTTCTTCTTCTGGCGTCTTTGACATCTTAAGTTCTTCTAGGTCTCTTCTAACATCTCTACTTCGTCTTGGTGACTTCGTCTTTGTGGTCGGTCGCACTTAACTCATTACTTCTTCTAGATCAGTCTTGTTACCAAGACATTCACCAACCACAAAACTGTGTTATTTTCTTAAGCTTTTATTTACTTAACTAAACATTTCATGTAACTAAATATCTGACTAACATAGCGCGCACAGTGTGAGTTCCAGTTAAGGCAGGCACATCTTTTGTGCCCGACGTCCAACTGAAAAAAACTGAGGACCCAACCAGGTCCCACGTGACTTCACGTATTTCGCGGGCTTTCTGTACTATTCCATGGAAAGTCCCGCCCGTGATATGAAAAGGCCATCCCTTTAGAAATACAGTGAATTGACAATAATCTTATGCAACCGCATAGATTATGTAACAGTATCACATATGGGCTCCCAAAATTTTCACAATAGTGAAAGATAACCCATATTAGGATCTCTTAATATATGGGCATAGGCTGTTATGGTATGTTGTTAATAGTTTCTTCTTTAATTAAAAAAAAACAAAACACCATGATAATTGAGATTCCAATACCCAAGTTTGTCTCCCCCGCGCAGTGATATGGGCATAAAGATAAAATAAAAACTTGATAAACTAACAAAAAATGTCTTGTTGTTTATTTAATTAAACACAAGCAAAGCCCAACAGAAGTCCTTAGAAGAACTCAACTCCCCAACTCTTCTTCACCATTCATTTCTCCCTCTTTCCCCTCCCACTCTCTCTCTATCTTTCACTCCTTTTCCCTTTTCCTCCCTCTCTCCATCACCGTTCTCTCTCTCTCTCCATTTATCTCCCTTCCTTCTTCCTCTTCCCCCTCTCTCTCTTTCTTTCTCTCTCTCTCACTGTTTCTTTTATCTCCCTCTCTCTCTTTCTCCTTTTCCTTTTCTCCCTCCTCTCTCCCTTTCCATTCCCTGTCTCTCCATTTATCTCCCCCTTTCCCCTCTCTCTCTTTTTCCCTTTCTTTATCTCTCTCTCCCTTTATTATTATTATTATTATTATTATTATTATTATTATACTTGCGAGAAGAATCCAACTAGACAGCAAGATGGTAGCTGGAGGTGAAGGTAGAAGGATCAGCAAGAAGCAAGTAAGATCTCCTCACCAAGTAAGTCTGAGAAATCTCTGAAGTTTCACTCTCTCACCAATTATATGCCCGATGTCAATTTGCTTTCGAATATACACACACGCACCTATACATGAGCACACCCCCTTACTGTAGAAGTTATCCTCCTGATATAGAAAACTATTCCATACATATGGCACCCATCTTCCGACTCGTTCACACATCTTCCCCCACATATACACCCGTTTGCTATGCGTCCAATTGTAGTGTAATGGTTAGTAATATAAGATGGCTTCTTTTGTTGGCGTCAACCAATTTTTAATGAAAAAGGAAAAGTGTAGAATATTTTTTTGTGTTAGTGTCATTGGGTTTGTTTAGGTGCAAGATGCAAAATCCAAAATATCAAGTACATTTTTGGTTTTGCATATTGTTTATATATACAGGAAAGGTTGCAGTGTTAATATTAAAAGATTTGACATGGTTGTCAGATCAACAGGGGGACCTTTGGGGTTCACACTTAGTTCACCTCAGTCCGATGACACAGATATAGATACAATTGTTTATATCAAAATAATTATTGTTTTTAAAAAGGTAAGCAGACAGTCAGGAAGTAGAGACCGACACACACAGACCGACACAAGCAGTTGGGTCGCGGGGATGGCCGAGTTTTGACCGAAAAACGAAATTTGTCACTGGCTACGGGAACTTCTTAATTAAGAAGATTGCAACTAGAAAACTTGACTTTTGATTCCAGAATTTCGCATAAAACAAAACGCCAAAAGAAGCTCATCGTGTTTTTATTTATCCAAACAAATATGCAAAAATATATTCATATATTACTTTTATTCATCATATATGAATAAAAACAGTTGTTATTGTTGATTGTTGATTGATTTTTTAGAGTTGCCAGAAAACCGGCAGTTTATGTCTACTAATTTCTCAACCCGTCACAAAGACACTCCGACTGAGTTGCGTCGATCCAGTTCTACAGAGGGTATTGAAAGAGCAGCTGACCGGAGGCTCATGTGGTAGTCACGGAAATAATTCATACCGTTACCACAGCATACTATCCCCGGGGCCCCGGTACGGTGTGATATCCAGGATACCAGTGTGATATTTGGTGCCGTGTAAGGAAGTTATTACATTTGGGTGCCGTATCAGGATACAAGTGTCATATTTGGTACCGTGCCAGGGTAAAGTATCATAGTAATCTATTCTCGTAGACCCGCTACTACTGAATAGCGAGTTTGATGCCCAATAGTTGGGACTTTGTGTCACACCCTACCGGTGGCGAATGGGTTGGTTAAATACCTCCCCTCGTTTACTTTGTGTTTGAAATGGTCATGTACTTACGAGTTCGATCCCGGGCAAAAAAAGGAGAATATTTAGAGTACTGATCTTTCAAGATAGACAAATCTCCCGTCTCGGAGGATCGCCTAAATACTGCTTAGTACGATGCAAGGCAAGCACCCGGTGAGAATCGAACTCACTACCAATGATATGTTATTGCACAAGAGGAATAGAATGAGTTAAGATAGTAAATGAAGAATAGTAAATGTTAATAGCACTAGCAAATATATGCACCCTCCGGGTGCAAGTATTTAAGTTTTAATGTAATAAAATATCGTATTAAATTAGTAAAGGCTAATGAAACTAAATAAGAATACAGATAAAAAGATTTGAAACAGAGGGAGTATAATAAAATATTTGAAACAGAGGGAGTATAATAAAAAATGGAACAACTGAAACTTACTCTTCCATCACTCTCGTCTTTCATTGTTATTTTTTCTAATTTAAGTATTTAGTTATAAGAGGAAGTAAAGAATAAAATGACAGTTATTTTATCTTGTTAATGGATTTCATTTAAGATTCATTGAAGAGATTTTTGCTTATATTCATTAAAATAAAACCAAACAGTTAGAAATCAATAATACTAAGCACATATTTATTAAATTCGATGTTTTAATATTAATATGCAAATTAGCCTTCCCGTACACACTGTAAACCGCTATTTTTTTGTATATATAAATGTAATTGCATTTAGTCAGTATGTAGACATAGTTAACAGTATTAATAATGTAAGACAATTTTATTAATAATTGAGGTTTAGATAAAAATAAAATCATGGAGAATGTGATGTCAATAACTAAGAGAATTGTGACTTGAGTAGGAATATAGTTTCGGTTACAGACAGAAAAACACACAATCTTCATTATAATAAGATTACACAAGAAAAAATAGACGGTTTGGTATGAATTGTAATTGTAGTGAGATAGCCAATGGCGTGTTATCTCATTTACATATGTGTATTACTGCAGGACATATATAGAGACACTTTGGGGGACTAAAAGGTTAGCTACGAGAAGCCGAACCCAGTGCTAAGATTAAGCACGAATAAATACTACTGCAACAAGGAACACAAAACCACACCTCACAACAGTAATAAAAGAGTCACGTGGTTGCATGGCTTTGAAATGTAACCATTGTTTCGAATACTAAGTTTTTCTTGCAACATGAGAGCTTTTAACTACATTAACTGGCAGATTGATTTGGTGTGGTGAGTGTCCCTTCAAGCAAATACTTCGCTCTCAGCTTGCTTTTAATATTTTTCCATATTACAAACAAACGAATAAGGCTTCTTCTAAATGCAATAGATATCGAAGGATTCAGTTTGGTTTCTTGTATCCAGTCTGTTTTTTTTTTTCTTTCTTTTTCTTTCTTACTCATCTACTTTATTTTAATAGTAGACTAATAATTCGACTTTTTAAGTGTTTTTCTTCTTCTTAAATTCTTTTACGTTAACTTTTCTAAATTCTTCTTTATTTTTTCTTCTTCTTCTTTAATCATCACCACCATCATCAGCAGCAGCATCATCTTCTTTCTTTTTTTATCTTTTTTTTTCTTCTTTCTTCTTCTTCTTCTTCTTTTCTTCTTCTTTCTCTTCTTCTTCTTCTTCTTCTTCTTCCATTCTTACATTCTTCTTCTTCTTCTTCTTCTTCTTTTCTTCTTCCTCTCTTCTTCTTTCTTCTTTACCTTACATTCTTCTTCTTCTTCTTCTTTCTTCTTCTTCTTCTTCTTCTCTTTTTACTTCTTCTCTTCTCTTCTTCCTTCTCTTCTACTTCATCTTCTTCTTCTTCTTCTTCTTCTTCTTTTCTTCTTCTTCTTCCCATTCTTCTTCTTCTTCTTTTTCTTCTTCTTCTTTAATCATCACCACCATCATCATCAGCAGCATCATCTTCTTCTTTTTTTATCTTTTTACATTCTTCTTCCTTCTTCTTCTTCTCTTCTTTTCTTCTTCTTCTTCTTCTTCTTTTCTACATTCTTCTTCTTTCTACATCTTCTTCTTCTTCTACCTTTCTACATTCTTCTTCTTCTTCTTCTTTAATCATCACCACCATCATCAGCAGCAGCACATCTTTCTTGCTTTTATCTTTTTCTTCTTCTTCTTCTTCTTCTTCTTCCTCTCTTCTTCTTCTTCTTCTTCTTCTTCTTCTTCTTCTTCTCTTCTTCTTCTTCTTCTTCCTTCTTCTTCTTCTTCTTCTTTTCTTCTTTCTTCTTCTCTTTTACATTCTCTTATTCTTCTTCTTCTTTTTCTTTCTCATCTTCTTCCTTCTTCCTCTTCTTCTTTTCTTCTTTCTTCTTTCTTTTCTTCTTTAATCATCATTCTTCATCTTCTTCTTTTCTTTTATCTTTTTACATTCTTCTTCTTCTTCTTCTTTTTTCTTCTTTCTTCTTCTTCTCTTTTCTTTTCTTCTTCTCTCTTCTTCTTCTTCTTCTTCTTCTTCTTCTTCTTTTACCTTTTTACATTCTTCTTCTTTCTTCTTCTACCTTTTTACATTCTTCTTATTCTTCTTCTTCTTTTCAATCATCATCTTCTTCTCTTCTTCTTCTTCTTCTTCTCTTCTTCTTCTTCTTCTTCTTCTTCTTCTTCGACTTCTTCTTCTTCTTCTTCTTCTTTTCTACATTCTTCTTCTTCTTCTCTTCTTCTTCTCTTCTTCTTTTTTACCTTTTTACATTCTTCTTCTTCTTTCTTCTTCTTCTTCTCTCTTTCTCTTCTTCTTTTTCTTCTTTTTCTTCTCTTCTTCTTCTCTTCTTCTTCTTCTTCTTCTTCTTCTTCTCTTTTCTCATTCTTCTTTCTTCTTCTTCGACTTCTTCGACTTCTTCTTCTTACCTTTTACATTCTTCTTCTTCTCTTCTTCTTCTTCTTCTTCTTCTTCACCTTTTTACATTTCTTCTTATTCTTCTTCTTCTTTTTCAATCATCTCTTCTTCTCTTCTTCTTCTCTTCTCGACTTCTTCGACTTCTTCTTCTTACCTTTTTACATTCATTCTTCTTCTTTCTTCTTCTACCTTTTACATTCTTCTTATTCTTCTTCTTCTTTTTCTTCTCTTCTTCTCTTCCTTTTCTTCTTCTTCTTCTTCCCATCTTCTTCTTCTTCTTCTTCTTCTTCTTCTTCTTCTTCTTCTTCCTTTTACATTCTCTTCTTCTTCTTCTTCTTCTTCTTCTCTTCTTTTCTCTCTTCTCTTCTTCTACCTTTTTACCATCTTTTCCTTCTTCTTCTTCTTCTTCTTCTTCTTTTCTTCTTTCTCTTTTCATTCTTCTTCTTCTTCTTCTTCTTTCTTCTTCTTCTTCTTCTTCTTCTTCTTCTTCTAATTCACATCTTCTTCTGCTTCTTTTCCTCACATTCTTTTCCTTCCTCCTCTCCTCCTTCCTTCTTCTTCTTCTTCTTCTTCTTCTTCTCTTCTTCTTCTTCTTCTACTTCTTTCTCCTCTCCTCCCTTCTTCTTCTTCTCCTCCGCTCCTCCCTCCTCCTTCCTTCTTCTTTCTTCTTCTTCTTCTTCTTCTTCTTCTTTCTTCTTCTCTTCTTCTTCAAAAACCATCTTCCAATCAAAGAATACTTCAGTTAATGTACTATACGCAACATATTCTTCGATTTATTTGCACATTATCAGACAAACAAGATACCAACAAAGCAACGACAGGATTAAATGTAAGAATTGACCCCAAACCAGAGCCAAATCGACGGACAAAGTCTCATACAGAGAAACCGGAATTATGGTATTGGGGGTGGGAATGACAGAGTGGTAAGTAGTTTTCGCCAACGTTTTAATGGCCGAAATTTATTCAATCCAAAACAATCCTGAAACCGGGGGGGGGAAAGATGATCCTGAAACCCTAACAGAGAAATTGCGACGGATTTTCGAAAAATGGATATTCTGCTAAAGATTTGAAGATGCACTTAAGTTATGCCACCTAGCGGGGTTATTACTAACTAATCATAAAACCCGCTTGTTGCACGGCGATTCTCTTGGAATAAACCATTATCCATTATTCCCAGAATTAATGGTATGATACAGCGTCCCCAAAAGTGCATGATGCCATTTTCATATGAGACCATTTTGCAAACATGTGTACAGCGAGGGAGTCTATCCCCTTTTCACTAGCGCTAGACCAAGGATATTGGTTTCAGATCCTGAGACGGAGCAGCACACCGACCATCAGCTCCTCACTTTACCGCAAAGATCCGTGTGCTTACTCATACGCTGAGTTGGCGAGGACCGTAATCGAACCAGGAACATTGTAGTTCTCAGTCGGAAGCTCAAGACCGTAGGTAGCAATATCTTATCTACAGAATGCGATGTTTATATATGTATTTACCAACTCCAACCCCGGATGAATAATGTGTAACACAAGGTCAATTTTTAAGAGGACTTTACTATGTTTGAACTGTCTTTCTCCTTGTAGGGTTGCCGTATCAATGTTACTGAGCTCAACCCAGTCTGTCCAACTATATAACCATAATTGGATTCATACCTTTCCTAATGATATTAGTGCAGATTAAGAATATGAAGACTTATATTTGAATAATGTTAATATATATATATATAATATTATATAATATATATATAACACGGAAAACCGAAAAAAAATACCCTACACGAAACATAACAATCCATCCGCCACACCTAACATGCGATAGCGCTAACATCATATATTACATATACTGCACACAATGCACAAATAGCGGATATGTGGGAGAAATATCTACATCTTTTAGACTAAGATTAAATAACCACAAATCCACAATAAAACTCAAATCCCCGCATAGTACAATACCACTTCACTTTAACACCTTATCACACAACCTTACACACCTCAAATGCATTCTAATAAACACACGCATTTCCAAACAACGCAATCTCGAAAACAAGCAGAAAACTAAATGGATTCTAAAATTACAAACTCACATGAGGACTGAAACGCTGACATCGGAATACGCCGTTATTATAAATATACAGACGCTGCCGCTGTCAATAACAACAAAGACAAGAAGATCCGTTGAACAGGAACAACATTCATTTGAAAAAGGTATCTAACGACCCCGAAAATTTATGACAACAAATAATAAAAAAATAAGTGAATCCAATACTCCATAACATCGAGTTCATTTATTTATATTTAGATGCTTCGTAATAACGCCCAACTTAAAAAAAAACTAATATATATATATATATATATATATATATATATATATCGTGGGTCCCCTGATACACATGGGGCATCAACACATTTGACCCACACTCCAAATATCAAATTCTCTTTTAAGTCAACCGACTAGCCCAGTAAAAATAAAAGTACCATCCCCTACACACGTACATTACCCGACTTCCTCTCACCCCCACCCACTTACCTTTTCACAATGAAAGCAGAATGTACAAGTACGTATGTCAATAAAGTTTCGAAAAAGGTTCATCCAATAATGAGGTGAAATATCAACTGAACTTAACTGTCTATGTTGTTATATCCATACTTTCCTCTTTTTGTCCGATTTATTCAAATCGTTCACTCCTCATATATATATGAAAAATAGATGGAAATTAATACGACAGTATGAAATTTAACATTTTTGAAAAAAAAATGATGTTATATAATTGCTGACAGAAATCTGTTTCGACCACTTCAATAGATCGGTCATCATCAAGAGCAACATATGAGAGAAAGACGGAATGAAACACTCGTTAGAAGTCAGCGTACAAACAAACGCTATTATTCAATGCTGGAATTTTTAAAAAATGCGTGTTCTGTGTTAAAAATAAGATAAATTTTTATTTTAAAAAATCAGAAGCATTATAGTTCATAAAAACTCAAAGAGTTTGATGTGAATCACCGAAAAGGTAGGTAGGATAGATAACATCTCTTTAACGAGAGAAATGAGACGATAAGTCTAGATTAACGAAAAAGCTAGAGGAGTGCTCCAATAAAGCCTTGATGTTTAGGTAGTGAACTCTGGTTGACAGTGAGTTGGAACGATCGGAAAGAAGTCGAACGTTCTAAGAAGGAATCGTCTAGAAGATCTTTAGAAATACATATTTAAGACCCGCGAATAGGAATCACGAGCAGTAGTTGGAGTTGAATCAGTTGGAGTGGGCGTCCGCGAGCAGAGCAGTCAGTAGGGTTGGGGCATCGGAGAGTCAGAGGCAGTTAGAGCCAGGAGCGTTGCGTGGCAAGTACGGAGTTAAGCTGTGGTCGCCTAAAGACGATAAGGAAAGGCTAGAAAGCTTGTTCACCGAGAAGTTACTAAGGACTTAAAAAAAACTCGAAGTTGAATCTAGTTTAAAATACACTCTTTGTTAGACATAGATATTAGGGCTTTCTCTCTCTCAAAAGTTATAGGAAGTTTGAATTATAATAAACTTCTTTTTTTTTTTTTTTTTTTTTTTTTTTTTTTTTTTTTTTTTTATGAGAAGTAAAACCGGTTGTTATTAGTCTGCTCTATTACAACGAAAGAATCATTTTATGAATGGACTCACGATGCGACAAGATAGTAAAGTCATATCGCAAAGAACATTATCGTACTCATGATGAAAGTCATAAAGGTGTAAACTTGTCAACACGTTCATTGGCCGTAACGAGGAGCACGCGGCCGTGAAACGTGATACCTTCCTTGACCAAGAGAGGGAGAAGATTTTGGGGCTAGAGAGGCGGTGACTGCTAGGTTCGGTCAGGTGCTAAACAAACTGCTGTGCGACGAATATTACGAGCAGTTAGTGCCGAGAAGGAAAGGCACTAGGTTAATTACGAACGGGTTACCCAACGTAATAGATCCCTAACTGGTTCCCACAACGTAACACATTACGAACTGATCCCCTACAGTTACGTATCGCTAATTAGAACAGCAAAAGTTACACATTCAGGTGTTTTGTATCAAGCATTCCAACGGTTTTGTATCCCTTCTTCCTTCATATGTTTCCTCGTTGATGATGACCCTTTCTACTAAGCGTTGAAACAGATCTGTCAGCAGATTATAATTGCAAATGTTTTTTTCAAAATGTTTTAAAAATTCAGATATATAATATATATATATATATTATGGTATTTTGTGGAAAAGGTGACTTACGTTGAAAATGTCGCAGTGTTAGTTATTCAAGTTTCGCAATGATAAGGCCAGCGCATATTAACAAATATAAAGTGGCCTCAATACTTTAGTAGAACAAATTTATCAACACCAAAGGCTACCACGTATAACCTACTCGAGATTCATTTCATAGGATATTCAGGGTTAAATTCCCTGGATTCATCAAGATATTGATTAATGCAGTCGATACACAATGCTGTGTTGTTTTTATCGCAAAAAAAACACAACGTTAATCGACTGCCAATTAATCAATTAACCCATGATGATCCTTAAGGTGATTACCGAGACCTTTATTTGGTTAATATATATATAATAATATATAAATATATATATGAAATTTAGATTTTTTTGAAAAAACAATGATGTTAGATAATTGCTGACAGAAATCTGTTTCGGACCACTTTTTTTTTTCAATAAGAAAATTTTTTTCCGGGGGGTCCATTTTTTTCCAAAATTTTTCCAAAGGAGCAAAAAAATATTGAAGAGGGGGGGGAAAAGACAGGATGAACATCTACAACACTACGGATTATCAAACACCACAAGCTATTTGAAACTTACATCTTTCTTCAATTATGTGTGGAATTGTAAATTACTTTTTTAAAGCTGGAATATATCATGAAATTTTGTACTCATTATACACTTTTATATAATTTTNCGGCTTTTGCTTCTTCTATCTCTTTGGTCTGGATCTTCTAAGGTCTGGACTTCTTGGGGACTTCGGTCTGGTTTCTGTTAGGGATTTCTCCTTATCAGAAGCCCTGTGTCTTGTTAGTTTAAGATAATAAACACCAAAGACTTCGATTTACTTTTGATCTTATTATTATGTTAATCCCCAAATCAGAGTCTGCCATCCTTACATCCTACGAGCTCGGCTTCTAACTTCTAACTGACTTGAAACTTCTTACTATCTAAACGGAAGACAGGTCATCTATGCCTTTCCGTTCTCATTGATCCTGGAAGCAAGTGAGAAGTGAGGTCAAGCGCCCGTGTCACTCACTCTCAAGGCATAGCAATGCACTAATCGCCATTATGTTTCTACCGCTATTGACATGATATTAGGTTCTAATAATTATGTAACATTCTGGATCACCCTTTTTTAGAGCCAGCGATTAATTTGACATAGCAGTTGTTATTGATGTCGTTTGAATCGTTTTAGATTGTTTATTTAAATTGTTCAGTTTTTCTGGTAACTTTTTTTGTGTGTAACTCTTTTGAAGTTTCTCGAGAGTATATAAAATAGAAAATGTATTTATTAAAAAAATTGTATTATCCATTAAGAATTGATTTATTTCAAAACTTTATCTATATTTATATACTCTCAGAAACTTCAAAGAGTTACACACAAAAAAAGTTACGAAAAAAACTGAACAATTTAAATAAACTAATCTAAACGATTCAAACGACATCAATAACAACTAGCTATGTGCAAATAATCGCTGGCTCTAAAAAAGGGTGATCACAGGAAATGTTACATAATTATTAGAACCTAATATTCATGTCAATAGCGTAGAAACATAATGGCGATTAGTGCAGCTAATGGCCTTGAGAGTGAGTGACGGCGCTTGACCTCACTCTCACCTTGCCTTCCAGGGATAAATCGTGAGAACCGGAAGGCATAGATGACCCTGTCTTCCGGTTTAGATAGTAAGAAGTTTCAGTCAGTTAGAAGTTAGAAGCCGAGCTCGTAGGATGTAAGGATCTGCGCAGACGTCTGATTTGGGGATTAACAATAAAATAAGATCAAAAGTAAATCGAAGTCTTGTGTTTATTATCTTAAAACTAACAATGACACAGGGCTTCTGATAAGGAGAAATCCCTAACAGAAACCAGACCCGAAGTCCCCAAGAAAGTCCAGACCTTAGAAGATTCCAGACCAAGATGATAGAAGAAGCAAAGCCGGCCAGAAGAATAGATGTCCAAGATATAGAAGCAAGTA
Organism: Doryteuthis pealeii; assembly: GCA_023376005.1. Lineage (NCBI taxonomy): Eukaryota > Metazoa > Mollusca > Cephalopoda > Myopsida > Loliginidae > Doryteuthis > Doryteuthis pealeii. The sequence goes on along the minus strand of CM042171.1, from coordinate 42,912,215 downwards.
AAAAGTAAAGAAGTAAGAAAGGGTATAGAACAGAAATTCTTCTAAAAAGCATATAAAATAAATTAACTATCCGATTTTAATAAAAATTTCGGTACATGAAGTAATAAAAGACAAACTTTTATTGTAAATAAATGCTTTCTAAATTGAAAAGGTTAATAATATTTTTCGTTAGTTTTTGTTTCGCGCATTGATCCCCCGTACAAAGATCTTTGTTTTTTTTTGTTGTTTTTTTTTTGTGGATATAAATGATTTTTACATTTATGGAAAGATAAATTAATGACGGAACATATGTAAAAAAACATAAATCGCTACGAATTCGGTTTTGGTAATAGGGCATCTTTAACATTGAAACTTAAATCTCGTAAATAAGAAAAAATATGTATCTATTTTTCTTTTTTTTTTCTAAATTGTTAGGTTATTTTCTAAAGAATTTTATATTAAAAGTTCCTATTGTCTACTTGCTTATTTTTTAAAGGGATTTTTTTTAATTTATAAAATGTAAAATAAATACTTTTCTTTAGCGGATATCAAAATCGTATTTATTGATCAAAGAAAATATTGTATAAAAAATATCTAGCTAAAAATAATGACATAACATATTTCGGTTTTATTTTTTTTTTAAATTGAAAATAATGTTTTGAATTACAAATTGTCGTCATTTTTATTAATGGGGGGGGGGCCCTAAGGGATACAAAAGAATTTGTTTTTTGGGTATTTTTGTTGTTGTTGTTATTTTTTGCTTCAGCGATAATAGGTTCAAATCCGTGACGCTAGTATAATTATACTTTGTAGAACTCAAACAAATAGTGTTTGAAGAAATTTATTATTTTATTTGTTTGAAAACATATTACGTATAATCCTCCATACAAAAAATAGTGCAAACGTCAAGATGCGATGATTTTGTCAACAAAGATTAAGAAATGGCGCTATTTTACGTAAATTTACTTTTAAATGCCAAAATTTAGGTTTATATAAGAGAAATTTTTTATTTATTTTTTATAACACATAAACTTGGAATTGTTCTTTATATTAAACGTAAAATAAAACATTAAAAATTTAATTTTTCATTTTTTATTGATGTTTTGAAATATTTTTTTAACAATCTCCGTGCGTATTAAAAGAGCGTGTTTTGCACGTAGCTAATAACAACGTACATTAATGATAACTAGCAAATGTATGCACCCTCCGTAGGGTGCAAGTATTTAACTTTTAATGTACTATAATATTATATTCAATTAGAAAGGCTAATGGAACTAAAAAGAATGCAGATAAAAAGACTTTATACATAGGGGGTATAATAGAAAAATAGAACAACTGAAACTTACTCTTCCATTACTTCTGTCTTTCATTGTTAAATTTTCCTAATTTGATTATTTAATTAAAATAGGAAGTAAATAATAAAATGTCAATTATTTCTTTTTATTAATGGATTTCTTTGAAGATTTATACCCGAGATTTTTGCTCATATTCATTAAGATAGAACCAAAGAATTAAAAATCTCTAATACTAAGCACATATTTATTAGAAATCATTTTTTTAAATATCAATATGCAAATTAACCTTCCCGTTCACACTGTAAACCACTATTTTGTTGTGTATATAAATATAATTGCATTTTATTAGTATGTAGATATAGCGAACAGTATTTATAATGTAAAACAATTTTATTAATAATTGTGGTTTAAATAAAAATAAATACACGTAAATAACGAAAGGGAATTGTGACTTGAGTAGTAATATAGTTTCGGTTACAGACAGGAAAACACACAATCTCCATTATAATAAGATGTTATCCGCGGACGTTCTGTAAGTTTGGCAATATCTACAAACCAATTTGTCTAGTGGAAACAACTTAATCACATGAACAGTAATTGAGATCTTCTCACATATAAAATAATCCTAACACCACATTCAACACAACTCCCCATTTTTCAAGGTAATTCCTGCTTCGCGCAGAATCCGAAAATAACCATTTTTTTAGCTGCAATCGAAAATAATTCATTTTTTCTAAGCCTTTTCTTTACATTATCTGTGTCCCTGAGAAGCATCGAAGCTTCTATTTTGGGTGTTATAACCATGTTCAGATATTCGGATTGTGGATAGGAAAGTAATTTTCAACATCCCTCGATTCAACTCCCAATAAAATTAAAAACAAAAACTTAAATTTCAGCAAATGTTTCAGGTTTTCTGCTGTAAACTTTGTCTTTTAGAAACGCCCACAAAAAAAAATCCAAGGGTGACAAATCTGGTGATCTTGGTGGGCATTAAACTTTCCCTCTTCTTCCAATTCATCTGTTTTGTATATTTTTATCCAGATAAATTCTCACATCACGGTGAAGTTTGAGCACTTGATGTGAACTCATCATTATATAAACATTCTGCCATTGTCCCAAGTAGATTTTATCTTATTAAAGTTAATTCACTGTTTTTCGTTTTGTTTTTTTGTTTTGTATTTTTTTGTTTTTGTATATTTTAGTCTCAAATTCTTTAAATGTGTATTCCTTCTCTTATTTACAAGTCAAAATAAAGATATAAGCATGAGTTTTACAAAATCAATAAAATAAAGAGACGATTCTCCCAGGCTGTGGTTGTGTCGGTACTGCTGTATGGCTGTACCACCTGGACCCTAACGAAGCGCATTGAGAATAAGCTAGATGGTAGCTGCATAAGAATGCTGCGAGTGGTCCTGAATAAGTCGTGGAAGCAGCACCCCACAAAGAAGCAACTGTATGGCCACTTGCCCTCCATCTCACAAACCATACGAGTAAGACGGACTAGGCATGTGGGACACTGCTGGAGAAGCAGGGATGAGCTCGTAAGCGACGTACTACTGTGGAAGCCGGCACATGGGCACGCTAATGTGGACCGCCCAGCCAGAACCTACATTGACCTACTATGTAAGGATGCTGGCTGCTGCGTGGAGGAGCTCCCAGAGTCGATGAATAATAGGGAAGGTTGGCGAGAGATTGTCATGGATATCCTTGCAAACAGCGCGTCATGATGCTGATGACAAGTCAAAATACATAAATTGAATAAGGTAAAACGATTCAAAGAGTGTATACATCATTTTGGGACACCCTATATATCAGGTCACTTAATTTTGACCCCCCCTTATATTGGGGATCTCACGTGTGGTAATGGTTAGCAAGCTAGAATCGCAAACCATTGTTAGTGAGTTCGATTCTCATTGGGCGCCTCTTATTTCTGGCCGTGTGCCACATCTAAGCTAAGCTTAGTTTTTAGGGCACCTCACGTTGTGTAATCGTTACCGAACTCGCTTCGCTAAACCATTGATAGTGAGTTCAATTCTATTGGGTACCCCAAACTTCTGGCCTTGTGCCACATCTAAGCTAAGCTTAGTAAATAAACTATATATAAGTAAAAAGGACAATGGTATAAACAAAGTTTGGACTAAATTAAGTAACTAACGATTTTACTGAAGATCATTATAGCGGCAGCGTTAAAGATTAATTACTGTTGTGAGGTTTTAAGGGGTCAAATGAGAACAAAACGACGGGTAACAAATGTAGAAAAATGTATTAACAGAAAGTAGACAAATACAATAGAGAGATGTGGAAATTACGTCCGACGAACAGTTATTGGCATACTCGCATTGGCTTACTGCCAAGCCACAATTATCCCTGTTATTTATAGTAACCTGTCGGCACATTCCATTAGTCTTATAGGGTGTATCACCTATAACAATTACCTT
>CM042171.1:42871003-42893503 GCA_023376005.1 Doryteuthis pealeii | reverse complement strand
AGGTTCCTAGTTCGATACCGGCCCTCGCCAACTCAGCTTATGAGTAGCAAGTGTATTAAGTTACCTCAAGGTAAAACACTGGTGAATCCTGCAATCGTATTAGTAAGTCTTGGTACGTCTTAGTACGTTCTGGTGAATCCTGCAATCGTATTAGTAAGTCTCAGTACGTCTTGGTACGTATTAGTACGTCTCAGTTGGTAGAGTGTTTGTCTAGAAACCTACAAGGTTCCTAGTTCGATACCGGCCCTCGCCAACTCAGCTTATGAGTAGCACGTTTATTAAGTTACCTCAAGGTTAAAACACTGATGAATCCTGCAATCGTATTAGTAAGTCTTAGTACGTCTTAGTACGTCTCAGTTGGTAGAGCGTTCGGCTAGAAACCTACAAGGTTCCTAGTTCGATACCGGCCCTCGCCAACTCAGCTTATGATAGCACTTTTATTAAGTTACCTCAAGGTAAAACACTGGTGAATCCTGCAATCGTATTAGTAAGTCTTGGTACATCTTAGTACGTCTCAGTTGGTAGAGCGTTCGGCTAGAAACCTACAAGGTTCCTAGTTCGATACCGGCCCTCACCAACTCAGCTTATGAGTAGCACGTTTATTAAGTTACCTCTAGGTTAAAACATTGGTGAATCCCGCAATCGTATTAGTAAGTCTTAGTACGTCTCAGTTAGTAGAGCGTTTGGCTCGAAATCTACAAGGTTCCTAGTTCGATACCGGCCTTCGCCAACTCAGCTTATGAGTAGCACGTTTATTAAGTTATCTCCATGGTAAAACACTGGTGAATCCAGCAATCGTATTAGTAAGTCTTAGTACGTCTCAGTTGGTAGAGCGTTCGGCTAGAAACCTACAAGGTTCCTAGTTCGATACCGGCCCTCGCCAACTCAGCTTATGTGTAGCACGTTTATTAAGTTACCTCAATGTTAAAACACTGGTGAATCCTGCAATCGTCTTAGTACGTCTTAGTACGTCTCAGTTGGTAGAGCATTCGGCTAGAAACCTAGAAGGTTCCTAGTTCGATACCGGCCCTCGCCAACTCAGCTTATGAGTAGCACGTTTATTAAGTTACCTCAAGTTTAAAACACTGGTGAATCCTGCAATCGTATTAGTAAGTTTTAATATGTCTTAGTACGTCTTAGTACGTTTCAGTTGGTAGAGCGTTCGGCCAGAAACCTACAAGGTTCCTAATTCGATACCGGCCCTCGCCAACTCAGCTTATAAGTAGCACAGGGATATGTGCGGTAAAGTAGGGAGCTGATTGTAGCTGTGGCACTCCACCTCAGACGCAAACCGATTTACGAAGTTTGACACGAGAGGGAAAAAAATGAAAATACAGAGATTAGCGGCAATTTAAAAAAAAAAATTAATTTATTAAACTAGTAAAACTATGCGTCCTCCGCCGGGCGCAAGTATGTAAGTTTTTAAGTATATTAAATTTGTCGTCGGGGTGGCCTAAAGTCAGTATCAGCCAATTAGCGAGGGAGTCTATCCCATTTCCCTAGCGCTAGACCATGTAAAATGTTGTAAAACCCATGGTTTGTGTTTAACACTGAAGTCTTCCGTAAACGAAAAATAACAATCGTTAGTAATGATTTTTAGATATATTATAAGTAAAGTAAGTCGTCGGGGCGGCCTAATGTCGGTATCAGCCAATCAGCGAGGGAGTCTATACCCTTTTCACTAGCGCTAGTCCAAGGGTATTGTTTTTGCGTCTAAGGTGGAGTGCCACACCAACCATCAGCTCCTTACTTTACCGCACAGATCTCTTTGCTACTCATACGCTGAGTTGGCGATGGCCGGTATCGAACTAGGAACCTTGTGGTTTCTAGCCGAACGCTCTACCGACTGAGCTAATCCGGTCCCTTTCATAATTAGTTTGTATTCATCAACTAAATTCATAGGAGGTGGTGAAATTGCCATATGCAGAATCCGTAAAGATTAAATTAGAGTGAAACCGGAATAAACAGTTGATTTCATTATGTAGTTGTGGTAGGGGGTGGGTGGACATTTCATAGGCTCAAACTGACTGTGGTTTCCCTATTTAAGAGTTCGAATTCTTGTGATGTTTATTTGTAGCAAAATGTCAATACTAGCAGCACGTAGCTTACAGGGTGGCAGCTTGAAGATACCGGATTCAAACTGGGGTTGTTATCGGAGCCGATATGATGCCCAAGAACCCGTAATCGGCGACGATGATAGTGCATCACTGACGACCACCCTGTATGTATCTACAAGATGTATTGTACGACGTACATTAAGCTTGGGGTAATCTAATAACATTAAATAAAATTTGAGATTTGATGAAGCTGAACAGAACCAGAAGAAAGAAAGAAAGAAAGAAAGAAAAGAAAGAAAAATGATTAAACGAAGAAAATTCCTCTTCAGTTTGAAGAGTGATATAAGACAGTTGTACTCCTGTAAGATTTAAAAGATATGACAAAGTCATAACTCGTTGGAACGCAAACAAACTCCGACACAGGTTGAGGGACAAAACATTTTATATAACAGCACAATAATTAACAGGGTACATAATACATACATACATAAGTAATATAAAGTTACATGTGTTACATAATTATGGATCCCTAATATCTTTTTAAGGTAGTATAGAAATCCTTATGGCGATCAGTACAGCTGATGGCCTTGAGAGTGAGTGACAATGCTTGACCTCACTCTCACCTTGCGTTCTGGGGATGGAACGTGAGAACGGAAGTCAATAGAAGCCCTTCCGGTTTAAGGTGTAAGCAACGGAGTTGCAGTTGGATAGTTGCAGAGTTAGGAGTTAGAAGTTAGAAGCGAAGCTAGGAAGGTGTGAGCTCACTGCGTGATTGTCTGGTCTGGGGTTCTGGAATAAAGTAACATCAAAAGTAAATCGAAGTCTTGTTGTTATTACTAAAAGCTAACAATGACACAAGGCTTCTGATAAGGAACGATCCCCAGCAGGAACCAGACACGGAATCCCCAGATAAGAAACACCACGACAAGACCAGACCAAGATAGAAGATAGAAGATATACCAGACCTGTAGAAGATACACCAGACCAAGATAGAAGATAGACGAGACCTTAGAAGATATACCAGATCCGGCCAGAAGAATAGATGACAAGAATAAGAGGTAAAAGAGAAGTATACAATATATAGATATTTAGTGCCGTCCAAGAAAAGGCACTATGCAACAAATATATCTATTTGGTACCGTGACGACACCGCTACGTTACACATGTAAAAAGGATGAACATAAAAGCAATAGACATGAGACTAGGAATAGTCCATGCTGTATAAATCCCTTACAGTAATGGAAGGGGGGACCAAAACCCCAACAAGAAAGGGGTAGTCATAAGACTACCTCATTGTGTCTCATAGGTCGAGCAGCAGGCAAAAAGAGAAAGAGAAGTTCAAATCAGCCGCTTAAATACACAAGGCCCCTAGCGGGAACCAGCAACACTAAACGGGCAGACAACTCCCCAGGCAAATACGAAAATAACTCCTACACTCCTTTCTACCCACGCATTTGATCTTTTGATGGTAGAATTAAAGAATGGACGAATAAAAGAATGAAAGAATGGTAGAATGACCTAATTCTAATTATGGTGACTCAACTGGAATAATGTTTGCCTCTCAAACCATCTTTCATGTGGCTGAAGTTATGATAGTGATAATTCCAGTGACGATTGAAGTGAAATCTGTAGAGAAGAAGTGGCTAAAAGAACAGTCAACACTCAAAAGTATGCAAATTATCCACACCATATACTACGTATAGATTTATTTCTTAGTGATATATAAGACACGTTGCAGGGTTTTAACGCATTGATATTATTAGCTGTTTTGAGGTAAATATAACTGTTATAGGTGATACACCCTATAAGACTAATGGAATGCGCCGACGGGTTAGTATAAGTAACAGGGACAATTGTGGCTTGAGAGTAAGCCAATGCGAGTCAGCTCACAATTCTATTTGTCGGACGTAATTCCCACTTCTCTGTATTATATTTCTCTACTTTCTGTTAATACATTTTCCTACATTTGTTACCCGTCGTTTTGTTCTTATTTGACCCCTTAAGACCTCACAACAATAACTAAGCTAGAATTTAATTGGGGAACATTGTTAATAAATAAAATGTCAATTAAGATTATTTAATAACCATCGAGAATATAACATAAATTACTAAGGCAACTGTGCCATTGTTGGTGACGTAGGTTCGGTTACAGACAGACACATAATCTCCATTATAAAAACTAGCCAAAAAAAAAACCCTCCAGTTGGTGTAAAAATTGATTTTTAAAAAAGATATTGCCAGAACGGGTAGTATTAAAAAAAAGTCAATGTCAGAGAGTTTGTTCCATAAGTAAGTAAAATCCTCAAATTTATTCAAGGAGTAAAAGAAATAAAACAATTTGAAATTGAAATCTGATAATTTTAAATATATATTAAAATAAGACAAACTATATATAAATATATAATACTGGGCATGTATTTATTAAAACTTAAAAAAAAACAAACAATGAGGACCATCTAAGGTTTCATGCTCAAATTCCGAGTGTATTTATTCTATGCTATGACGATTCTGAGTAATGTGACGTAATCAGTGACGTAGTTCTGGTTACAGACAAATAGAGACCTAATCTTCATTAATAATAGATTTCTCACATAGGGCTAAAAATGTCTCTTTGGGGACGGGGGGTTTAATTCTGGGGATTAAAAAAAACTGTCTTCAAGTTTCAAACTTTCAGATTATTAGTATTATCTGCGTTATTCGGACTATTGTCCCCATCTTCATTGTTATTTGTACAACGTTTCGGCCGATATACCCTCCGGCCTTCTTCAGGTATGAAGATGGGGACAATAGTCCGAATAACGATTATAATACTAATCTTCAAGCCTCATCTCAAACATTCAGAGAAATTTCAGATTCTTCTTATTTTAGAATTTTTAGAATTCTTACTGTGGGTAGGGGTTTATGCAGAACTAGAGTCATGGAGCCGGGTGCGAGCAACGAACACTTTCTTGATTTCTCCCTTTAGCAGAGACAAATACAAACACATACCTTTCACACGGTGAATTCTACGAGCACTGAACCCGGTAAATAGACTGAGGCGCTACTGTCTTTCTACGCTCACAAACCTGGCTCATCAAACCGAAAAGAATAAACAAGAAGGTTCAAACGAGAAAGTATCCCGAGTACCGGTAACCCACGACCATATTAAGGTCTTTATATCGTTTTAATAAAAATTACCTGATGGTTGGATGGATTTAACTGGATATACCCGTTACGATTTTTGTGGCCATTTTTAAGGCTTCAAGTGCGAGAACTTTACAGTGGAGATCCCTTGTGTTCATAGGTGCATAGCGTGTTAGGATTTTTGTCGACAATTTTAGGCTTCAAGTGAGAGCACTTTACGGTGGAGATCCCTTGTGTTAAGCAGAGGCTGATCCTTATTGAAGAATCCTTTGGTTGTTCTTCGGTGTCCCTTAGTGTTGGACAAAATCCTTTGGTTCTGCCTTGGTATCCCTTAGTGTTGAGTAGAATCCTTCGGTTGAGTAGAATCCTTGGTTGCAGGTCCGTTCGGCAATGGCAAATATGTGCACGTGAACAGCTTTCAATATCAGCGATTAAATAGTTAACTAACCACGTATTCGAGCTGTTGTTAGGTTATTTTATGCCAAACACAATTTGTTGGGTATTCATTTTGTAAACCTAATTAAAAACATTTTATTAAAACTCATTTTGATCGATATTTAACCTATGGATGGGATGCTAACAGGCACTATAGCGTCAGCTCGAAGTCGACATGGGAGTAATGGCGATTAAGGGCTACTCATCAAACCCCAAGGGTACAGAATTGAAACTTTACGGCTAGATAGCATTGAGGTAATTTTACCCCTCTGCAGAAGTAAAGTCGATGTATTCTACAGCCCCAGATGACAGGGCGGCGGGATAAAATTATAGCTTCCAATGATTATTCTTAATACAAACAATTTCCACATATATAATTTAATCTTTTCCTATCGAAAACAAATAATTTCAAAACGGATCTGTTTTTCCCTGATAGATAAATTCTCCAGAACTGGAACCGCACCATCAGATAGAGTTTACCGTCATTCATAGGGCATGAAAACCCACAGCCACCGACTTCTAGCACATATATGATAAAAAAAAAGGTTTGGGGATTGCCATAAGGGTTGGGTCGAGGAAGTATGTCATCTCTTTACTAATCTGGATATAAATCTACTTCATATTTGCTATTCTGGATCGGAGTTGCTGGTATGCTGACTTTGGGGTTATTTTACCCCCCTGCAGAGGTAAAGTCGATGTGTTCTACAGCCCCAGCTGACAGGGCGGCTGGAGAAAATTATAGCTTCCAATGATTATTCTTGATGTAAACAATTTGCACATATATAATTTAATCTTTTCCTATCGAAAACAAATAATTTCAAAACGGATCTGTTTTTCCCTGATAGATGAATTTTCCATCCCGGTGTGAACAACCTCGTCTTATTTTCGTCTCTTCATCTCGTTTCATCATTTTTATCTCTTTGTCTCATCAACGTGACGTCCACAACACTCCACGAATCTACGAATAAAGAAAAGAGGGAGATTTATACATCAAACAGATCATATATTTACATTAACTTATTTACATATAACGAAAAAAAAAGAAAAAAAAACATACCTGTTCGAGGAACATTGATAAATTCGTTCACAAAGAATTCTTTGTAAATGTCTTTTGTCTTTTACCTTTGAAGATATTGTATGAGCAACATTCCAACAGATATTTATTATTTTTTATGACATAACACACACACACACACACACACACACAACACACAGACACACATTAACCCCCCCCCCATATATATATATATATATACATATATAAAGAAAAAGAAGGTAACTATGATGTTTTTTGTTAACCTGTCATTTATTTCTCAATATTTCGGGAAGAGATTCCCATCCTCAGAAGAATACTGGAACTGAAGTTGTCTTAGCGGCTGCTACATTCGTTCTGCCTTGGGTCTTCCAAACTCTGTGTGTGTATGTGTATGGTTGGGGTGCTTGCTTATGTGTGTGTTTGTGTGTGTAAGTGTGTGTGTGCGCGTGCTTGTGTGTGTAAATGTAAGCGTATGTGGGTGTGCGTGGTACTTATGTCTGTGTGTCTGATCATTTCTTTTTATTTTATTTTATTACTATTCCAAAACCAACCAACAAACCAATATATACGCAATGCTTCAAGCAAATTACAAAACCCTTTTATATACATATATGTATATGTTGTAAAGTAATACATATCATTTACATGAAACATGGGCAATCGGTGTGTGTAATGATTATTGTCGTAAGAAATGGACTCGGTGAACCGAGTTTAAATCCTGAACTGTTTTAAATTTTCCATGAGGCTAATATCCCTTGAAAATATATGCATCCAACTATATATATATAGTGTTTGTTTATTTTTAGAAACGTTGCTGAATAAAGTATATATTAAATTTTTACTTGAAGGCACTTACAACGCATGTATCGCATAAATTTAATATATACTTTATTCAGCAACGTTTCTAAAAATAAACAAACATCCAAAAATCTTATTCACTTCGCCGAAGGGCATACGGTCTGTTTGTTGTTATTATTCTTTCAAAAACGCCCCCTTACCTATTATGGTAGAGGCGTGTAGTATCATTTGACAAGCTTAATATCGCTAGGATCGTTAGCTGTGTACTGTGGTCGAGGCGATATAGTGGTTCACTATGCTCGCTGAGGTCCCGGTTTCGATTTCTGTCGGAGGGAAATCGTTAGTACATGTCGCTGATGAGACTTAATAAAGTCGAAACAGTCTGTACGGGATTCTACACACCGAGCGATCCTTTGCCGGGATTACACTTGTCGATTTCATTTTCTATAAGAAAAAGGGTCGAATTTTATGCGATACATGCGTTGTAAGTGCCTTCAAGTAAAAATTTAATATATATATATATATATATATATATATATATATATAGGATTAAACAAAAGACACATCTACTGTTTAACAATTTTATTTTTAATCTTTTCGAGTTTTCTGACCAACATTTTAATATTTTGGAGGAATTCGTGGATAAAAAAAAAACAAAAAAAAAACTGAAACACATCACCCCTGATAATGGCACTTGGAAGTGCCGAAAGTACTCCGGACTTGAACCTTGGTGGACTTATCCACGAATTCCATCCAAATATTAAAAAGTTGGCCAGAAAACTCGAAAAGATCAAAAATAAAATTATTAAACATATGTGCCTTTTATTTAATTCTGCATGTATAAATGAAAGGATGCTGCCCAAATACACACACACACACACACACACACATATGTATATATATATATATATATATATATATATATATATATATATATATATATATATGAGTGTGTGTGTGTGTGCGTGTGTATATTTGGGCAGCATCCTTTCATTTATACATGTAGAATTAAACAAAAGGCACGTCTCCTGTTTAAAATTTTATTAACAATGTTTTCGAGCTTTCTGGCCAACTTTTTACATTTGGATGGGATCCGTGGATTCGTCCTTTGAAGTTTTTATCCCAAGTACTTTAATATAATTTCTACGAGTTTCCCTTCTAGTTACTGTCACTACTACTTACTTTAAAAAAAACTGGAACACAAACACATCACCCCTGATGATGGCACTTCAAAGTGCCGAAAGTACTTGGAATGAAAATCTCGGTGGACTAATCAACGGTTTCCATTCAAATGTAAAAAAAAAATTGCCAGAAAGCTCGAAAAGCTCGTTAATAAATTGTTAAACAGGAAACGTGCCTTTTGTTTAATTCTACGCACACACACACACACACACACACACACACACATATATATATATATATATATATATATTATATATATATATATATATATTATATACCAAGCGTGTTGGTAGATCCTTGCGGAGAGAAAAAAACCGGCAGAGAGTTTGATTGTAAAAATATACTACCAAACATCAACAGGAAGAAAAAAATTTTTGAAAAAAAAGAAAGACCAAGATATTCGTACCAACAAAAAATAATCTATTGGTATAGTATTTGGCCAAAAGAAAAAACAATTTATATGTATATATATGTATATAAGATATATATATATTCATATAACCGCTAGGAGAAGCTAATTTGTAAAAAGTGCTCGATACCTAAGTAGAGCCAAGTAATAAGGATATCTACTGAGTCAGACGAACCTACTATTAGTTTCGCATAAAGCTCTTCAGGGCTAAAATCTGACTCTTTATGCGAAACTAATAGTAGGTTCGTCTGACTCAGTAGATATCCTTATATATATATATATATTTACAGACATACAAACCCACAATCTTCATCATAATAAGATATATAAGTTAAGAGTAAGGAAATGAATCCGACGGTATAAGTATAGATAAAAGGATATGAAAACACACAATGCTGTTAAAGTGAAAATATCTTATATCATATTCATAGCTAATATTGAACAATATTTCGATTTATACAATTCATCTTCAGGGCTTGTTTTTACTCCGGACTCATCAAGAGAGGAGCTGAACATAATTTGAATTCAAAACGAAAACATTGATATTCCAAAAAGTTTCTACATCCGCCACGCGTTTCTCGGTCAGCGACAATCATGTATATCTTAGTGTAACAGTTTTTGAAAAAAAAAGAGAAGACATATTTCAAATTCAACAATAGAACAAATTCTCTTTTTCAAACAGGACGAGTTTTAACCCGTTCATTGTAGGCCTGCAAAGGATTTTTACAGAAAATATATTTTTTTTCTATTTTTTATTTTTTTATAAAGTAAAAAATATGAATGATGTAAGGTTTTTTAGCGTTAATGTGAAATTTAAATTTGTTAGGAAGTATATGTCAGAAATGGTTATGTGAAGGGGATTTTTTATGATTTCTGAGTACAAGTGTCGCTAAATAAGGGGATATATTAAAAAAGCCTTGTCTTTGGGGGATGGTTTGATGTGTGAGAATAACGCAAGATTCCATAATTCTAAGTAGTGCACTATTGTATATGTGAGTTAATATTTTGGCGCCTTTAAAATCAAAGGTATGATTAGTGTCTAAAATATGTTTAGCTAGGGCGTTGTTTAGAAAACCTCGTTTAATATGATATCTATGTTCAGATAACCGTTTAGATAAAGATCTAGAAGTCTCTCCTACATATTTTTTGTTACAATTTAAGCAATCTATTGTGTAGACTCCAACTTCGGAATGTGTGTGTTTATGATTATTTTTATTCTGTAAAATGTTTTTGATTGTTTTCGTGGAGTGAGTAACTGTTTTAATACCTAACTTTTTATGTTATATATATATATATATATATATATATATATATATAACTCTAATTAGTAAAAAAAAAACAACAACCAAAGCACAGTCAACAAAATTTGAACAAAGGGAAAAAAAAAATGTATCTGTTTATACCGGATATGACGTAAATCCATTAAAGAAACCATTGTCTACGTCTTACGTATTTTCAATTTAAAAATCTTAAAACATACACCATCTTGTTATAGAACAAAAAATTGTCGCAAAAAATCATATAAAAATTGCTGAAAACAATAGCAGTAAGTAAACTTTGTGTATCTACAATCTTGGGATCGCGGTTTCGGATTCGATAATCAAATGAGTCAGACGAACCTACTATTAGTTTCGCATAAAGCTCTTCAGGGCTAAAATCTGACTGAAGAAGAAGAATGAGAATGGCGATGGGGTGCTTACACTAATTTAATGGTTTCAAATCTGCTTAATTCTAAATAAAATATAAATTAAAAAATTAAAAAATAAAAAAATTAAAAATGAAAATAAAATGAAATAAAAAATAAAATAAAAAAATTATTTAATATATAAATTAAATATTTATTAAACAATAAACTTATAGTGTTCTGTGTTTTTATTGGTCAGTCTGGTTTTGCTAATTTAAATGACTACTGTGGTTGTACTAACCACAGTAGTGTCTTATTTTGTCTTGCTCCTTTTCTTCTTCAGTCAGATTTTAGCCCTGAAGAGCTTTATGCGAATCTAATAGTAGGTTCGTCTGACTCATTAGATCATCTTTATTATTGGTTCTACTTAGGTATCGAGCACTTTTACTTATTAGCTTTCTCCTAGCGGTTATATGAATATATATATATATATCTTATATACATATACATACATATAAATTGTTTTTTCTTTTGGCCAAATGCTGTACCAATAGATTATTTTTTCAAACATTTTTTTCTTCCTGGTTGATGTTTGGTAGTATATTTTTACAATCAAACTTTCTGCTGGTTTTTTTCTCTCTGCAAGGATCTACCAACACGCTTGGTATATTAAATTATATATATATATATATATATATATATATATATATATATATGAGAAGTAAACAAACAAACAATGTGTTCTTGATATGGCTTTTTTAGCCGACAATTTTTGGGAGAATATGTGCTTAATTGAAGTCGTACCTAATTTTGAAAATTAATTGATTAATAATTAATGAATTAGGCGGGCATACCTATTCAAATGTAAGGCTAAACAAATCTGGGAAAAAGGCCAGCTGGTGTAATGGTTAGAGTCCGCGCCTGTCAGCTTGACAGTCAGGGTTCAAATCACACACAAAGCGGTCTTCCTGTCTATAGCTCTGCTGATGAGGCATAATAGGCCGAAATGTACACACAGAGATTGATTTTTCTCGATTTGTTTAGCCTTACATTTGAATATGTATGCCCGCTTAATTCATTAATTATTAATTAATTAATTTTCAAAATTAGGTACGACTTCAATTAAGCACATATTCTCCCCCCCCCCAAAAAAAATATATATATGTGTGTGCGTGTATATACAGTGTACTCGGGATAAATTTGACAGTTTCATGAGGAAAAAATAAAAAGTGCTTGGTAACTACAAAATTTAATAGATTGTAAAGAAATTCAACGGAAATTACACTACTGTAAACAAGTTTTACTAAAAGTAACCGCCATTAGCGTCGATCACAGCCTCAATCCTGCTCCGGAACCTAGAGCAAGCTGATGTTACAGTTTCTATGGGAACGGTCTCAAAAACTACCTTAATTCTGTCGATTAACTGGCCTTTTGTAGTACTGGCATGGTGATTGGTGTCTTTCTCAACAGTACCACATGCATAATAATCCATGGGGTTAAGATCTGGGGGATTCGGTGGCCAAACATTGGGACTGGTGTAGTCGTAAAAATTCGCCGACAACCATTTTTTATTTTTCCCAGAGGTGTGTCAGGGGGCCGAATCCTGCTGCCATACATATGTCGTACTATTGGCTACCCTTGTTATCAAGGACTTGACTACAGCAACTCCACGTAGGCATCTGAATTCAACCTGAAAAATGCGGAGGCATCACATCCCCCTTAGAGGACACACATCCGAAAACCATCACAGTTTGGGAAAATTTAGATCGCTTGACACGAGGAGTGTCCTTTGGAATGTATGCAAGCCATCTGTTATTCTGTGTGTTGTGCTTTTGATCTTCGCAAAAGTTTTGCAATGGAGACTACGAGGCTGTGGTTAGAAGAAAGCAACATAACAGACGATCTGATTGCGTTCGAACAGTAGAATTCCTCGAAAATCTGCAGAAAAGGTGTTGGAGGACCCTGGCATTGGAATTCGGGCTTTATCACGGGAATTGAATGTTTCAGTCTCTACCATGAAGCTTGCACTCAATGGAGACCTTCGCTACTACTCATACAAGCGTTGCAGGGGTCAACTGCTCAAAGAAAAGGCCCGTGAAAATCGTCTGACAAAGGCGAAGAAACTTCTAAGCAAAGTGAAATATCCTGCTGAATCACAAACAATCTGCTTCTCTTCCGATGAGAAAAACTTTTGCAAAGATCAAAAGCACAACACACAGAATAAAAGAAAGAGAAGGAAAAGGAAAGGAAAAAGAAAAGAAAAAGAAGGAATTGAATGAAATCCTAGCATAAATCTTTTAAAATCAACTTTAAAAAAAAAAAAAAAGGTATGTCATCTTCTTTTGAATTCAAATCCGTTCCTGATTTTTATTTCAAATTTTTTTTCAAAATATTCTCTTGAAGAAAATAAAAAACGGTAAACAGTACATTCCTATTTAATAGTCTCTCTAAATACTTATATTTTTATATTGAAAAAAAAAAAGAACAACAGCAATTTGAATTAGATATCGATTCAGATATAAAATAAAAGCCCAGGAAAAAAAAATGACTTTATATGAACAGATGAGTCGATGTTTTTTTCTTTATGTCGGCTGCCTCCGAGAAAAAAGTGGGATGAAGATGGTGGAGAAGGGGGGGAAGGAAACGAGAAAGGAAGATTATCTACGTGTGCTGTTTTGGGTGGGGTTGGGTTTAAAGTTTTATTTAATATTGTTTTTGTTTTGTTTTTGTTTTGATTTTTTTTTTTAAACAGCAGATTTATTTTTCTTCGGCTCAGAAGCAGCCGATAAAAAAAATGCTAAAACTAAAGTTAAAACGCTGCAGCTTTATTCAATATAACCACGTTTTTGTGAAGCTATCAATATTACAAAAAGAATATAGGCATCTACTCTTATGAATATTTTTAATGTTTCGGGCTGATGTCCTCATCTTTATTGTGGTGTAATATTTAAAGGTATTATGATAAGTTGGAAGGCATTGAGTGCCCTACCAACGTGGGTACATATATATATTTACCAACTCCTCCGCACGAGCAGGATACTACACAAGGTCAATTTCTTAAGCGGAGTTTAACAGGTTTGAATTCAGAGTTTTCCTTCTCCTATACTGGTTACCTAGCCATGGTTAAAGAACCCAGTCTGCCCTGCTATTTACCCATAGCTGGAGGGAGAGTAGTATTCATACCTTTCCCAAGGGTATTAGCCCTAAGTGAAATCCAATTAGCACGTCCAGGATTTGAACTCGGGGCGACGAATCCATTTCCCATGACTTTAACCATTACACCACGCGCTTCCTACGTTGGTACATATAAGTACATGAAATATTCCGACAATGTTATAAAACAATAACAGACTTTATTCCGTAAGCAACGGAGATACAATTAGGACAAGAATACATATACTAATTATAAATGGTACTGCAATGCATAAGGAACACATATTTAGACATGTACAAAGAAAGGAGGACTTCGTCCTACAGAGGTGATAAAGAGTTCCTGAGGAAATGTCACTTACTTATAGCAGGCTGGGGGGCAAAGCCTCCGCGCCCACTTAAATGTAGAGACACAAGAGTCTAATCCATGTGTAGTGATTGACTGTCCCGGATAAAGAGGACTCAAAATTCGCGGCTTGTTGTCTAAATAACCTAACCCCCCGCAGCAAGGGAATATAACTCTTCTAGACTCCACATAATACCAAACAGGGGCAGACAATCGTTACAGTGATATAAATACAACATTTAGGCTGTAGCACCCTCAAGCTTTATTCAGGTGTTCTTTGATTACATTAGACTAAAGTCACCATCAGACGACAATTCTGAGTTCAATCGTGATTTCTAAGATATAGTATCGTTACCACTAATTCAGGACGCACCTAGTGTTACATAAGCTATGCGGTTGCATAAGATTATTGTCAATCCCCTGTATTTCTAAAGGGGTGGCCCTTTTCATATCACGGGCAGGACTTTCCATGGAATAGTACAGAAAGCCCGCGAAATACGTGAAGTCACGTGGGACCTGGTTGGGTCCTCAGTTCCAGTTTAGACGTCAGGCAGCGAAGATGTCCTGCCTTAACTGGAACTCACTGCATACGCGCGCTATGTTAGTCAGATATTTAGTTACATGAAATGTTTAGTTAAGTAAATAAAAGCTAAAGAAAATAACACGGTTTTGTGATTGGTGAATGTCTTGGTAACAAGACTGATCTAGAAGAAGAAATGAGTTAAGTGCGACCGACCACCAAGACGAAGCCCAGACGCTAGAAGAGCGGCTAGAAGAACTTAAGATATCAAAGACGCCAGAAGAAGAATAGAAGTAAATAAGAAAAGAGGTATACAACACTAGCAGCATAAAATGACACCAGGCTTATTCTAATGTTTCGAGCTGTTGTCCTCATCTTTATTGTGGTATAAACACAACATTTAGGCCGCTGTATCCTCGGACCTTGTTCACTGTTTACCTTAAACTAAAGTCTCCATCAGACGATAACCTTTAGGTCTAGCGTGTTTTCGGAGCTTTAATATCGTTACCACTAATTCAGGGCGCACATAGCAGCATAAAATGACACCAAGCTTATTTTGATTGCTGAATAATGGACTATTTCATTTTTATTATAAAAAAAGAAATAGAAGAAAAAGGTTTTGCTACACAGAAAAATATTATAGGAAAGAAAAAAAGAAAGAAAGAAAGTCGGAGAAAGATAAAGACTTGGGGTTCGCGCGCGGAAGCGAAAACGCTAATCTGTTTCAAATATAGAAGGGGGGAATATATGGGGCGAAATAGACCTTCGAATCAACAAGCTCCTGCCAAGGGGGACCAAAAACAAGCGAGTTCTCCATCTTCTCACAAGCCAGACCCTCTGATGGTCAACACATTCTTCGTCTAGCAGCTGGAAAATCCGTCGTCGTAGTCGAAATAATCTTTAACAGTTCAAAATCACATTTCCTATTTAGTTTACTTTCTGTTCGACTAAAATCCATTTCTTTACTGAAAAGCGCTTCGTCGTCGACTGCTTCTGATGCTGCTGACTGCTGACTGCCGACTGCCCAGCGCTTGACTTACTTATTTTATGGGCAAACATCCGGGCACGTCAGTCAAACCTCGTGTCCTTCCAGTTCCTACATCGCATGCGGGAGGACGCGGGTTCGATCCCAACAGGCAAGACAATGTCTTGCTCCCTTTCCTTTCTCGTTCTCCGTCACACATAATGAAAAGATGAAAAGACGGAATGAAAGAAAAAAGAATTAGAGAGAGAAAGATAGATAGATAGAGAGAGAGAGAGACAGACAGACGGACAGACAGACAGAGACAGAGTAAAATCAAGATTATCATCCTTTTTACATATTGAACTATTTCGCAATAGCACTTTAATAAACATATCAGACGTTCTAATAATTAAATTATCATACTGTGGTATATCTATAGATCCTGGTAGTCATATGATAATACCAAGACTTAAATGCTTTTATAGAAATGATTTTTTACCAAAGAAAAAAAAAAATCCCAATTTCTAAGGCAGATGTTTACACTTGTGGTCTTCCGTAGTAAAAATGGTTTACGTACCTTCAAGTAGTAGAGCGGCCCAACTGTTGAGAGCTATGTTTTATGCGACCCACTCCTCGAAACATTTTGCCCATGCCTGCATTAAAGTATACCATAATTCTGGTCTGGTAGTCACAATGACGTCGTGGCTAACGTGCTAGACTGCAACACCGTAGTAAGGGAGTTCAAACTTCAGTCGCATTATTGCGTTCATTTTCGGACAAATATCTTTGGGAAATTGTATGAACACCCCGGTGTGGTTAAACAGTATCCCTAATGTTGTTGTACAATAATGGCCTAGGAATTGAATAACCCACATTAGGTCAAGTTACACTGAAAGCATTGATTCTCGACAGATCACCGACGTTAAGCAACAATCAGCCTGTTCAATACTTAATTGGGTGACTACCTAAGCAATAGCAGGTACAGCAAGCAACATGAGTCCTTTGTTTCGCAAAATGACTTGATTCAGCATTAAATGACCCGAAAAGGGTTGATATGCCGTAAAACAAACTTAGCCATTTGTGTCTGGATATAAAATGAGGGATTATTTTAGTATTTGGGTGAAACAAAAGTTACACCAGTCCCAAAGTTGAGCAGCAATGAGCCTGTTCAATACTTAATTGGGTTTGCAACAGCAACTACTGTAATCAAGCTGGATCCTTTGTTTATCAAAATGATTTGTATTAAATGAACCGAAAAGTGTTGACATGCTGTAAAACAAAACAATCAACTATCTATCTATCTATCTATCTATCTATCTATCTATGTTCATATCATTACGGTCAAGTCACGCTAAAAGCATCGGTTCTTGCTAGAAAATCGACGTTAAGCAGCAATGAGTCTGTTCACTACTTAATTGGGTGACCGCTTAAGCAAGAACAGGTACTTTAAGCAACCTGAGTTCTTTGTTTATCAAAATTATAAATGAACCGAAAAAGGCTTGATATGCTGAAACATCTCTCTCTCTCTCTCTCTCTCTCTATATATATATATATATATATATATATATATATATATATATATATATATATATATCCCAGTCCGTTCATATCTATCTATCTATCCCAATCTATTCATATCTATCTATCTATCTCTCTATCACAGACTATTCATATCTATCTATCTATCTATCTATCTATCCCAGTCTATTTATATCTATCTATCTATCTATCTATCTGTCTGTCTCTAACACTCTTTGCTCGTGATTGAACCAGCGACTCCTCTCTTGTGACCTTCACAGCTCTGTTTTCCTCCTCTCCCAGTTACTCCACTCCTTCGTTTTCTGTTCCACCTCCCCCTCATTCCTCGTTTGATTTACGTCATTGCTCGCTCTAGTCTATCGACTGAATGACCATTTTTTCTCCCCTCCCTTTCAGAGAAGCAGACGCTTTATCTCCAACCTCTACCCATAATGCCTCAGGCGCTTCTATCAAGAGGCCTGTTCTTCTCCTTTTCGATATTGCATGCCTGCATACACTTACTCCTCGTTCACCCGTTCAGTTCCGATGTCTCAGGCAAGGTGGACTTGCACGCAAAGCAAGTCCTCGCCCGTTTTGCACGAAGTAAGTCTCTTTTCTCACTACACTATCTATCTATGCTCATATCCTTATGGTCAAGTCACATTGAAAACACCGTTTCCTGCGAGAAAACCGACGTTAAGCAGCAATGAATCTATTAATATTTAATTGAACTGAACCGAAAATTGTTGGTAAAAAAAAAAAATCAATTATCTATCTATCTATGTATCTATCTATCTTTCTATCTATCTATCTATCTATGTATTTATATATGTTCATATCATTACGGTCAAGTCACGCTAAAAGCACCGGTTCTTGCTAGAAAATCGGCGTTAAGCAGCAATGAGTCTGTTCAATACTTAATTGGGTGACCGCTTAAGCAACAACAGGTACTGTAAGCAACCTAAGTTCTTTGTTTATCAAAATTATAAATGAACCGAAAAAGGCTTGATATGCTGAAACATATCAACCATCTATCTATCTATCTATCTATCTATCTACCCCAGTCTGTTCATATCTATCTATCTATCTATCTATCTATCTATCACAGTCTATTCATTTATATTTATTATCACAGTCTATTCATATCTATCTCTCTATCCCAGTCTATTTATATCTATCTATCTATCCCAGTCTATTCATATCTATCTATCTATCTATCTCTATCTCTCTCTCTCTCTCTATATATATATATATATATATATATATATATATATATATATATAAGATTTTTGGATGTTTGTTTTATATAGAAGCATTGTTGAATAAATTATTATTTATATTTTGCTTGAAGGCAATTATAAATGCATGTATAGCATAAAATTCGATAATTATAGAAAATAAACTTGACAAGTGAATCCCGGCAAAGGATGGCTCGCTATGCAGAACACCGTACAGAATCTTTCGACTTTATTAAGTCTCTTCAGCGATGTATACTAACGACTCCCCTCCGACAGAAATCGAAACCGGGACTTCACAGGCATAGTCAGAGACTATATCCGTTCGGCCGCCGGTACATAGCGAACAATCCCTGCGAAATTAATTCATTGACAAGGTTAATTTCGCAGGGATTGTTCGCTATGTACCGGCGGCCGAACGGATATGGTCTCTGACTATGCCTGTGAAGTCCCGGTTTCGATTTCTGTCGGAGGGGAGTCGTTAGTATACATCGCTGAAGAGACTTAATAAAGTCGAAACAGTCTGTACGGTGTTCTGCATAGCGAGTCATCCTTTGCCAGGATTCACTTGTCAAGTTTATTTTCTATAATTATCGAATTTTATGCTATACATGCATTTATAATTGCCTTCAAGCAAAATATATATATATATATATATATATATATATATATATATATATATATATATATATATATCAGTCTATTCATATCTATCTATCTATCTATCTATCTATGCTTATATCCTTACGTTCAAGTCACATTGAAAGAACAATAGCAGGTACTGTACGCAACCTGACTTCTTTGTTTATCGAAATGACTTTATTTGACATTAAATGAACAAAAAAAAAACAAAAAAACAACTTAAATAACCCATTAAGATTGATATGCCATAAAATAAACAATCAAAACAAAAACACTTTTGGACAGTAAAACATTTATGTGTTTATTGGTTTTCGTTCATTCGACAAATGATTCTATTTATTTATTTATTTATTTCTATAAATATAAGATAAATAAAAAAATATTCAGACAATAAAATCCCCCTGGGTGTGTGAAACAATGGCAGACATTTTATTTTCAACATGGCGCCTGAATTAAATGCAAAATGTTTGGAAATACATCTATGTATATATATTTGCAAAAGTACGCGGTCAATGACAGGACTAAACAATTTTTAAGAACACTAGGGAGTGATTGGGTAAGAGAGAAAATAAGAGGAAAATAATTTATAGAATTAAAAACATCACCGAAAATTTGTATATTAAAATATTTATTTTGGATTTTTTTTTTTTTTACATTTAAAATATTATTTTAAAAATATAATATATTAATATTTTGAAGGCCAATACAATGTGTATCAAAAATAAAAACAAAAAGATGTTATTTTTGTCTTATCGATTTCGAAGCATGAACTTCATCATCAGAGTTTATTTTCAGAAATGGACGTGCTTATGTTTTTATTTGTGTGGTTATAATTTCTCTTCTTATTTCCTTTTCCTCTCCTTTTTTCTATCTTTCTTCTTCTCCTTTATGAATGAAATGGGCGAATAACTGTAATTTCTTATTTCTCTCTTTTTTTGTTCGTTGAGAATAAATGTTCCTAATATTTTCTGTCATCTGGTCAAATGCTCCAAGTTTGTTGCCATGTCGAAATTTTCAAATTAATTTTAAAATGTAATCCTTAATTTATTTTTGTAAAAACTGTTTTGTACATATGACAAAAAGTCAAATTCATTTCTTAATTGCTTATTGCGTTTAAATTGATAAAAATATTAATTTAATTTATTTTCTTTTTTACCCCTAAAAAGTAACAATTAAAAAGAGCTAAGTATTAAATTTGTGTCCTTATTTATTTAACTCTATCGGCTGAGGCTGTAGAATACACCGACAGTACCTTTGCTGCTTGATTTTGGTTTAATTAATTAATTATACACCTTCATCAGTAAAAAAAATCCATAATCAGTTATGGCGTGTTTCTTAGTTAGAAGGATATTAATGTGTATGAAAAATTTCGAATCTGAGTAACCTTCCGGATGTTATACGTCAACACATACATACCAAACTTCCTTTTTTTTATATATAGATACTTTATCAATAACATGAAAATGTTAGCATGGCTTTAAAAATGTAAGAGAAAGCAATAATATTCATCGCGGCCTGCGGCGCTTTTAAACAAAGGTGAGGGGATTATTTCTTTCAAGGAAATTGCTTCAAAATACAGTTATTGCAATACCTCATCGCTAATCTTGGTTTGTCTATTTTGTATCAGACAGAATATACCAAAATTATGTTGTTAACAATTCTCATGATGAACCACAAAACATATAAAGAAACACACACACACACACATATTCACTTGGTATGATAATTGCATAGACGGGAAACTGATAATTACCAAGCATCTATGAACTCATGTCTTCCATGAACTATATATATATATATATCTTATTATAATGGAGATTGTGTGTCTGTCTGTCTGTAACCGAAACTATATTACTATACAAGTCACAATTCCTTTAGTTATTTACATCATATTCTCCATGATTTTATTTTTATTTAAATCTCAATTATTAATAAAATTGTTTTACATTACTTACATTGTTGACCATATATACATACTAATAACATGCAATGTATTTATATATACAACAAAATAGAGGTTTACAGTATGAATGGGAAGGCTAATTTGCATATTGATCTTAAAAATTTGATTTTAATAAATATATGCTTAGTATTATTGATTTCTAATTGTTTGTTTTTATCTTATTGAATATGAACAAAAATCTCTTCAATAAATCTTAAAAGAAATACCTTAACAAGAAGAAATAACTGTAATATTATTCTTTTCTTCCTATTTTAACTAAACAGTTTAATTAGGAAAATTTACCAATGAAAGACGGGAGTAAGGGAAAATGATGGAAGAGTTAGTTTCAAAGTTGTTCTATTTTTCAATCATACCCCCTCTGTTCAAAATCTTTTTATCTACATTCTCATTCAGTTTCATTAGCCTTTCTAATTTAATATGATATTTTATTATAAAATTTAACTAAAATACTTGCACCCGGAGGGTGCATATATTTGCTAGTATATATATATATATATATATATATATATATGGAAAATAAAATTTTAATGTCTTGAAGGAAAATGTTAATGCAAGTAGGAAGAATATATTCTAATGAAATTCAAAGTCTTTAGGCATCTTGTGATGTTATACACAACAGTGCATTGTCTATATTTTAGCTTTAAGAATTATCTGAGAAGATTCCTAGTGGTAAAGGAGTCAAGTATAAGCAGGTATCATGTTACAAAAACATAGTAGTCCTTTTAAAAATTAGATCTGTATATGAAAGTCAGTTTGTAGATCTTTAATAAGATGGATTGTCATTTTGGATAAATGATTCTATGATTTCTCTTCATTGTTTAGTGGTCAAGTGAATATTCTTATACCTGTAGACCAGTACCAAAAGTACACACACTTACCAAGATCAGTGTATTATAAGGACACTCAAGGCAGATAGCACTGTGTCCACAACAGCAAATGTGGCCCTAGGATTGTCAACACAGACCATTAAGAATCCTTTACTTGCAGCAGCAGAACTATGGACATTGCTATGGATTATAGACCAATTTCCTCATATCTTTTTAATGCTTTGTGTTACCATAACAATATAATTTTCAATTAATTTAATCATACCTCCAAAACTGTGTCCCTTAGGCAAATATAGCCCACCATCATCTCAAGATTTTTTCTGCGATCAGGGAATGCTTTGAATAGAAGCATTCATCACATGAAGGTGACATCAGGTTTTAATGTATAGACTGTTGATGCTGATTTGAATGTGTAAGAATCACAGATCAGGATGACTATATATATATATATATATATATATATATATACATGTAGAATTAAACAAAAGGCACATCTCCTGTTTAACAATTTTATTTTTGATCTTTTCCAATTTTCTGGCCAACTTTTTAATGTCTGGGTGGAATTGATGGATAAGTCCACCAAAGTTCAGTTCCCGAGTACTTTCGGCACTTCGAAGCGCCATCATCATTTTTTTAATTTTTTTTTTTATATTAATGTGGAGGTTGGAAGG
>CM042171.1:42838503-42866003 GCA_023376005.1 Doryteuthis pealeii | reverse complement strand
AATATTAACAATATCTACATACAAATAACATGCAATTGTATTTATATATTACAACAAAATACCGGTTTACTGTGTGAATGGGAAGGCTAATTTGCATATTGATAATAAAAATTTGATTTCGATAAATATATGCTTAGTATTAATGATTTCTAATTGCTTGGTTTTATCTTAATGAATATGATAAAAAATCTCTGGGATAAATCTTAAAAGAAATCCATTAACAAGAAGAAATAACTGTTATTTTATTCTTTACTTCCTATTGTAACTAAATAGTTAAATTAAGAAAATTAAGCAATGAATTACGGGAGTGAGGAACGAGTAAGTTTCAGTTGTTCTGTTTTTTCAATGATACCGCCATCTGTTTCAAATCTTTTTATCTGCATTCTTATTCAGTTTCATTAGCCTTTCTAATTCAAAATGATATTTTATCATATTAAAATTTAGATACTTGCACCCGGAGGGTGCATATATTTGCTAGTATATATATATATATATATATATATATATATATATATATATATATATATATAGTTCCCAGCATGTTTCTCATTGGTTCAATAACCTCTGAAATTTCTCTTTTTGAAGCTGTGTTTCTCTGTATTTCAAGATTCTTTCTCTTGAGGTGAATTTTCAGTTTAGGAAATAAAATATTGTTTATTGTATTGGATGGAAATAGAATGATTGACTGGATAGATATGAATGTTATTTCGAAGGAGGCAAATATTGTTTAAAAACAAACAACCAAATTCCCCCATAGAATATTGTACTCATGCCTCGGCCCCAGTGTAAAACTATCTAAATTGCAATGTATGTGTGTACACATTTGCGTGCAGTGTGTATTAATGCATGTATATGTAAATATTTGTGAGTATGTATTAATGATCTAATTCATGTGTATGTATGTGTGTGTGCGTGTGTGGTGTGCGTATATACGTGTATGTATGAATGCATGTGTATGCGTAAATATGTACGGGTATAATGTTAATACTTTTGTTTGTGTACATATGTGAGTATGTGTGTGCGTGGGTATGTGGTGCGTGGTGTGTATTGACTCAAGCATATAAACAAATATTTGTAAGTAGGTATCAATGTATGTGTATATGTATGTGTGTGTATGAGTATACATGTGTATATTACGCATACATATGCGGCCTTTGACCATCCCCTGACATGTCCAATAGGGAAGGTCGATTTTGGAACTGGGGTACAGCTCTAATAGTGATATTTGGGGTTTAACATGATAAATAACGACACAAAATATTTTTTTCCAAATCATTACCAATTTTTGAGGAAACGAATTTAAAGGCTGAAAATTAAGGCTCAGGAATGTGGCTTCCGTGCTTGATGTAAGGAGAATTTAACGCAGTCGAAAGATTATGTACTGTGGAGGAAAGAAATATTTAAATATCATTTAAAATTTATCTTTTTCAATTGAAACTTTTCTTTGATATCAATAATTTATATTAAAAAATAAGCATTATAAATAATAAAAAAATATTTACTTGTAGAGACGAAATGGAGATTAAACTGTTTGTTTTGGTTTACTAAACCAAAACAAACCAGGTTTAGATTTGTTTTGGTTTGAGATTAAACTGTAAAAAAAAATCGCTTTTTTTTCTCTCTAACATTCAGGATTTGTTATCTTTCAATAGGAAAAAAAAATTTAATTATAGATAAAACGCCATAAAAGATTTTTTTTTTTTTGTTTTAGTCAAAATAAAATAAATATAGTTTGTTTTTACTGTTCTCGGACTTTCGTAGATGCTGTTATTCGTCTACTGTTTGTTTTAAATTGTAAAAATAATTAGTATTTTTTATTTTCATGCAAGATATTTGATTATTTGAAAAGAGAGGAATGAAAAGGTTGTTTAATCTACATCAGTTTGTATTTTAAGTGACTTTAATTCAAACAAAACAACAACAAAAACGCGAGTTTTGTCTTTCTGCGGTGAAGTTGTCTTTTGGTAAGTAATACCGGTTCTTTCTTTCTATTTATTTTGTTTCAAATTAAATTTTCTCTTTGAAATTATTAAAATACGGTTATCTTCCAGTTTTATAGTGAACTGATATTATTTTATACACGAAAACTTTAAGCTACCTAAGGGAGTGTGTATGTTTTAAGAATAATACCCAACTTTTCGTCTGCCTTAATTTTAAAAAGGAATTAAAATTAATTAAAACGATTATTTAAGGTCAAATTTTTGTCTAAATTGAAAATTAGTATCATAATGAGCATCAGTAAAAAAAAAAAAGAAAAAAAAAGAAAAAGTAAAATAATATTATGCATGTAATTTATTTTTAATACATTTAAAACGTTTTTAAGTCAATTTGCTGTTGTAAAATCCGTGTTTACAAAACAAATTTATCACTCTCGATTGAAAAAGAATTACCAAATGCATTATAAAATTCATTTATTGATAAATCAACACTGAAAATTTCATTAAAATCGGTTAATTCTCTGATTTTTTTGTAAATTTCTTTGAAACGGGGGGGGTTTGTTTTGTAAAAACACTGGTTTTCTACAAATTGGATTACCTAGTGTGTTTTACACAACCTCTCATGATGAAAAAAAAAAGAAAAAAAATATTTTCTTATAATTTTTGGATTATTTTAAAATCAATTTGATTTTGAATTTACCATAATTAGTGGCTATTTGGAGGAGGGGGGTCCTGTCTTTTCATGCCAAAATTTTAGCCCCAGCTCAATCCTAACACAAACAAACCCAACTTCTTACCATAATTGTCAGGCTTTTTTTATATGAAATTGGAAGATAGCCCAAAACAGTTTGATTTATAATTTTTCATTTATTTCTATTTTTATTTTCAGATAAAATGTCTGTAAAAAGACATTCAGTTTTAACCCGCAGTAGCAGTTTTAAAAATTTTCTGAAGCACCTTGTCCTTTGGATAAGTCTGAACCCCCAACTTTAGGACAAGTTATCCAGTTTAGTTATTTTCCTTAAAAATACCTATCCCCATTTGAAAAATTTTGAGATTTCCAAATTGATTGCAAAGGAAATAATCAGTATTTGGCAGGCAGTGAACCCACAATTGCCTTTGTTAAGAGAACATTATATAGGGCAGAAGGTGGGTATATTTTGTTTCAAGAAGGCCAAACAGGTTAACAGAAAATCTCTCACCACATGCAAAGTGAAAAGAATGGAGGAACAGCTGAACAGATTATTTGATATTTCTTCATGTTTCTGTAAACTGCCCGTCTTAAGATGTGATGACTTTGCTGTGAAGTACAACAAAGAAAATTGCCAAACAAGGCACATAGTTTGCACTTGTCCTCCTAACAAGAAGGTAATCTTAATTTTATGCTTGATTGTTTTTTACTTGTTTAATTTGAACAAGTTCATGTCTCGATTTTTTAAATTTAAATTTACCTCTGATAATATTCCTTTTTCTGGTAAATGATATGACATTTTCCTTAATATTTGTCATGTATGCTAGACCTGTTATTAAACACATGCAAATTTTGAAATTTCAGGTTCCCATTGAAGAGAGGGAATATTTAAAAGATCAGAGAGAGAAAGCAGGTCCAAAAGGCAGTTTCCAGCTGGAACCTATTGACAAGGATGCTGTCAAAAAATACAAAGACAAAATTTCAGTGGATGCAGAAAGGTTAGAGAGACAGCAACAAGATTCTTCATGTGTTTCATCCTCGACATCTGATATTTTTCAACAGACATCCTCCAGTGAAGAAACCGTGGATGACAGTTTTGAACCAGGGAGAATGTTGAAGGGTCATTACAGTCTTTTAAAAGTCCAAGATATTCTATGGAACTTATTAGGGTGATGTATCATCAAATCTTGGGGCTTGTCTTGCTAATGCCTTTCTGTTAGATCTACAGGATATGGGATTTCTTAATCCAAGTATTCCTTAAAAGACATTATTTTAGACAAATCTAAAATAGATAGGGAAAAAGCAAGAGTAAAGGTAGCTAGCTATCAGAAGCATGTTCAAGATTATGACAATCTCATCTGAATTGGAGTTGATTGCAGAGTGGATAAAGACACTTTGCTATACAATGAGATTGAAGAGAATGGTGTGAAAAAGATTAAAAAGAGCAAGGGACCAGAGCGCCACTTAACATTTACAAGAGAGATTGGCACTTCAAGTAAATATCTCACCCACCGAGTCATACCCAACATTGGTGCAACTGGTATTCATCAAGCTGAAGATGTTGCTGCTGTTCTAGAAGAATACAACAGTGTAAATACTGTTAAGGCAGTTCTGGTAGACAATACCAGTACAAACACTGGTTGTAAAACAGGGATGGTGACAGCTCTGGAGAAAAAAATAAAAAGGAAGGTGCACACAATTGGTTGTTCGCTTCATCAAAATGAACTTCCATTTAGAGCGGTATTTAAATCTATTGATGGGACTACAAGAAGTCCAACAACTTTCACTGGCCCTTTGGGGAAACTTTGTGAAAGTAATTACCATCATTTGCCCCAGGTAAAATTTGAATGTATCAGTGGCCCTCTGGATAATTTTTTATCTCCCTGCAAAGGCAATGGATGACCCTAAGTGGTGACCAACGACTACTTCTTGAATATGCTGTAGGTATTTCTCGAGGTAAGTGAACACTAGATTTGCTTCCTGGAAGATTGGACCTCTGAATCAAGCAAGATGGGCTAACTTTAGCTATCAGGTTAATGTGCCTATGGACCAGAAGTGCATATCCACAAAACAACTCTCAAGATGATTACAACAACATTGTTCAATTTGTCATACAAGTATATGCAGTTAATTGGTTTGAAATAAAAAGGGACAATAATTTCTATAACCAACACTTGTATATCTTTGATATGATCCAGAGAAATAAAGCAACAGTCAACTGAAAATCCAGAATGTTGCATTAAAAAATTTACAACACAATCCTTTTGCTTTACTTCCGGAAAACATTTTGTTGTCAATGTTGAAGTCCAATGAATTGGAGATGAGGGAAGAGGCCATAAAAAAGATTTGTCCATTCAATAAGTTAACATTTTTCATCTTACTTTACACAAAAAATAAATAAGAAAAAAAAAAAAAAAGAAAAACAAAATAAAAGATAATATATATACATATAAATATAAACATTTCATATTACAAACATATATATAAATATTACCAACAACATATATATAACATATACCACAACCAACACACAACATATTATATTACATATATACCACCGAACACCTATATATATACTATACAATATAAACACAACACATATATATATATACAACACACACACCACACACACACACACACACACATATATATATATAATAGTAAGAACTTGGCAGACGAAATATCTGTCGGGTTTCGAAGCCGGCTACGTAGCTGTTAAAAAGTCCGAGCTGCACTGATGAGAAGTAGCTCAGTCGGTAGAGTGTTGGCCTATGAAACCACAAGGTTCCTAGTTCGATACCCGCCCTCACACAACTTCAGCGTATCAGTAGCACAGGCATCTGTGCGGTAAAGTAAGGAAGCTGATGGTAGGGTGGTGCTCCACCTCAGACGCAAAATATCTTCTTGGCTTAGCGCTAGTGAAAAGGGATAGACTCCTCGCTTGCATGGCTGATCTACGACATTAGGCCGCCCCGACGACTTACTTTACTTAATATATAATATATATACATGATTATATATATACACACAATATATATTATATTATATTATATTATATATATACATGTTAGTTTCATCAAAAAAAATGTTATATATATATTCATTTGATAAGGTATCTAACGAACCTGCAAAAATTTATGACAAAAAATATAATAAAAAAATTAATAAATCAATACTCCCATAATATCGAGTTCATTCATTTATATATTTTTAATGCTTCGTTAATAACGCCCAACTTTTAAAAAAACATTTAAAAAAAATATATATATATTAGTAGGAACTTGGCAGACGAAATATCTGTTTCGAAGCGGCTAGAGGTAGCTGTTAAAAGTCGACCCCTCACTGATGAGAAGTAAACTTATATATATAATATATTATATATATATATATAATATATATAAGATCATAAAGACTTCTTTAGTATTTGCTCTACTTAGTATTGGCATTTTTACTTATTAGCTTTAGTTTCCTGGCGGTTTTGTATGAATATATATATCTTATATATATATATATACATATAAATTATTTTTTCTTTTGGCCAAATATTGTACAATAGATTATTTCTGGTTGGTACGATTATCTTGGTCTTTTTTTCCATTTTTTTTCTCCCCGGGTGACGTTTGGTAGTATATTTTTACAATCAAACTATTTGCTGGTTTTTTTTCTCACGCGAGGATTTACCAACAAGTTTTGTATATTTATATATATATATATATATATATATATATTATATATATATATATATATCGCTGATGGAACTTAATAAAGTTGAACAGTCTGTACGATAATCTACCACACCGGGTAATTTTTTGTGAAATTACTTGTCATTATTATCTTCTTAATTATTTGAATTTTAATGCGATATGCGCATTGGTAAAAGCCTTCAAGCCAAAAATATAAATATTTACTAATATACTTATTCTAAAAAATAAAACAAACATCCCCAAAATCTTTATTTCGTTCGCCGAAAGAGCTTAAAAACCAGAGTTTGTTATTGTTCACTCAGCGCCTCCTCGCTTCATAATGATAGAGACGTTTCAGTATCATTGACAGGTTAAATTTCGCAGGAAATCCTCAGTGCTGTATCGTGTGCCGAAAACAGTATAGTTCTTGACTATCCTGCTGAAGTCCGATTTCGATTTCTTCGGAGGAAATTCGTTAGTATATATCCTGATTGAGACTAAAGTTGAAACAGTATGTACGATATTCTACACACGGAGTAATTCTTTGCATCATTCACTGTCATTATTATCTTCTATAATTATCGAATTTCATTGCGATAAATTGAAATTGCCTTCAAGCAAAAATCTATAATATATATATATATCTTATTATAATGGAGATTGGGTGTGGTTCTGTCTGTAACCGAAACTTATATTACTACTCAAGTCAAAAGAACCCTTAGTTATCTATGTCCCATTTCTCTGTATGATTTTATTCTTTTAACCTCAAATTATGAATACAATATTGCTTTACATTATTAATTTATATAACAATCTACAACAAATAACATGCAATATTATATATTACAACAAATACGGTTTACTGTGTGAATGGGAAGGCTAATTTGCATATTGATAATAAAAATTTTGATTTCGATAAATATATGGCTTAGTATTAATGATTCTAAATTGCTTGTTTATCTTAATTGGAATTATAAAAAAAATCTCTGGGTAATCTTAAAAGAATCATTAACAAGAAGAATAAACTGTATTTTTCTTTACTTCCTATTGTTAACTAATTAGTTAAATTAGAAAATTAAGCAATGAATACGGGAGTGAGGAACGAGTAAGTTTCAGTTGTTCGTGTTTTTCAATGATACCGCCATCTGTTTCAAACTTTTTATCTGCATTTCTTATTCAGTTTCATTAGCCTTCTAATTCAAAATGATATTTTATAAAAAATTTAGAACTTGCACCCGGAGGTGCATATATTGCTACGTATATAATATTATATATATATATATATATATATATATATATATATATAGTTCCCAGCATGTTTCTCATTGTTCAATAACCTCTGAAATTTCTCTTTTTGAAGCTGTGTTTCTCTGTATTTCAAGATTCTTTCTTCTTGAGGTGAATTTTCAGTTTAGGAAATAAAATATAGTTATGATTGATGGAAATAGAAATGATTGACTGGGATTAGATATGAATGTTATTTCGAAGGAGGCAAATATTGTTTAAAAAAACAAACAACCAAATTCCCCCATAGAATATTGTACTCATGCCTCGGCCCCAGTGTAAAACTATTCTAAATTGCAATGTATGTGTGTACACATTTGCGTGCAGTGTGTATTAAATGCATGTATATGTAAATATTTGTGAGGTATGTATTAATGATCTAATTCATGTGTTATGTATGTGTGTGTGCGTGTGTGGTGTGCGTATATACGTGTATGTATGAATTGCATGTGTATGCGTAAATATTACGGGTATAATGTTAATACTTTTTTGTGTGACATATGTGAGTATTGTTGTGCGTGGGTATGTGGTGCGTGGTGTGTATTGACTCAAGCATATAAACAAATATTTGTAAGTAGGTATCAATGTATGTGTATATGTATGTGTGTGTATGAGTATCATGTGTATATTAACGCATACATATGCGCCTTTGACCATCCCCTGACATGTCCAATAGGGAAGGCGATTTTGGAACTGGGGTACAGCTCTAATAGTGATTATTGGGGTTTAACATGATAAAATAACGACACAAAATATTTTTTCCAAATTCATTACCAATTTGAGGAAACGAATTTAAAGGCTGAAAATTAAGGCTCAGGGATGTGGCTTCGTGCTTGATGTAGGAGAATTTAACGCAGTCGAAAGAATTATGTTACTGTGGAGGAAAAGAAATTTAAATTCATTTAAAAAAAATTTATCTTTTTCAATTGAAACTTTCTTTTGATATTCAATTTTAATTTAAAAAAAATTAAGCATATAAATAATAAAAAAATATTACTTGTAGAGACGAAATGGAGATTAAACTGTTTGTGGTTTACTAACCAAAACAAACCAGGTTTAGATTTGTTTTGGTTTGAGATTAAACTGTAAAAAAATCGCTTTTTTTCTCTCTAACATTCAGGATTTGTTATCTTTCAATAGGAAAAAAAAAAATTTAATTATAGATAAAACGCCCATAAAAGATTTTTTTTTTTGTTTTAGTCAAATAATAAAATATAGTTTGTTACTGTTCTCGGACTTTCGTAGATGCTGTATTCGGTCTACTGTTTGTTTTAAATTGTAAAAATAATTAGTATTTTTTATTTTCATGCAAGATATTTGATTATTGAAGAAGGAAATGAAAAGGTGGTTGTTAATCTACATCAGTTTGTATTTTAAGTGACTTTAATTCAACCAAAACAACAAAACAAAAAACGCGAGTTTTGTCTTTCTGCGGTGAAGTTGTCTTTTGGTAAGTAAATACCGTTCTTCTTTCTATTTATTTTGTTTCAAATTAAATTTTCTTTGAAATTATAAAATACGGTTATCTTCCAGTTTTATAATGGAAACTGATTAATTTTATACACGAAAACTTTAAGGTACCTAAGGGAGTGTGTATGTTTTAAGAATATTACCCAACTTTTCGTCTGCCTTAATTTTAAAAAGAATTAAAATTAATTAAACGATTATTTAAGGTCAATTTTTGTCTAAATTGAAAATTAGTATCATAATGAGATCAGTAAAAAAAAAAAAGAAAAAGAAAAGTAAAAATAATATTATGCATGTAATTTTTTTTTAATACATTTAAAACGTTTTTAAGTCAATTTGCTGTTGTAAAATTCCGTGTTTACAAAACAAATTTATCACTCTCGATTGAAAAAGAATTACCAAAAATGCATTATAAAATTCATATTGATAATCAACAACTGAAAATTTCATTTAAATCGGTTAATTCTCTGATTTTTTTGTAAATTTCTTTGAAACGGAGGGGGGTTGTTTTTGTAAAAACAACTGGTTTTCTACAAATTGGATTTACCTAGTGTGTTTTACACAACCTCTCATGATTGAAAAAAAAAAAAAAAAAAATATTTCTTATAATTTTTGGATTATTTTAAAATCAATTTGATTTTGAATTACCATAAATTAGTGGCTATTTGGAGGAGGGGGTCCTGTTCTTTTCATGCCAAATTTTAGCCCCAGCTCAATCCTAAACACAAACAAACCAACTTCTTACCATAATTGTCAGGCTTTTTTATATGAAATTGGAAGATAGCCCAAAACAGTTTGATTTATAATTCATTTATTTTCTATTTATTTTTCAGATAAAAAATGTCTGTAAAAAGACATTCAGTTTTAACCCGCAGTAGCAGTTTTAAAAACATTTTTCTGAAGCACCTTGTCCTTTGGATAAGTCTGAACCCCAACTTTAGGACAAGTTATCCAGTTTAGTTATTTCCTTAAAATACCTATCCCCATTTGAAAAAATTTTGAGATTTCCAAATTGATTGCAAAGGAAATAATTCAGTATTTGGCAGCAGTGAACCCACAATTGCCTTTGTTAAGAGGAACATTATATTAGGGCAGAAGGTGGGTATATTTTGTTCAAGAAGGCCAAACAGGTTAACAGAAAATCTCTTCACCACATGCAAAGTGAAAAGAATAGGAGGAACAGCTGAAACAGATTATTTGATATTTCTTTCATGTTTTGTAAACTGCCCGTCTTAAGATGTGATGACTTTGCTGTGAAGTACAACAAAGAAAAAATGCCAAACAAGGCACATAGTTTGCACTTGTTCCTCCTAACAAGAAGGTAATCTTAATTTTTATGCTTGATTGTTTTTTACTTGTTTTAATTTACAAGTTTCATGTCTCGATTTTTTAAATTTAAATTTACCTCTGATAATATTCTTTTTCTGGTAAATGATATGACATTTTCCTTAATATTTGTTCATGTATGCTAGCCTGTTATTAAACACATGCAAATTTTGAAATTTCAGGTTCCCATTGAGAGAGAGGGGAATATTTAAAGATCAGAGAGAGAAAGCAGGGTCCAAAAGGCAGTTTCCAGCTGGGAACCTATTGACAAGGATGCTGTCAAAAATACAACAACAAATTTCAGTTGGATCAGACTTAAGAGACAAGCAAACAATTTCAGCCCTCGACATCTGATATTTTCAACAGGATCTACCCGTGAAAAACCGTGATGGAGACAGTTTTTGAACCAGGGAAGATGTTGAAGGGTCATTACAGTCTTTTTAAAAGTCCAAGATATTCTATGGAACTTATTTAGGGTGATGTATTCATCAAATCTTGGGGCTTGTCTTGCTAATGCCTTCTTTCTAGATCTACAGAATATGGGATTTTCTTAATCCAAGTATTCCCTTAAAAGACCATATTTTAGACAAAATCTAAAATAGATAGGGAAAAGCAAGAAAGTAAGGTAGCTAGCTATCAGAAGCATGTTCAAGATTTATGACAATCTCATTCTGGAATTTGGGGTTGATTGCAGAGTGGATAAAAGACACTTTGCTATACAATGAGATTGAAGAGAATGGTGTGAAAAGATTAAAAAAGAGCAAGGGACCAGAGCGCCACTTAACATTTACAAGAGGAGATTGGCACTTCAAGTAAATATCTCACCCACCGAGGCATACCCCAACATTTGGTGCAACTGGTATTCATCAAGCTGAAGTGTTTTTGCTGCTGTTCTAGAAGAATACAACAGTGTAAATACTGTTAAGGCAGTTCTGTAGAACAATACCAGTACAAAACATGGTTGTAAAAACAGGGATGGTGACAGCTCTGGAGAAAGAAAAATAAAGGAAGTGCACACAATTGGTTGTTCGCTCATCAAACTATGCTTACCATTTAGAGCGGTATTTAAAATCTATGATGACTACACAGAAGTCACAAACTTTCACTGCCCTTTGGAGAAACTTTGTGAATTATTACACGTACAATATATTCCATCCAAATTTGCTCCTCAATTCATCTGCCTTCTTGGAAATTTTATTCCCTTGCAAAGCAATGCGAGACCCTAAGTGGTGACCAACGACTACTTCTTTGAATATGCTGTAAGGTTATTTCTCGAGGTAAGTGAAACACTAGATTTGCTTCCTGGAAGATTGGACCTCTGAATCAAGCCAGATGGGCTAACTTTAGCTATCAGGTTAATGTGCCTATGGACCAGAAGTGCATATCCACCAAACTCTCAGATGAATTACACAACCATTGTTCAATTTGTCATACAAGTATATGCAGTTAATTGTTTGAAATAAAAAGGGACAATAATTTCTATAACCAACACTTGTATATCTTTGATATTGATCCAGAAATAAAGCAACAGTCAACTGAATCCAGATGTTGCATTTAAAAATTTACAACCACAAAACCTTTGCTTTTACTTCCGGAAAACATTTTTTGTCAATGTGAAGTCCAATGATTGGAGATGAGGGAAGAGGCCATAAAAAAGATTTTGCCATTCAATAGTTAACATTTTTCATACTAATTAGTTATTGTCAATTTGCAAGAATAATTATAATTTATTCAAATTACATTGCAAAAATATAATCAAGTTGGATAAATTTTTCTTTTTTTCAGAAGTAGCGAACCGCCAAAGAAAAGATTGAAAAAATTTTACTTCATCAATTTTGAAGGCTACACACTGTTTATCTCCTGATGACCTCTCACAAAGAGGGATTTTGTGAACCCGCCAGTTCCAGAAGAATTTTCCACAAATGAAACTCTTAGAATCTCTACTGAATGGAAACAGAACTGAAATTTCCAAAAATACCTGCCCCACTCACAAGTGTGGAAAGAGCTGTTAAAATTAACAACAGAGCTTCACAGATTGTGTATGGACAGGAAGCAAGGCACAAGCACATTAAAACCAAATCATTGTGACACCAGATCAGACCTGCATTTTCCTCGAAAGGAAAATACACAAGAACAATTCAGTCTGTTGTTTCATAATTATAAGTTTAGGAGCTTTAACACAATTTTCAATAAAAAATGCAATTTTAAAACATTGAATATATTTTCCATTCATTGTATGTAATGAAAATATCATTTTTTGGATTTATTATTGAAATAATGAAATTTTAAGTCATTTTTGTCATCAAAATCCTGCGGGAAATGAGGTATTTGTGTATATTTTTGCTGACGATCTTTTAAAATGAAATGCTCAAATGAGTGTTAAAGTTAGGAATCTTAATTTTTGTGTCAGTTCTTATATACCAACCCCAGCTTTCGCCATCAAAGCGTATTGAATTTCCAAAAAAAGTGACAAATCAACCGCCTAATGTCCAAGCCATCGCAGATTGATTGTCGGGCATGCTGATTATGTTTGCTCGTTCCAGCACGTCTGTGTTGGGCACTTTGTTCTGCCAGCAAATGCGTAGAATGCGGCGTAGGCATCTGAGGTGGAAGCTGTCCAGTTTCTTCACGAGCCGTGAGTATGTGATCCAGGCTTCGCTACTTATAGGAGAGTACTGAGAACACACTCTTGTAGACACACAGTTTGTTTCTCTTGGTTAGTCTGGCATTGTCCCATACTCGCTGGCTCAGTTTTCGCCTGGACTGCCGCCACTCTTGCGATTCTGCTGTGATGTCATCATCAGAGGAGACTGAATTGGCAATGGTGGACCCAAGGTACTGTGAGTTCTCCACTGCTTCCAGGCTGTGCCCGTTGGTGGCATGTGGAAGGTTGTCTACACATTGTGTCATGACCTTTGTCATATTTACTTATGGTAACCCCAAACTCCCTGCAAGCCTGTGTGAGTCGACTGACAAGCTGTTGCGGGCCGTGCTCGGTGTGTAACGTTAAGGCTGCATCAATCGGCAAATATAATTTCCCGATGAGGACCTTCGTGACTTTGGTCTTAGCTCTAAGGCAGCGATGTTGAGCAACTTGCCGTCAGCTCGAGTGTGTATGTAGACACCCTGCTGCAGTCCTGAAGGCGTACTGAAGAGTGACAAAAGTAATAAAAAATAGTAAAATATTTCTGGTACAGGTGTTACGATTCTTGTGGAATTTAGGCAGCAGGTTAGAGCACTTTACAGTGGAGATACCTTGTTTCCTTGCGTTAAGTAGATCCTTGCGTTAAGCAGAATCCTTGCTTGTTCCTCGGTATTAAGCAGAGTCCTGTGTTAAGCAGAGTCCTTGGTTGTTGGTCTGTTCGTCTGTGTCGAATACGAGCAACTGAACCGCTTTTCAATGCCGGCGATTAATAGTTAATTAACCCCGTATTCGAGCGTGTTGATTGGCTGATTGAATCCAGGCAGCACACACAGTCTATAAGTTTAAGTGGGTGGGCTCATCACACTATATATACAAAAATAATTTCAATAACAAGTATGGATAGTTATGAATGTTATTTCAAGGGAGGCAAATAGTGTTTAAAACGCCCTTATAGAATATTGCACATATGCCTGGGTACCAGTGTAAAAAATATCTAAATTTTAATGTAATATTTAGATGAAAGTGCATACAAAGAAGAGTGACAAAAAATAACAAAATAGTAAATTTTCAGTTGCAGGATGGATTTAATTAAATTAGAATTAACCACTTTATGGAAAAGAAGAATGGCCGGTGATCTAATTGAAACTTTCAAAATAATTAATGAATTACTAATTATGGTAGACACTGTTTTGATATTTCTGCTCGAACCGGGATTTACTGTCAAGGCCAGATTTCAAAAACTAATTAAGCAACTGGATTTTTTTCTTTTTTTTTGGGGGGGGGCTAATAGAGTAATATATTCTTGGAATAAATTGCCTATCAGATGAAAACCAGCATTTGTGTAAAAATGTTGAGATTAATTAGAATGATTTCAGTAATAATGGTAAGAGAGAATTGAGAGAGATTAACAGATGGGCAGCGACGAAGAGAAATGACATGGTGATTGAGATAGGGTTATTGGGAAACATAAAAATAAGTTGACGTGAGGAAGAGAAAGACGATTATACAATAAAAAAAAGAGATAGAGATAGAGAGAGGAGAGAAGGAGAGAGAGAGAGAGAGAGAGAGGAAGAAGAAGTGTAAGAGAAGAAATATATTATATATTATATATATATATATAATATATATTATATATATATTATATACCAAACTGTTGGTAAATCCTCGCAGTGAGAAAAAAAAACCCAGCAAATAGTTTGATTGTAAAATTATACTTACCAAACATCAACCGGGAAGAAAAAAAAAATCGTACCAACCAAAAAATAATCTATTGGTTACAATATTTGGCCAAAGAAAAACAAATTATATATATATATATATATATTATATATATATATATATATTATATTCATACAAACCCGCCAGGAGACTAAAGCTAATAAGTAAAAAGTGCTCAATACCTAAGTAGAGTAAATGATAAAGATACATCTAATGAGTCAGACAACCTACTAAAGTTTCGCTTAATGCTCTCACGGCTAGGATCTGACTCTTAGCCCTGGAAGAGCATTAAGCAAAACTTTAGTAGTTCGTCTGACTCATTAAATTTACTTTTATATATATATATATTAAGAAAAGAAAGGAATCCGACGGTATAAGTATAGACAAAAGGATATGAACACCACAATAGTGTTAAGTGAAACATTTTATATCATATTCATAGCTAATATTGAACAATATTTCGATTAAAAAAAATCATCTTCAGAGCTTGTTTTTACTCCGGACTCATCGAGAGAGGAGCTGAAAATAATTTTGAATTAAACGAAAACATTTAGTTCCAAAAAGGTTATGCGGTAGTTTCAAATATAAGCAACATCCGCCTTTGCGTTTCTCGGTCAGCGACAATCAATGTATATCTTATGTAACAGTTTTTTTGAAAAAGAAGACATATTTTCAATTCGACGATTAGCAGCACAATTCTCTTTTTTCAAACAGATGAGTGTTAACCCATTGATAGGTAGGGCCTGCAACGGATTTGTTTTTTCAGTAAAATATTTTCTTTAATATTTTTTATATTTATTTAATTTATTTATTATGTTTCTGATTTTTTCTCTGTATATATAAAGTAAACAAGTATGAATTTTTGGTAACCATCCAATGTATTTCGTTTTGAACATCCAAATTATTTTCAGTACCTTCTCTCGCGTGAGTCCGGAGTAAAAACAAGCTCTGAAGATTTAGATCAAGATTTTTATGTGAAATTGTATTACTACTGAGAATATATATTAAATCTTCTTCACTTTTAACGATCATTTGTGTTTTCATATCTCATATCTATAACTTATATAATATATATATAATATATATAGTATAGTATATATATATTATATATATACTAATGTATATATATAATAGTATATATATCACATATAATATATTCATATATATATGTATTATATAGATATATTATATATATATATTATTAATTATAGTATATATATATGATACACACATATATACACACAGCACACAACATATATATATATATATATA
Organism: Doryteuthis pealeii; assembly: GCA_023376005.1. Taxonomy (NCBI): domain Eukaryota; kingdom Metazoa; phylum Mollusca; class Cephalopoda; order Myopsida; family Loliginidae; genus Doryteuthis; species Doryteuthis pealeii. Next base: position 42,849,980 of record CM042171.1, on the reverse strand, counting down.
TATATATTATATTATATTAGAAGAGCAGAGAGAGAGAGAGAGAGAGGGAGGAAACTATAAAGAAAGCTGGTGTTAGAGAAGAAATGTGGAATAATCGTCTACACACACACACACAACACACACACCGGGTTTGAACATGGATTTAGAGGAAAATATTCTCTCAGAAATACTTCTTACAACCATGCCGGGCAACTACACCAACGCACCAAGGAAGTGTAAACAACCATTCCTCATCCACCAGCCAGGCAAGCACACGAGGAAAGGTTCATTCGCAAATATCAATGATCACTCGAAACCCACCCCAACTACCAAGCAAACAGACCACCAGCAAGTCCCAGTTATAAAAATGCCTAAAGCTTACACAAAACAGTCAGGCTAGATTAACTTGACAAAGGATGGCCCTCGAACTTCGAAATAATAGAATGAAATCAAATTAAACTTAACACCTTAAACGCAACTGACTTGAGTTATTCGTTATTATCATTGTCACAAGACTCATGCTTCACAAAAAAATCACAAAAAAATAAACCTTATATTTATTATTATTCAACCCCTCCGCACGAGCAGGATGTGACACAAGTTTGATTCTTAAGCGGAGTTTAAAGGTTTAATTTAGATTTTTCCTTCTCCTAGACCAGTGCCAAAACCAAGGTTAAAGCAGCTATGTCTGCCCTACTAATTTACCCATATGGAGGGAGTTTAGGATTCACACCTTCCCAAGGGTTATATGTGTAATACAGATTGTGTAAATACCATCGAATGTTGCTTCAGAAATTGGTATTACGCAATTATTAACATTTATTTCTCATGTGTCTCCACGTGGATTCGTATTCTTCAAATATTCGCTATCTATTATAATATTGTTATAATGTCCAATGATTAATATATACTATACTATATTATATATATATACGTATATATATGATATAAGTATCTATAAGTTTTAATATATTGAATTCTATAATTGTCAATACAATATTGTTGTATGGTTGGTTGAAAATTATTATTTTAACATATAACTTAACAACAAACAGAGTAACTAATTAAAAAATTAAATCAAATCTATTTTAGTATAGGAGCGTGTCTGGTTTTTAAGGGCTGTTGAATTTTGTTATCTAACAGTTGGGAAAGCGCAAAATTCAGTTCCTTTCAAAACTGATCTAGGCTGGGGTTGCCTATTTGGTGGACTTCGTCCACAAAATCAACAGCATAATAAAAAAAAATCCAGTTACAGGCAGAGATTTAAATAAGTGTAATGACTAAGAAAGAAGAACCAGATCGTAATCTAATATGAAACACTTGTAAATAATAAATGGAAATCTATACGTATATAAATGGCAAGTTGTGTGTATGTGTATGTCGAGAAGAAACTTTCGAAAATAAAACAATAACAACAAAGTCGTAATATATATACACATTAAATATCAAGAAGGGCTTGTTTCTATACATATAATAAAGGGCAGTTGAAAAAAAAAAAATTGAATTTGTCTATGTCCGGAGGAACACTTCCAAAATAAAACAATTAACGACAAAGTAAATATTATATTTCACATAATATCAGCAGGGCATGGTTTTATAATAGAAGATTTGATTTATATTTCGTGAAGATAATAAAGAATAAAATTTAAATGTAACCAGCATGGATTTTTTTTTCCATTTAATATTTAGATAGTAGATATTAACATATTCTTTTTCAGAGTAGCTGGATTCAATGCAAGATTTTTTACATAGGTATGAAATGGGACATCCCCACGAGGATTTCAGTAATAATGGATCTTGCGGGACTAACTTGAAGAAATCCCGGGTAGCCGGTGCTAGTATATTAAAAATAAGCGAGTTAGAACAATTCACAAAGAAGGAAAACTTTACAGGAATGAGGAGGGTCAAAATGTTGAGTAGGCAACGCCCAGTGATTTTGTTCGAATGTTACATAAATTATTAGAACCAATATTTATGGCAATTAGGTGTAGGAAATCCAAAATGGCCGTTATAAGCTACAGCCCACGGCCTTTGAAGGATGAGTGAAAGGCCTTGACCTCAGTTCCTAACCCTTCCGTGGAACCATGAGAAACGGGGGGCTAGAGAGGGACCCTCTTTTCCGGTTTAGATAGTAAGTAGTTTTAGTCAGTTAGAAGTTAGAAGCCGAGCTCGTAGGATGTAAGTTTCACTGCGCAGAGTCTGGGTTGGGTTTTTGAAATAAAGTAACATTCAAAGTTAAATCGAAGTCTTGTTGTTTATTACCTAAAAACAAACAGACACAGGCTTCTGAAAGGAGGAAATCCCTAACAGAAACCAGGACCCGAAAAGTCCCCAAAGGAAAGTTCAGACCTTAGAAGAGACAGACCAAGATAGAACCAAGCCGACAGAAGAAAAGACGACTAGAAGTAAGAAAGTAAAGAAAGTTGTAACCAAACGCGAATATTAATTTTCGATTCTATCCACTGCTAACGTCGACTATTAAAGGTATGAGCCAGTCCATTCCTTGTTTAGGCGGTGTTAACTCCTCTACAACAGTTATAAACGCTGATTTTACGTTAGACAAAACTTTAATAAGACCTTGCTAGAATTATTGTACTCGTGCCAGGTGTGGCGAGTGTAAAAATTATGGAGGGGATTCAAAGAAGAGTGACAAAAAACAATAAGAATAATAAAAAAATCCAGTTACCCAGCAGAGATAATCTGATCAGCCTTCGTGATAAGCTTGCCTTCCAAATAACAACTCCACCGACTGCCAAAAAATTCGGCTTATTTATGGGACTCCACTCCACTCCCACCAACCCCTCCATTTCCGGTCTGTCCTCTTATAAAAAAAGTGTGACGGAGAACGAGAAAGGAAAGGGCAGGCAAGACAATGTCTTTCCTGCCGGGATCGAACCCGCGTCTTCCCGCATGCGAAAACAGATTGCATGTAGGAACTGGAGACACGAGGTTTCGACTCCACATGCCCGGATGTTTGGCTAAATATGCCAATAAAAATAAACAAGTGAGTCGAGCGCTGGGCAGTCAGCAGCAGCAGCAGAAGCAGTCGACGACGAAGCGCTTTTCAGTAAAGAAATTGATTTTAGTCGAACAGAAACAAAACTTTAAATAGCGAAAATGTTGATTTTGAACTGCTAAGATTATTTCGACCAACGACGACGAAATTTCCAGCTGCTAGACGAAGAATGTGTGACCAACGGAGGGTTTCGCTTGTGAAGAAGACGGAGAATCGCTTGTTTTTGGTCCCCCGGCGGGAGCTGTTGGATTCGAAGGTCTATTTCGGCCCCATATATTCCCCCCCTTCTATTAAAAAAAAATTAAATTTCGGGTTTCATTTTCTTCCAAGCCACTAAGGTAAGAAGGAGATTTCATTATTTCAAAGTTTCAATTAGATACGCTCCTTTCGTTCTTCTTTCTAGTTTCATTTAATTTATGTAGTCTTAAAAAAAAATGAAAACTACCTCTTACCTTGGGCTGGAAGAAAATGAAACCCGAAATTTAATTCTTTTTTTTTATAGAAGGGGGGGAATATATGGGGGCGAAAAATAGACCTTCGAACAACAAGCTCCCAAGGGAACCAAAAACAAGCGAGTTCTCCCGTCTTTCTCACAAGCCCAGACCCCTCCGCTTCGGTCAACAACATTCTTTCGCTAGCAGCTTGGAAATTTCGTCTCGTCGGGTGAAATAATCTTTAGCAGTTCAAAAATCACATTTCCTATTTAGTTTTGTTTCTGTTTCGACTTTAAAATCAATTTCTTTACTTGGAAAGCGCTTCGTCGTCGACTGCTTTCTGCTTGCTGCTTGCTGAACTGCCAGCGCTCGACTCACTTGTATTTTTATGGGGCCATATTAGCCCAAACATCCGCGTGGCATGTGAGTCGAACTCGTGTCCTTCCAGTTCCTACATCGCATTCTGTTTTCGCATGCGGGAAGACGCGGGTCGATCCCGCAGGGAAAAGACATTGTCTTGCTGGCTTTTCCTTTCTCGTTCTCCGTCACACTTTTTATAGAGGACAGGGACCGGAAAATGATGGGGGTTCGGTGGGAGTGGAGTGGAGTCATAATAAGCCGAATTTTTTGGCAGTCGGTGAGTTGTTATTTTGGAAGGCAAAGCTATCAACGAGCTGATACAGATTAAATCTCTGCTGGTAACTGGATTTTTTTATTTATTCTTATTGTTTTTGTCACTCTTCTTGAATCCCCTCCATATTTTTTACACTCGCACCCTGGCACGAGCTACAAATTTCTACAAGCGTCTTATTAAAGTTTGTCTTAACGTAAAATCACGTTTACTGTTGTAGAGGAGTTAACCACCCCTACAGGATGACTGGCTCATAGGCTTTAATAGTCGGACGTTAAGCAGTGATAGAATCGGAAAATTAATTCGCGTTGTTATTACACTTTGCTTAAACTTTCTTACTTCTAGTCGTCCTTTTCTTCTTGGTCGGCTTTGGTTTCTATCTTGGTCTGGTCTCTTCTTAAGGTTAACTAACTTTCTTTGGGGACTTCGGGTCTGGTTTCTGTAGGGATTTATCCTTATCCAAGGAAGCCCTGTGTCATTGTTTAGTTTAGGTTTAATAAAAACAACCAAGAAACTTCGAATTAAACCTTTGATGTTACTTTATTTCAAAAAACCCCCATACCCAGGACATCTGCCGCAGTGAGACCTTAATCCTACGGGCTCGGCTTCTAACTTTCTAACTGACTGAAACTTACTTTTACTATTCTAAAACCGGAAAAAGGAGGGGGTCCTCCTCTACCGGTTCTCCATGGTATCCACCGGGGGAAGGGTTAAGGGACTTTGGAGTCCAAAAGCCTTTTTCACTCATCCTCAAGGCCGTGGGCTGTAGCTTATAAACGGCCCATTTTGATTTTCTAACTATTGCCATAAATATTAGGTAATAATTATGTAAATTCGGACCAAAAAATCACTTGCGTTTGACTACTCCACATTGAACCCCCCTCATTTCTTGTAAAGTTCTTTCTTGGTGGAATGTTCTACTCCTTATTTTTTTAATAAATAACTTAAGGCACCGCTTACCCGGGATTCTTCTAAAGTTATCCCGCCAGGATCCATTATTACTGAATTCCTCGTGGATGTTTCCCATTTCAAATTACCCTATGGTAAAAAAAATCTTGGCAGATCCAGCTACTCGAAAAGATATGAATATCTTACTATCTTTAAAAATATTTACAATGGGAAAAAAAAATTCCATGCTGTTATCATTTAAAAATTTTATTTTCTTTAATATCTCACCGAATATAAATCCAAATCTCTATTATAAAAGAACCATGCCCTGCTGATATTTTAATTTGAATATATATTTTTACTTGGTCGTTAATTGTTTTATTTTGGAAGTTCCTCCGGGACATTACAAAATTTCACACAGACTGCCCTTTATATTATTGTATAGAAAACCAAGCCCTCTTGATATTTAATGTGTATAATATTATTAAAACTTTGTTTGTAATTTGTTTATTTTCGGAAAGTTTCTTCCTCGACCATACCACATACCACCACAACTGCCCTTTATTATTACGGTATTAGATTTCCATTTTATTATTTTACAAAGTTATTCAAATTAGATACGAATTTCTGGTTCTTCTTTCTAAGTTCATTAACTTATTTAATCTCGCCTTAACTGATTTTTTTTTATTATGCGTATTATTTTTGTGGACGAAAGGTTCAAACCAATTAGGGCACCCCAGCCCAGAATCAGTTTTGGAAAGGAACTGAATTTTGCCTTCACCAAACTTAGATAAACAAAATCAAACAGCCCTTAAAAAAACCAGGAAACACGGCTCCTATACCTAAAATAGATTTTGATTAATTTTTTTAATTAGTTATTTTCATGTTGTTGTTAGTATATGTTAAAAATATAATTTTCAACCAACCCATAAACCCCAATATTGTTTACATTATACAATTGAGATTATTATATATTTAATATAAACATTATATAGTATTATTATATATATATATATATATATATATATATATATATACCATTGACCATTTAATAACAAAAATATATATAGATAGGATTATTTGAAGATACGAATTTTCCACTGGAGACCCACCATAAAAAAATAATTAAATAAATTGCGTAATTACATTTCTTGAACAACATTCGATGGTTAATACACAATCTATACACAATTACCCCTTGGGAAAGGTGTTTGAACCTTAAATCTCCCTTCCAAACTATGGGTCAAAAAATAGTAGGGCAGGGAACCATAAGCTCTTTAACCTTTGGTTTGGGCCAATGGGTCTAGGAGAAGGAAAAATCAAAATTCAAAAACCTGTTAGAAACTCCGCTTAAGAAATCAAAAACCTTGGTGTTTCCCACATCCTGCTCGTGCGGAGGGGTTGATTAAATAAATAAAATATATGTGTTTATTTTTGGATTTTGGAAGCATTTAGGTCTTGTGAATGGAATTTAAAAAACTCATTGGTGTTTAAGTGTTAAGTTTAATTTTGATTTTCATTCTATATTTCGGAAAAGTCGACCATCCTTTGGTTCAAAAGTTAAATTCTAGCCCTGGACTGTTTTGTTGGTAGTTTAAAGGCATTTTTATAACTGGGACTGGCTGGTTGTCCTGTTGCTTGGTTAGTTGGGGTGGGGTTTCAAGTGAATCATTTGATTAATTTGGATGGACCCTTCTTCTTCTTCGTGGTGCTGCCTGGCTTGGGTAGGAAATAGGGATGGTTTGTTATTTTCACTTCCTGGTGGCGTGGTGTAGTTTGCCCGGAGTGTAGAAGTTTATTTAACTGGAAGAAATATTTTCATCTAAATCCATGTTCAACCCGTGTGGTGTTTGTGTGCTGTGTGTGTGTTGTAGACGATTATCCACATTTCTTCTCTACCACTTTCTTTATATTCCTCCCTCTCTCTCTTCTCTTTCTCTCTCTCTCATATATAATATATATTATATATATATATATTATATATATATGTGTGTGTGTGTGTATATATGTGTGTATATATAATATATATATTAATATATAATATATATTATTAATTAGTATATATATAATATATATATAATTATTATATATATATATATATAATAATATACTATAATATATAATATAATATATATATATATATATATATATATATATTATATAAATATATTATATAAGTATAAGATAAAAGGTATGGGGGAAAAACCACCAACAATATTTGATGTTAAAATTGAAAAAGATTTTATTTTCATATTTCATAGGCTAATATTAAAAAACAATATTTCGAATCCATTTAAAAAAATCAATCTTCAGAAAGCTTGTTTTTACTCCGGACCACCGAGAGAGGAGGCTGAAAAAATTTGAATTCAAAAACGAAAAAAAACATTGATGCTTCCAAAAAAATATTATACCTTTTTTACTTTATTATTTATAAGAAAAAAAAAAATAGGAAACAAATTAAATAAATAAAATAAATAATAAAAAAAATTTAAAAAATATTTTTCTGAAAAATTCCGGTTGCAATGGCCTACCATCAATTGGGTTTTAAAACACTTCATTCTCCTGGTTTGAAAAAGAGGGAATTTGTTCTTATCGTCGATTTGAAATATTTCTTTTCTTTTTTTCAAAAAAACTTTGTTACCACTAAGATATACCATGATTTCGCTGGACCGAAGACGCCCAAGGCGGGATGCTAATATTGAAACTTACCATAAACCTTTTTGGAACCATCAATGTTTTCGTTTTGGGAAATTCAATATTATTTTTCAAGCTCCTTCCTCTCGATGAGGTCCGGAGTTAAAAAACAAAGCTCTGAAGGATGATTTTTTTAAAAATCGAAAATATTTCAAATATTTAGCTATGAATATTATAAAAATTGTTTCCACTTTAACAAGCATATTGTGTGTTTTTCATATTACCTTTTTGTCTATTAACTCATATACCGCGGAGGATTTCCTTTCCCTTTTCTCTTAAATAATAATATATAAAGATTAAATTTAATGAGTCAAAAGACGAACCTACTAAAAGTTGGCTTAATGCTCTTTTCAGGGCTAAGAGTCAGATCCCTAGGCGTTGAAAGGGTGCATTAAAAGGCGAAACTTTTTAGTTTTAGGTTCGTCTGACCTCATTTAGATGTAATTTCTTTATTCATTTACTTCTTACTTAAGTATTTGAGCCACTTTACCATTAGCTTTTAGTCTTCCTTTGGCGGGTTTGTATGGAATATATATAATATTATATTATATTATATATAATATATAATATATATAATATTATATAAAAATTGTTTTTTTCTTGGCCAATATTGTTTCACCAATAGGATATTTTTGGGTTGGTACCGATTATTTTTTTTTTTCTTCCCGGTTTGATGTTGGTAGGTATATTTTTACAAATCAAACATTTTGCTGGGTTTTTTTCTCACTTGCGAGGATTACCAACAAGTTTGGTATTTATATATATATTATATATATAGTATATTATAATATATATATATATATATTTATATTTCTTCTTCTACACTTCTCTTTCCTCTCTCTTTCTTCTCTTCTCTCTTCCTTCCTCCCCTCTCTCTATCTCTATCTCTTTTTTATGTATAAATCGTCTTTTCTCTTCCCCTCACGTCAACTTATTTTTATGTTTCCCAAATATTAACCCTATCTCAATCCACCAGTCATTTTCCTTCTTCGTCGCTGCCCCATTTCTGTCCTAATCTTCCCTCCCCAATTTTCCTCTCTTACCATTATTACTGAAAATCATTCTAATTTAATCTCAACCATTTTTTTTACACTAATGCTTGGTTTTCATCTGGGTTAGGCAATCAATTTAATTCCAAGAATATATACTCTATTAAGCCCCCCCCCCCCAAAAAAAAAAGGGAAAAAATCCAGTTCGCTTAAATTAGTTTTTGAAATCTGGCACTTGACAGTAAATCCCCGGTTCAGCAGGAAATCAAAAAACAAGTTGTCTTTACCATAATTAGTAATTTCCCATTTAATTATTTTGAAAAGTTCAATTTAAGATTCACCGGGCCATTCTTCTTTTCAAGGTGGGTAAAGTGGGGAAAAGTGGTTTAATTCTTAATTTATCTAATCCATCCGCAACTGGAATAATTTTACCTTCCTATTTTTTTGTTATTTTGTCACTACTTCTTTTGTATTGCACTTTCATCTTAAAATTATTACATTAAAATTTAGAATATTTTTAACACTGTACCCCAGGCGCATATGTGCAATATTCCTATAAGGGGCGTTTTTAAACAACTATTTGCCTCCCTTGAAATAAATTCATAACCTCATCCCTTACTTGTTATTGAAATTATTTTATATATAGTGTTGCTGGAGCCCAACCACTTAAACTATAGACTGTGTGTGGCTGCCGCGATTCCAATTCAGCCAATCAACCCACTTCTCGGATACCGGGTTAATAAATTAACTATTTTAAGTCGCCGGCATTATGAAAGCGGTTTTCAGGTTGCTCGTATTCGAACACAGGAACGAACAGACCAACACCAAGGACTCTGCTTAACCAACAAAGCACTCTGCTTAATACCGACGGAACAAGCAAGGATTCTGCTTTTTAACGCAAGGAATTCTAACTTAACGCACAGGAAACACAAGGATCTCCACTTAAAGTTGCTCTAACCTGCTTGCCTAAATTGCACCAACCAAGAATCCGTAAACACCTGTAACCAGAATTTTTACTATTTTTATTACTTTTGTCACTCTTCAGTACGCCTCAAGGACTTTGCAGCGAGGTTTTGTCTTACATACCCACACTAGAGCTGACGGCAAGTTGCCCTCAACATCGGCTTCGCCTTAAGCTAAGACCAAAGTCACGCAAGGTCCTTCATTTCGGGGGAAATTCATTATTTTTGGCCGATTTGATTTGCAGCCTTTTAACGTTACCACCACCGAGCACGGCCCAAAACAGCTTGTCAGTCGATCACAACTAGGCTTGCAGGGAGTTTGGGTGTTTACTCATAAGTCTAAAATATGACCAAGGCATGGACACAATGGTTGTAGGACAACCTTTCCAAACATTGCCACACCAACGGGCACAGCCTGGGAAGCAGTGGAGAACTTACCAAGTACCCTTGGGTCCACCATTTGCCAATTTCAGTCTCCCTGCTTTGATTGATGACATCAACAGCAGAAATCGCACGAAAAAGAAAAGGTGGGCAGTCCATTGGCGAAAAACTGAGCCCAGCGATGTATGGGGACAAATCCCAGACTAACCAAGAGAAACAAAAAATGTTGTGTCTACAGAGCGTGTGTTTCTCAAGTTTACTCCTCCTTATACCAGTAGCGGAAGCCTGGGTTCACCATACTCACGGGCTTCGTGAAAGGAAACTGGACGGGCTCCACCTTCAGATGCCACGGGGCCCGCATTCTACCCGGGCAATTTGCTGGCCAAGAAAACAAAGTGCCCAAACACAGGACGTGGCTTGGAACGAGGCAAAAACATTTAAATCAGGGCATGCCCGACATCATCTTGGCGGATGGCTGACATTAGGGGCAGGTTTGAATTGGTCACTTTTTCTTTGGGAAATTTTCCAATACAGCTTTGATTGTCGAAGCTGGGGGGTTTGGTATTATTAAAGAAACTGACAACAAAAAATAGATCTTAAACTTTAAAACAACTCATTTTGAGCCATTTTTCATTTTAAGATCGTCAGCAAAAAAATATAAATATCACACAAATTACCTTTTCATTTCCGCACCAGAAGGGGAATTTTTTGGATGACAAAATGGAGCTCTTAAAAAAATTCATTTATTTCCAATAAATTAAACCCAAAATAAATTTGATTTATTTTTCAATTACATTACATGAATGGTAAAAATATATGTCAATGTTTTAAAATTTGCACCATTTTTTTTATTGAAAAAATTGTTGAGGTTAAAAGCCTCCCTAAACTAATAAATTATGAAACAACAGAACTACAGCAAATGAATTTGTTCTGTGTATTTTCCTTTCGAGGAAAAAAGCAGGTCTGAGATTCTTGGTTCACATATTGATCTTGGGTTTTTAATGTGCTTTGTGCCTTGCTTCCTGTTCCATCACCAATTCTGTGAAGCTTTCTGTTTGTTTAATAACAGCTCTTTCCACACCTTGTTGAGAAGTGGGGCAGGTAAATTTTGAAATTTCAGTCTGTTTCCATTCAGTAGAGATTCTAAGAGTTCATTGTGGAAAAAAATCTTTGGAACTGCCGGGTTCACCAAATCCCTCTTTGTTGAAGGGTTTTCAAATCAGAAGATTTAAACAGTTGTGAGCCTAAAATTGGATTTGAAGTAAATTTTTTTCAATCTTTTTCTTGGCGGTTCGCTAACTTTCTTGAGAAAAAAAACAAAAACAAGAAAAAAAATTTATCCAAAACTTTTGATTTTTATTAGTTTTATAGAATTGTGACACAATTTGTAAACTTTTTGGGAAAAATATGTTTAAACTTACTAATTATTCTTGTTGGCAAAATTGGACCACATAACCTAATTAAGGTTAATGAATTNTGGCTTCTTCATGTATCCCGATAAGT
>CM042171.1:42818503-42828503 GCA_023376005.1 Doryteuthis pealeii | reverse complement strand
TATATATATATATATTATATATATACATACATACATATACATACATATATATACATATACATATATAAGTATATATATATACATGTATATATACATACATATACATATATATACATAACTATATATATACATATATATATATATATATATATATAAATATATAGAAAGTTTTGTTCTGGTTCCAACGGGAGGAAATTCAATATTTTATAAAAAGGAAGGTCCGCAAAATGGATTATGTTTTTAGAAAAAAAATTATTATTTTTATCTTACATATGCAACACGTGTTTTCAGATCTTCTGGTATCTTCTTCAGGATTTGGTCAATAATATGAAAATGATTTCTTACATGCGTGTATATATATATATATATATATATATATATATATATATATATACATAAGTGTTTAACTTCTCTCTTCCTGTTTGGTGGGAGTGGAGTATAAAGGAATTTCATTTTAATATTTGTGTTTTAAACAGGTGTTTTTTTTTTTTTTGGGTGGCTGGTAATAAAGTTATGAATTTAGTTTTTATTACTCTTTTATTAGGATTGCTCTGATATAGATGTTCATTTGATATGTCAGGTGTGTGTGTTTGTAATTTGTTTTTTTGTTCTAAATAATTTTTGTGCTTTTCTACTTACATTTCTACTCTTTGTGTGTGTCTGTACATGGTTGTATATGGTGAGTATATGTATATATACATAAGAATTGAATTTAAAATAAGATTGTCTTTTACATTACATAGTTTGTACACACACGCGCGTATACATATATATGTATATTTATATTTACACAAACACATATATGTTGTATTATATAATTTTCACATTTACTTACTGATAGTTGTGGGGAAAATACCTAAAGGAACGAGACACCAAGCGTCTAGCCCATGTTTTGTGAATGCTAGGCCAAGAGGAAGAAAGTGAGAAAATCTACTGTTTAAATGCCCAGCCACCTATGGGTGAAACCCTCGCAGAAAGGCAAGATAACCCTTTTGGACCGCATGTCTATACCAAGCGGGGGCAGACAATCGCTACACCATCCTGTTTATTAAGTTTACTAGCAAATATATGCACCCTCCGGGTGCAAGTATTTAAGTTTTAATATAATAAAATATCATATTAAATTAGAAAGGCTAATGAAACTGACTAAGAATGCAGATAAAAAGATCTGCAACAGAGGGGGTATAATCGAAAAATAGAACAACAAGATTTATCTACGAGATTTTTGTTTATATTTCTTAAGATAAAACCAAACAATTAGAAATCAATAATACCAAGCACATATTTATTAAAATACAATTTTAAATATCAATATGCAAATTAGCCTTCTCGTTCAAACTGTAAATCGCTATTTTGTTGTATATATAAATACAATTGCATGTTATTAGTACGTAGATATGGTCAACAGTATTAATAATGGAAAACAATTTTTATTAATAACTGAAGGTTTAAAAGAATGAAATCATGGAGAATTTGACGTAAATAATTAAAGGAATTGTGACTTGAGTAGTAATATAGTTTCGGCTTCAGACAAAAATGCAGTCTATCTCCATTATATATAGATTATAATAGTTTTTTCTTTCTTCAACTAGAGTCCGTACAATTGACACCAGTAATCCCTTTCCTGCAATGGTCGGGATAATCAGTTTCCTTCACTCGCTCGTGTCGTACGTCACTGTCCACGTCACAAGACTCCAAACGCAACTGCCCCTTGCGTTTAAATCAGGCCTTAAATAGTAACACTAACATCCGGGTCCATCGCACAGTCTAGTGACTTTACATGCACGACAACGAGGCAGTCCGACGTCAAGCCACGACTCACGATAAGGAGGGTGTGAGTTCAATCTCCCCAATCGCCCCTGATCTGATTCTACATGCCAAACACAGTAGTGCACGCTTTGAACCACTACGTGCGTGATTTCTCTCGCCACATTTATATACATAAAATCGAATTACTTAATAATATAAATACGGAGATATAGATACTATACACTCGTTCGATATTAATAAAATGTATACCTATCCTAATTACGTATGGTCTGTTTGTTTTCTTTTTCCTTCGCTTTCTTTTTTTTTTTTACTTATATTTTTCAGACAGTTGATCCTTTTGTCGGTGCTATTCGCATGATTCACTCCCGGCCTTAAAAACACTAGGCGATCATAGCGGAAAAAACACCCCCACCTACGATTGAAGTATTTTGATTTTTTGCGATATTTTTACCCGCTCCAGTATATTTCCGACAAGTAAATGTTTTTTTTGGGGGGATATGGCTTACAAAATAACTTCAAACCACTAAAAAACATAATTTTTCGATAAAAACGCCTTCAATCCGCTAAAAAAATTTTTTTCTGTATTTTCATTTTTTTTTTTTAAAATTTCGACAATCAATTACAAATAAAAAATCAAAAAAATTTTTTCGGTATTTTTATTTTATTTTAATATCTATTTACAACCATTAATTACACATAAAAAAATAAAAATAGAAATATTTAGACTTCAATTGTAGGTGGTGGTGTTTTTTCAGCTATAACCGCCTAGCGTTTTTTAAGGCAGGACGGAATTCTCCGAATAGCACACTTTAAAAAAATTTTTTTAAATCCATCAGTTTCCATCCTAATTATATACTTATATAAAATTGTATCATAAAAAAACGAATACGTGCAATGAATGGCTTTCAAAATCGACGATTAAATAGTTAATTAACCACGTATTCTACCTGTTGATTGGCTGGATTTTATCCACGCGACCACACACAGTCTATAATTTTAAGTGGTGGATTACAGTACATGTTATATCACAAAACAAGTTTAGAGTCACTGTTTGGAAAAATAATATTTCAAATGTAAACAAAAAAAAAAAAACAACAAAAAAACAAAACAAAACAATTTCTAAAATAAGCGAATATTATAATACGCAAATTCATAGATTCTTTTATTGTTAAAATTTAGTTCTCTCAATTCTCACCCATTAATCTCTCACACATTAGTAAACCCGAGGCCTTTATATATATATATATATATATATATATATATATATATATATATATATATACATACACACAGACACACACACACACACACAAAATGTGTCATAAGAGATTGTTTTACATTTTGACACACCTTGTGCTCTAAAAAAAAATAACGTTCCCTTCATTCGTCATTTCTATCTTGATAAATGCAGCTTTGAATTTAGTACCTTGTAAGACACCTTTGTTCTAAAAAAATTAACGTTCCATTCATATTTTTTCAGAATACAAGGTGTGTCAAAAAGTACCAAAAAATATCGATACTTTTTTAACACACCTTATATATATGTATATATATCTTATTTCCAGTATGAAGCTTTTATATTGTATGTTCACACATATATATGTTACCATGAGAAATATTTTTTTATATAGATATTGATATAGGAGAGAGATACGTGTCATTAAGTGTTTCTGTCTCTCTTACTTTCAATATCACATTTACCTCTACTTTCACTTTCGTTTTCAATTCAACTTTCACTTTCGTTTTCAATTCTACTTTCACTTTCATTTCCTTCTACGTCACTTGTTGTTTCATTTCACAACGAAATATTCCCATTATCACCGCATGGCAATTTTCCTATATTTACAATTATATTCTTGAAATTTCACAGTTTACTTTCCGTGCTGTTTTTTTTTTTTTTTTTTTTGGCAATGAATTTTAACCCATCTACGCGTCACATTGTGTGAGTAAATAACACCCTTTCGCTGATTTCCCAGTTCCCTGCCAGAATCTAATTAAAATTAATAGACACTTTTCTATTTGTTTTTATCTTTCGAATTGAAACCCATTCTACTTGGATCTAGTAGATCGTTAGTATACATGGCAAACCGTTCTTCATTTTATTTCCTAATCTTTGGGAAGAATTCAATTTATTGATTGATTGACCCTAGTAAATGCATTCCTATAATAAAACGATTTCCAATACATTCCTATAGTAATACCATTTCCAATGCATTCCTTTAGTAAAATTATTTCCAATATATTCCTATGGTAAAATCCATTTCCAATGCATTCCTATAGTAAATCATTTCCAATACATTCCTATAGTAAATCATTTCCAATCATTCCTATAGTAAAATCATTTCCAATGCAATTTCTATAGTAATATCGTTTCCAATACATTCCTATAGTAAATAAATCATTCAATACATTCCATATTCCTATAGTAAAATTCATTTCCAATGCATTCCTATAGTAAAATCATTCCCAATGCATTCCTATAGTAAAATCATTTCCAATGCATTCCTATAGTATATATCATTTCCTATAAAACATTTCTATAGTAAAATCATTTCCAATACATTCCTATCGTAAAATCCTTTCCAATGCATTCCTATAGTAATATCATTTTCAATACATTCCTATAGTAAAATTATTTCCTTTACATTCCTTTAGTAAAATCATTTCCAATGCATTCATATAGTCCGCTGATTGTTTGGTGTTATGGCATATCAACCTTCGTGGGTTATTTAATACCAAATCATTTTTGGGAGTACGTATGATTTTTATGTGAATAGTTTTTGTTAACTATTTTATTCCTCAAGTACGTTGAATAATTTAGATTTTACGGCAATTTATTTTAAAAGAATTGGGTTATTTTATGCCGATGATGTTTTGTTTTATTCATTCTTGTTGGATATTCAACATTATTAAAACTCGTTTTAGGATCTATTTACCTTTAGATGGGACCCTTAACAGACACAACTCCAGGTCACTGTGGACCTGGGAGTAATGGCAATGAAGGGGTACTCCACACTCTCCAGAGCTCCATAATTGGAACTTCATCAATAGATGTTGTTGAATGTCATACCCAGGACACTCAGCCACATCCTTCTAGCATATATATATGATAAAAGGATATATCTTGTCACATGCATTTTCTAACTTGTGCCTGATTGTTGGAATATTTGGACTATATAAGGCGTGCTTGAGGCAGTGCCACATCGGAATATTGATCTTGCTATGGAAAAAAAATCACATACAAAAAAAACCAATAACTTAAAATTGGTTAACTTTCAGACAGTTTCAATAGCATTTTTATTTCCTCGCGCAAAAATGCTTTTATAAACCAATTCTTAAGAGTAGGGAAGCTCTAGAACTCATTTTACTGACAAAAAATAGATAACAAAAAGTCGACAT
Source organism: Doryteuthis pealeii (assembly GCA_023376005.1). NCBI lineage: Eukaryota > Metazoa > Mollusca > Cephalopoda > Myopsida > Loliginidae > Doryteuthis > Doryteuthis pealeii. Next base: position 42,823,334 of record CM042171.1, on the reverse strand, counting down.
TTTTCGTGAACCTCAAATTTGGAGTTCTAAAAATCGACATAACTCAGCCAATTCTTGGAATTGGAAGCTCAAATTTTGGGGATTGTCTAACTTTAACATAGTTCACACCTGTACTAAAATTTCAGAAAAATTGAACGGGGTGGCTGACATGGACTGGATTATTTGACATGGAATTACCCAGCAGGTTTCCATATGATCAATAATCTCCCTATAGCAGTCCATGCCATTCCTAAGCCTATATTGAAAACATAACATACATTTTCTAACTTGTGCCTGATTAATAATGAATTACTAAAATCGATACTCAGTGTCTTTTGCCATTGTTGAAAATGCTCAAGACAATGGTACATGAATAATGGAATTCTTAAAAGACCGGTTCCATGTTATCAAATGTACCAATCTTTGAAGTAGAGTCCGACGTCAAATGATTCTTCGAAGATAGAAAATAAATTATATTAAAATATTCAGTCAGTTTTAAAATGATTCGTACAATTTCTGCCAATACGTGTGTTATATAGGCTCATCGGGTATAAAATGGAAAAGTGGGAGTTCAGAGAGAGAGAGAGAGAGAGAGAGAGAGAGAGAGAGAGAGAAGAGAAGAGAGAGAGAAGAGAAGATGAAGAGAGAGAGAGAGTTCTGGGTTATGATTAGAGTGAGAAGGTCGTGCCTTCTTGGTCTCCAGAGAAGAGACGAGAGTTAAGGAGTGAGAGAGAAGAGAGAGAGTTTACGGAAGTTGAGAGAGAGAGGAGAGGAGAGAGAGAGAGCAGAGAGAAGAGAGAGAGGTGCAGACACGGAGAATGATCTCCTTCTTCATCTGAATGATAGAGTGAGAGTCGTGGTTCAGAAAGAGAGAGAGAGACAGACAGACAGGACATAAACAGAGAAGAGGAGAGAAGAGAAGTCGAGAGAGAGGGAACAACATGACGCAGACGAAGACTTCTTGGGGTGATAAGAGTGAGAGTGAGTGCTCTAGAAGGTTGAGAGAGCAGAGAGATGTAGAGAGTTCAGATTAGAGGAGCCAGAGAGATTTCTAGAAGGAAAGAGAGTTCAGAGGAGAAGAGAGAAGTTTTCCGTTCTTGACGTCGACGCATGTCAGTGCGTTCATGCTCTCTCAGGAGTAGCAGAGAGAGAGAAGAAGATGTCTTCGGTCAAAAAGAGGAGATTTTATCGCAGAAGAGAGATACAGTATTTGTGACTGTTTCCTTCCAATACTTAGAAAAGAGAGGAGGGAGAGAGTTTTGCTTCGGTTGTTATAGATAGCTAGCATCTGAAGAGAACGAAGCGATCGTTCTTTGGACGATACGCAGAGAAGAGAGATGAGAGAGATTCGAGAGAGTTACGAACAGCAGATTCATACACGACAGACAAAGAGAGAGAGACAAGAGATAGAGACAGAGACGGACACAGAGACTCACTCTCTTAGACTTCAATGATGGGGATTTTCTAAAGTCCGATGTGGGGTACTATTACATTCAGGTCCAACATCTCTTTCTCTTTCCGTCCTCTTCTCTTCCTCTTCTTCGTCTCTGGAGGGCTCACTTCTCTCGGTACCACGTCTCATCGTTCTATCTCGTATTCTCTCTTCTCACTCGGGAGGGAACTTCTCTTTCTCTCTTCTTTCTTTCTTTCTCTTCTTCTCTCTCTCTCTCTCTCTTCTTCTCTCTCTCTCTCCTCTCTCTCTTCTCTCTTGCAACTCCCAATCTTTCTCTCTGTATATCCTATACCACCCTCGATGGAACAGCCTATAACTTACGTGAACTCTAACAGTACTCTGTACTTGGGCAGATAACTTGCTAACCTCGACTCAATTTCTCAAAACTCGACTGGCTTTCCTTCTAATATACAGATTTTACTTACATGTATACTTCGAAAGAATCAATTTGGGTACGGCACCTCTAACATTTTTCAAAATGATCTTGGGTGTTACATCTTTAAGATAATGGATACTCGGTCTTCTTCACTACGCAATTATATATATATATGATATATCATTTGTGCTTGGCGCATTTTCAACAAATCGCACATAAATGTACATCTCGTCGAGTTATGATTTATGTTAGAGTGAGATTCAAAGAAGTATAATTATCATGCATTGATATCATTTCCGCTGTATGGATATATATAATGTATGTATCTATTCTGGTTGTTCATACATAGGCTTATGGGAACTGGTACGTATTGAGGGAACTGATCGAGGTGTTTATCACCTGGTGGTATTCTTTTATTGAATCTTTATCGGCACAAAACGGCGCCGTGCTGGGTAATATTACATCAACTACATTGATCAAATTATTCAAGGCATAGCTACACCCCCGTTCATTTAGGGTGTCTTGGATACTCTTAAAATAGCTCAGAACTCAGGAGATGTAGCATATGTATACACGCAGTTACACAGGATTATGTTTATCGGGTGGTGTTTTTGTCTTTGTCTATTGCTATAGCAGTGTCTTATCAACAATTTCTGGTATATTGGCCGCACACCAGGGAGTACTGCCAGCACGGCTGCTGCTGTTGGAATCGCGGAAGAACACAAGTTACTAGAAGGAAATGTTTAGAGAGGTAGAAGAAAGGGAGGTAGATACGAAGTGAAGTAGAGGTAAGTTGATATGAAAGTAAGAGACGATTATCTTTTTCATTATTTTTAAATTTCATGGTTTTATATGTGGTGATAATAGTAAAACTTATAACTAAATAAATTTATATATATCAATATAGTAAGGTGGGTAAAAGTATTGGGATTTATTTTGGTATATTTACTGGTATCTGAAATCAATATGAAGTGAAGTTATTTTTGATGGTGTTTACAAGGTACTAAATTCAAGCTGTTTATCAGAGAAGACGAAAGAAGGGTAATTATTTTTTTTTTAGAGCCAAGGTGTGTCAAAATGTAAAACATCTCTTTGACACATTATTGTTTGCGTGTTATATATAATATTGATTATATTTGGTTAGGATGGTTTGTGAAGGATGCACTGCAGTTTGGGGAATATAATAATTAATAGGTAACAATGGTGGTTGTTGACTGTTTTTTTTTTATTTTTGAATTTTTTCGAAGTTTTTATATAAAAAGAATTGAACTGAGAGAGTAAGGTTGGCATTTCTTTCTAATGTTTTTTTTTTTGAATGACGTTATTTTTGAAAATGACTGTATTCGTGTTAGCGTGATGCGTTTGTTTTATTTAAAATTTTTTTTTTTGGTACGTGGTGCTAAGATTTTGTAATGCGCGTGACATTGGAAAATCGTTGTGCTGTGAGTTAGACTGTTTTATGCGCGGTGATAATTTGTAGTGAGGGAGTGGTTGCGATGAAAAAGTGTTATTGTGTTTTGTTGAGTTAGTCCTGTTGGATTTACATCAATTTAATTCATTTAATTTATTAGGTTTTATTATTTTATTATATTATCATATTATTTAGCTTTTTTTATTTATTCTAATTCATTTTCTTTTTTTATATTTTAATATATATTAATTATATATAATATATTATATATATATATAATATTTAATTTAATTTATTAAGTTTTTTTTCCTTAACAATAGTTTGTGCAAATGGCTTGGTTGTTTGTATGTGTGGGCGAGATTTGGGCTATAGATTTTGAGTGCGTGGTTTCGTATTAGTCCTTTCTCGTTGTAGATTTGTTTTCATTAGTAATTCTCCATTGTGCATGTTGGGAGTATGTGGTTTTTGTGTGTGTGTGCATATACTGTTACATGTGTGCGTTGGTTGTGGGTTATTTGTATGATGAACTCTGCGCTGAGTTCCTCCTGTTATTGATTCTGGTGTAATCTAGCGATTAGCAAGGGCCTCTTTAATTCTGAGATCACCCAAATTTCTCTCCTGAGCCTCTTCTATATTGACTGTTGTATTTGTCTTTCTGCTGTTTGTTGCTTTACTAATGGTTACGGATAAGTGGTGCTTCGTGTGTGTAAGTGTTTCTTTGTAATCTAGAGTGTGTAGTGGTACTTGTGGTCGCTACCATTATGTTAAATAATTGGTTACATATTCATTTTGTGCGGGTTACAAACATTCACTTCGTACGGCCATTACTTGTCGGGAAATGGGCAGTCGCTATGTCACAACAAGTGGCTCCTTATGGCGGCTTTTTGGAAGGAGTTTTTCCTGAGTGATTGGTCCGTATGGCAAGTTGGTATATCCCGGCCCTCCTTCCGTATCGCCCTAGTATTGCTTTGTGGTTATATTTCGTGTGATAATGTGGTACCTTAAAAACCAGGCATTTGGACGTGAGATGGTGTTTTGTGGATTCTGTTTGCTTGAGTCGTTTTGTGATTGAAGTGGGGTAACCATTTGTCTTTTAGTGTGGATATAGATTGTCTGGTGTTTGTGTGATGCTGGTCTCGCTTCTTGGGGCTGATTTGGTTTCGGGAATACGGGCAAGTTTCTTTATGTATCCAGTCTTGCCCCAAGGGGTTTGCGATTTGTGGTGGGACGAACAGTCTCTGCTGGCCGATTTTCCTTTAGAAGGTCGGTGTGGATTTTCCTTGTTTTCTTAAGTCGGAAATCAAAGTGATAATGATCTGTGCGTCAGGATGTTTATGGTGATGTATGGTGTTGTATTTTGTTGAATGTTGAGTGCGATTTTGTTGGGCTTCGTCAGGAAGATGTGAGGGATGAGAATATATCTTATATACCTGGGAAGAAGGGAAAGGGGCAATTGATTAAGGTGCTGCGTTTTCAAAGTCTGTCCATGGTAGGAGGGCGCAGTAAGGGCACGAGAGGCTGGGATCCCATCGGAGGCCCTTTATTATTGCTTATATGTGTTCGTGTCTTGAAACGGAAGTATGTGTTGTCTACGATTATTGTAGAAGTTGGT
>CM042171.1:42784100-42818403 GCA_023376005.1 Doryteuthis pealeii | reverse complement strand
AAAGAAGAGAGATAACTAAAGAACACTTTTTATATGAAAGAACGCATTTTTATATTAGATAGTTTTTAATTTAATCAAAACGAAATGCAGATATGTTATTAAAATGAAATAGCTTTATTTAAATCAATTGAGAAATGCAGATATGTTTTATTTAAATGAAAATAGGTTTTATTTACAAAATCGTTTTATGTTATTTAAATGAAAGGATGTTGAGACCAAGTAACCAATAAAAAGTATATATATATATATATATATATATATATATATATAATATATATAATATAATATGTGTGGTGTGTGTGGTGCGTGTGTGTCTGTCTGTGTGTGTGTGTGTGTGTGTGTGTGTGTGTGTGTGTGTGTTGTGTGTGTGTGTGTGTGTTTGTGTGTTGTAAAATGAAGATGGAAGTGAATCCGACGGTAATTTGAAAAAAATGAAATAAAGGAAAGAAAGTATAGAATGAATAATATAGGATATTTTAATCAATTTTACTTACACGTGTTTCGGTCAGGAGTTTATCCATGTGTACATTATTCAAACTATTATTATTTTTAAATAATCAAATGAAATGAAATAATAATAATAGAAAAAAAATGTAGAAATGTTCCGTACACAAAGAAAATTCGACCTTCATTATATTTCAAATAAGGATTTACTCTGATGAAGGTCGAATTTCCTTTGTGTGCGGAACATTTCTACATTTTTTCTATTATTATTATTTCTTTTCATTTGATGATTTAAAAATAATAATAGTTTGAATAATGTACACGTGGATACACTCCTGACCGAAACACGTGTAAGTAAAATTGATTAAGATATCCTATATTATCCATTCTATACTTTCTTTCGTTTATTCATTTTTTTCAACACACACACACATATATCTTATTATAATGGAGATTGTGGGTTTTTCTGTCTGTAACCGAAACTAATATTACTACTCAAGTCACAATTCCCTTAATTATTTACGCCAAATCTCCATGATTTCATTCTTTTAAACCTTCAGTTATTATAAAATTGTTTTACATTATTAATACTGTTGATCATATCCTAACGTACTAATAACATGCATTGTATTTATATATACAACAAAATAGCGGTTTCAGTTTGAACGAGAATGCTAATTTGCATATTGATATTAAACATTTTATTTTAATAAATATTGCTTGGGTATTATTGATTTCTAATTGTTGGTTTTATCTCAAGAAATATAAACAAATAATCTCGTGGATAAATCTTAAAAGAAATTTATTTACAGAAGACATAACTGTAATATTATCCTTTACTTCCTATTTTAAACTAAATAGTTAAATTAGGAAAATTTACCAATGAAAGAGGGGAGTAATGGAAAATGATGGAATAGTTTAGTTTTCAAAGTTGTTTATTTTCGATTATACCCCTCTGTTGCAGATGTTTTTTTATCTGAATTCTTAGTCAGTTTCATTAGCCTTTCTAATTTAATATGATATTTTATAAATTAAAACTTAAATACTTGCACGGAGGGTGCAATATATTTGCTAGTATATTATAATAATATAATAATATATATATATATTATTAATATATTGAAGTGTGGTATCCGTGTATGCTTCCTATATAAAATAGATGAAAATCGCCTATATGACTAATGTAATAACTAAAAGAAATTGTTTAAGACAATTTAATGTAGTGACAATTAAATGCCTTTGAAAAATGAATCATGAAAAAATAACTTCTTTTTAAAAACATGTTTCATCCGGAACGGATTAATTGTGAGAACATTAAATCTTTTCAACACTTTTTCTTTTATTCACTTATATTACTTGAATATATAGGCCAAGCCATTCTCATCTAACACACACACACACGCACACACACACACATTATATATATATATATATATAATATATATATATATATATATATGTGTTGTGTGTGTGTGTGTGTATATGTATATATATATATATATAAGAGAGAGAAGAGAGAGACGGACAGACAGACAGATGTTATGAGAGAGAGAGAGAGATAGAGAAGAAGAGGACCAACAGAATACATACAGAGGTAATGAGAGAGAGAGGAGAGAAAGAGAGAGAGAAGAGAGACCACAGACAGACAGGCAGGGGTTATGAGAAGAGAGAGAGAGATAGAGAGAGAGAGAGGCCAACTGACAGACAGAGGTCATGAGAGAGAAAGAGAGAGAGATAGATAGACCAACAGACATACAGATAGAGGTTATGAGAGAGAGAGAGAGAGAGAGAGACAACAGACTGACAGGCAGAGGTTATGAGAGAGAGAGAGAGAGAAGAGAGAGAGAGGCCAACAGACATACAGACAGAGGTTATGAGAGAGAGAGAGAGAGAGAGAGAGAGATAGACCAACAGACAGACATATATAGGTTATGAGAGAGAGAGAAGAGAGAGAAAGAGAGACCATCAGACAGACAGGCAGGGGTTATGAGAGAGAAGAGAGAAGAGAGAGAGAGAGAGAGAGAGAGAGAGAGAGAGAGAGAGAAGAAACTGAAAAACAGGCAGAGGTTATGAGAAAGAGAGTGATTTCTTTTTCTCAAACAGTGAGAACAACTGACAGACAGGCAGAGGTTAAAGAGAGAGAGAGAGAGAGAGAGAGAGAGAGAGAGAGAGAGAGAGAGAGAGAGAGAGAGAGAGAGAGAGAGACCAACAGACATACAGACAGAGCTTGTGAGAGAGAGAGAGATAGAGAGAGAACCAACAGATAGACAGGCAGAGGTTATGAGAGAGAGAGAGAGAGAGAGAGAGAGAGAGAGAGAGAGAGAGGGTGAGAGAGGAAAGAGAGAGGAGAAACAACAGACATCAGACAGAGGTTATGAGAGAGAGAGAACAGAGAGAGAGACAGAGAGAGAAAGAGACAGACAGAGAGACAGAGAGACAGAGGTTATGAGAGAGGGAGGGGGGAGAAAGAGATTGGGAAAAAATTGTGAGAAAAAGAAATCACATTAAATATTTCAACACTTTCTTTTAGATATATACATTACTTATATATATATATAAACCATGCCATTTTAATCTAATATATATATATATATATATATATATATATATAGAGAGAGAGAGAAGAGAGGAGAGAGGGGGGGAGGGAGAGAATGAGGGGGAGTGAGGGAGAAAATGGAGAGAAGATTGAACAAAAGTGATAAAACTAATAGAAATCTCTTGTGTTTATTTTTTATTGTTCTCAACGAGTTTCGTCAAAAGCCTTTTGTAAAGATTCTTTTTAATTGATATGCTAAACATGGAACTACAAAACATGGACTCTTAACAAAGGACATCTATTCACTGAATAAAAGTCATTTTTGCTCTCAAAGTGTTTTTCCAGAAAACAAACAAAGTGATCAACACACACACACACACACACACACATATATATATATATATATATATATATATCCAATTGCCGCTTTAACCTTTCTGTTGGATTGTCATCATTGAATAATCGAAAAGTGCTCAATATATTCCAAACATAGAGCAGTAATAATAATAATAATAATAATAATAATAATAATAATTATAATCATAATCTTATTATAACGGAGATTGTGTGTTTTTCTGTCTGTAACCGAAACTATATTGCTACTCAAGTAACAATTCCCTTAGTTATTGACATCACATTCCCAATGATTTTATTTTTATTTTAACCTCAATTATTGATAAAATTGTTTTACATTATTTATACTGTTAACCATATCTACATACTAATAACATGCAATTGTATTTATATATACAACAAAATAGCGGTTTACAGTGTGAACGGGAAGGCTAATTTGCATATTGATATTAAAAATGTAATTTTAATAAATATGTGCTTAGTATTATTGGTTTCTAACTGTTTGGTTTTATTTTAATGAATATAAGCAAAAATCTCTTCAATTAATCTTAAATGAAATGCATTAACAAGAAAAGATAACTGTCATTTTATTCTTTACTTCCTCTTTTAACTAAATACTTAAATTAGAAAAAAGAACAATGAAAGACGAGAGTGATGGAAGAGTAAGTTTCAGTTGTTCTATTTTTCGATTATACCCACCTCTGTTTCAAATCTTTTTATCTGCATTCTTATTTAGTTTCATTAGCGTTTCTAATTTAATACGATATTTCATTACATTAAAACTTAAATACTTGCACCCGGAGGGTGCATATATTTGCTAGTAATGATAATAATAGTAAAGGAAAAAGTTAAGGGTCTACCATGGTGTCAATCCAAATGATATCATCATGACCCTACCTTAAGCTTAACTAAGTTTATGTAATTCCTTAGTTAAACTCAGATACATTCATTTGTATTGAATCCATGGTAGACCCTTAACTTTTCCAAAAGATGGTGGCGAGAATGTTTCTCAAACATAGGACTTCACAGTCACCGGAGGCGCTGTAACCTCAGGGGCACTCAAAACTTTTGTCATAGTCTTTCGAGACTGAATTGCCAATGAATGAATGAATGATGAATGAATGAAGCTGTGACGTAGTTTTGGTTACAGACAGAATGACCCCCAATCTCCATTATTGATAGAAGACAAGCAAATATATGCACCCTCCTCTAGGTGCAAGTGTTTTTAATGTAATAAAATATATCAAATAAGAATGTAGATAAAACGATTTGAAACAGGGGTATTATCGAAAAACAGATTGACTGAAAGTTACTCTTCCATCACACCCGTATTACATTGCTAATTAGTGATCTATTTCATTAATTCAAGTCACATCGGAATCCAAGGAAACGAAATAGCAGACTCAGCAGCAAAAACAGCTAAAAACAACCCACTTGATACACACTTTAAAATACCTTTTACAGACTTAAAAAGAACCATAAACATATACACAAAACAAAAATGGCAAAATTATTGGAATAACTTTCAAAACAACAAACTACATGAAATAATGCCACATATAGGAAAACTTCAAATAAATCAAACCAAAATATCCAGAAAATATTATCCAGACTAAGGATAGGACACTCATACCTTACCCATTCATACCTCCTCAAAAAAGAAGCAGCCCCATATTGCATACCATGCCAAAAACCCTACACAATCAAACACATATTAACAGAATGTAGCAACCTAAAACAAATACGAAAAAAATACCACCAAACAACAAATCTAAAACAGATATTCTACCAAATAAACCCAGAAAAACTTATCGGATACATAAAAGAAGCACACATCTACAACAAAATCTAAAAATCTTCCAAAAAAAAAAAAAAAATATATGTTTAAAAAAATCATCTAAAAGTTTCATTCACAAAAAATATGTCAAAAAAAACCTTTAGAAAATTAAACATTATCACCAATTCATTTCCAAAACGTAGTCGGCATTAAATGACCCATTGAGGTTGATATGCCGTAAAACAAGCACAAAATCAAAAAAATCAAAAAATCATTAATTCATTCTTTTTAGGCTCACATATTTATTTCTAACCAGAGGGCGTTGAAAAATGGATAACCGTCGTATTTTTTTAGGAACACGAGTATTAATATATAGATTTTATTATTATTTATAACGCAAATTGAATAATCATAATTTTATGCTTTATTGTGCATTGAATACGAGACAGACGTATATCAGTGTCCACTTAAAATAAAAACATGGATGAAATTCGATACCTGCTGCTGCCGCTGCTGTTGCTGCTGCTGAAAATCAATTAGATTGTTCAGATGCGCCAGACAGATGTTCGTTTTTCGGTGAAAAAAAATGGTAATAAATTATAAATTACTTTAACCAATTTTGTCAAGATTCCATAGACTGACTTGAAACCTAAAATTGATAAATTCCTTCATACAAAATGGCAACAACACTGGAATAACAACATCCACAATAAACTCTTCCTAATCAAACCAATTTCAGGAAACTGGAGACCAACTTTAAGAAAGTCTAGAAAGGAACAAGTCATTGTATCCCGATTACGCATTGGTCATACAAGACATTGGTATTAAGTGTTTTCCCTCTAGCCAACGTTTCCATGAGGCATTTTACATTGGAGCTTTGTTTTTTAAGTATCTTCTTTAGGTTTTTTGCTGTATTTCCTTATAAAGGTCATGACATTTTTATCTGATATTTATATTGGTACTAATGCACAATATCACGCAAGATATAACATTAGATTACGTATAAAAAAACATTACATTTCACGGAAATAACCGAAACCTTTGACCCACTCTGGGAGATTGTAGACCAGCATTGAGGAAGTCTAGAAAAGAACAAGGCATTGTGTACCGATTACGCATTGGTTACACAAGACTAACGCATTCCTATATACTCAAACAAGAACAACAACCACAATGTGAAACATGTCAAACACCTTTGACTGTTAAACACTTATTCATGGAATGCAGGTTTTTTGCTCACACCAGAAACCGTTATTTTAAAGCAATCAATATGAAAGATCTATTAGAAAATGTCAACATGGAGTATATTTATGAGTGATACTATTGCTGGTCGAGACTTTCTCAAATCATATCTAAATAATTTTTGTATTTTATATGTAATTGTTATCCCTTGCGTGTTATTCGGCATTTGTACTCATCTGGATCCCAGGCTACCAACCATATAAACCGGCTCTATACATAATCTAATGATATAATCTCTTGTGCGCTATTCTGCATGTGTGCCCGTCTGTGTCCCAGACGGACGCTCTACCGACTGAGCTAAACCGGGCCTATACGTAATCTAATGATATTATCTCTTGCGCGCTATTCTGCCCACCCCCAAAAAAACATTCCAGAGGTGTACTTATTTATGAGCGATACTATTGGCAGTCGAGACTTACGCAAATCATATCTAAATAATTTTTTTGGTATTTTATACGTCATTTCTTTTTCCTTTGCAATGGCGCAGCGTCGGTCATAAGCGAAGTATTTATTATCAGATCAATAAAGTATCCATAATCAATATTTCCTTCTATTCTTTTCTGAATGACCAGGCATTGTTGAGTCGGTTCACACTGTTCTTTGATTCTTTTTGTTGAACAATCAACGATATTGTGTCTGCATTTCATCTCTTACATTCCAACAGTCAGTAATTCCCGGCCGTTCATTTAATCATAGCCATTAATAGATATTTACTTAGCTTAGTTATGGCTGGCACAAGATCAATAATGAGCAGTTCTAACAGAAAAAATACAGAAAATAATTCTGTTTTAGAAAGAAAAGAAACAAGGCAAATATATTTTATATATTTGGGTTGTAGGGTTATCCGCCCCTGTTTTGCTGGAAGAGTTATCTTCCCTTGTGTTTCTGGTATTGACCCCCAGGGCGTCACTGACTGTTTAATCAGTGGAGCGCCAAATTCGAACTCTCTTTCTTCTCTGGGACCTGACGAATACACATGGGTTAGACAGTTTATCTACACCCGTATTGTATGGGGTTTTCATCCCCATACAGACAACGTAGTAAGTGACTTTGACTTGTGGGCTCTCCATAACTTTTATAATTCCATTTTGTATCTTGTCTCATATATGTGTTACTCATATATCCTCCATGTTGTTTCTTATGTATCTCGTTATATGTATCTTCTCCACGTGCTGTCATGTATTAAAGTCCATTGTTATATTTAACACCTTTAGTCGGAGTTGTCTGTTCAACTAATTATAATTAACATTATTATATTTTGAACCCAACAGGGTTAATATTTTATTCGGTACAAAAGTATGTTAGAATTTGTAAGACGTTTAGTGTTCAAGACTATATATATATATATATATATATATATATATATATATATATATATATACATATTGTATACACCTTGTATATATATATATATATATACCGCACGGGTAAGAGGCTTGGCGAACGAAAGCTCATTCGCGTTTCAAACCCGGCCAGGGGTAGCTATTAATGTATAACCACACTGAGAGGTGATACCTCGAAACCCGTGTCTGTGGATTACTTATTTATTATATATATATATATATATATATATATATATATATATATATATATATATATATATATATCTTTTAATGTTTTTTTAAAAGTTGGGCGTTATTACGAAGCATTAAAAATATATAAATGAATGAACTCGATATTATGGAGTATTGGATTCACTTATTTTTTATTATTATTTTTTGTCATAAATTTTCAGGTTCGTTAGATACCCTGTATCAAACGAATGTTATTCCTGTTTAACCGCTTTTTTTTTTTATCTCTGTTGTTATCGACAGCGGAAGCGTTTGTGAAATATTTATAATAACGGAGAATTCCGATCTCTGCGTTCAATCCCTTCATGTGTGTTTGTAATTTTAGAATTCATTTAGTTCCTGATTGTTCACTATAAATCTCAAATCCCCCATAGTACAATAGCACTTCATTTTAACACCCTATCACACAACCTTACAAACCTCAAATGCATTTTAATAGAACACGCATTTCCAACAACGCAATCTAGAAAACAATCATATATATATATATATATATATATATATATATATATATATATATATAGAGAGAGAGAGAGAGAGAGAGAGAGAGAGAGAAGGACAGATGGAAAGGGATGGAATATATATATATATATATATATATATATATATATTATAACGGTATACACAGGAATAACCTACTACTCAAGGATCTTCAGGGTTAAATCAACTGAATTACTCTAGATACTAATTACATCCTTATGGTGAAACTCGAGTAGGTTATTCCTGTGTATACCATTATAATAATACATTTGCTCTACTTACGTATTGAGCACTTTATATTTGTTATGCCGCTGTCTTATCATTGTGAAACTTGCATCCACTAACCATTGTGACCAATTTCATCGGTAAGTCACCATTTTCATATAAAATCATATATATATATATATATATATATATATATATATATGGATGATATGTGCTTAATTGAAGTCATACCTAATTTTGAAAATTAATTGGTTAATAATTAATGAATTTAGGCGGGCATATATGTTCAAATGTAAGGCTAAACAAATCGAGAAAATGTCAATCCCTGAATGTACATTTCGACCTATTCAGGGATTGACATTTTCTCGATTTGTTTAGCCTTACATTTGAACCTATATGCCCGCCTATATTCATTAATTATTAACTAATTAATTTTAAAAATTAGGTATGACTTCAATTAAGCACATATCCTCCAAAAATTGTCGGCTTAAAGCCATATAAAAATAAACATATTTGTTTGTTTACTTAACCTCATATATATATATATATATATATATATGAATATTTTATTGCTGTTGTAATATGGTGGAGGGGGGAAATTAAGCTAGAAAAATTCCAAACCCATTTCTAGATAGTTTAGCACATTTCATTATCATTCCGTGAAACCCTAAGTAACGCCGGCGCAATTGTCCTTGTTTTCTGTAAGTTCGATAATCATTTTTGATTCACATAGTAAACTCTAAACACTATCCATTTGAACGGAAATTACTTTTTTCACCTCCGTTTGATCCCGAAGCGACTCCTAGTGACCTTTGTAGTCAGCGCCAGCAATACTGTGTTCTTCCGCGGGCCAAGCTCTCCTTATAAATTAATTTTCAGCCTCCCCAGACTCATCGTTTAACCACACACATGACCCATACAATCAAACAAGACATTGTCAGCTTTACAAAAATATATTTTCAATTTGAGAGTTTTCCGAAAAGAAAAAAAGAAAAAGACCACTGAAAAAAAAAATTATTCTGAGAATAAAACAATAAGACTACTGAATTTTGTTTGGTGCCGCGTCCAGGTTTTGTTCGGGAGAACACGCAGAATACTTGGATATATCCTGTCTAGATATGGCTAAACTTGCAAATCGGTCGGAAAATTAGGGTGACCCAGAAAAAACAGAACCCACACATTTTGTAATAAAACTGTTAATTTTAACTAGGGGGTTTAGGGTTAGGTTTAGGGGTTAGGGTTAAGGTTAGGGTTGGGGTTTAGGGATAGTTTAATGAGAAAATAAATAATTTGGGTTCTGTTTTTACTGGGTCACCCAGTATACAGGGTGACACAGAAAAAGTAGAACCCACAAATTTTGTAATAAAACTGTTAATTTTAACTAGGGGTTTAGGTTTAGGGTTTAGGGTTAGGGTTAGGGTTAGGGTTGGGGGTTAGGGTTAGTTTAATGCGAAAATAAATAAATAATTTGGGTTCTGTTTTTTTCTGGGTCATCCCGTATACAGGGTGACCCAGAAAAAACAGAACCCACAAATTTTGTAATAAAACTGTTAATTTTAACTAGTGTGTTTTAGGGTTTAGGGTTAGGGTTAGGATTAGGTTCGCGGTGGGGGTTTAGGTTTAGTTTAATGGAAAAATAAATAAATAATTTGTAATAAAACTGTTAATTTTAACTAGAGGGGTTAGGGTTAGGTTTAGGGTTTAGGGTTAGGGTTGGGGTTTAGGGATATTTTAATGAGAAAATAAATAAATAATTTGTAATAAAACTGTTAATTTTAACTAGGGGGTTAGGGTTTAGGTTTAGGGTTAGGATTAGGGTTGCTCCAAGTACTGACATTGTAACAGCTTGGAAGAATTCTTGCTTTTTCTTATCAGAAAAAAAACCCAGAATTCCACATTAAAAACTAAAAACTGTCCATGGTTTTTCTATGCGTAAATTAACATCACTTTCTGTGGAGGAGATATTATTATCTACGTAAGGTTCCTAGTTCGATACCGGTCCTCGCCAACTCAGCGTATGAGTAGCACAGGGACCTGTGCGGTAAATGAAGGAGCTGATGGTAATTAGTCATACTTACTGAGAATGAAGTACTAATAATAGAAATCAATAAAAGTAATTATTTATTAAACACGGTATTATTAACACTGGTATGGAAATTATTCAAACCATATCATCATCATGTCACGCAATTAGCACGGATATCCATGACAATCTCTCGCCAAACTTCTCTATCATTCATTGCCCCAGGGAGGTCCTCTGCGCAGCATCCAGTATCAACGCAGAGTTATTCAATGTAGATCCTTGCTGAGCGGCCCACATTAGCATGTCCATGTGCTTGCTTCCATAGGAGAACGTCGCTTATGAGTTCGTCCTTGCTCCTCCATCAGTTTCCAGCATGTGTTGTCCGTCTCACTCGGATGGTCTGTGAGATGTAAATACTCATTTCTTAATGATATATAACACACATCGAAACATCTTAAAAACATTAATTATAGGGGCTGTTTTGAGGTGAATCTGTCTTAGAGACATCGTCAATAAATAACAGGCTAATTAAGATTAGATAGTGCGCGTTAGCTCAGTCGGTAGAGAGTTCGTCTAGAAACCACAAGGTTCTTAGTTCGATACCCACCCTCGCCAACTCAGCGTATGAGTAACACAGGGATCTGTGCGGTAAAGTAAGGAGCTGATGGTAGGTGTGGCGCCCCACCTCAGACACAAAAACAATCTCCTTGGTCTAGCGCTAGTCAAAAGGGTATAGACTCCCTCGCTGATTGGCTGATACCGACTTTAGGCCACTCCGACGACTTTAATTACTTTATAACGTAAATAACTAAGGGAAGTGTGACCTTGGTGGTGACGTAGTTTCGGTAACAGACATAAACAAAATCTCTATTATAATAAAGTATCTAAACCAACATGAACCTAACGAGCATTAGGATATACTCGCCTACCCCTTATACGTAAAATACGACAGAAGCGCGTGGTGTAATGGTTAAAGTCATGGGAAATGGACTCGTCGCCCCGAGTTCAAATCCTGGACGCGGTAACTGCATTTTCACTTAGCGCTAATACCCTTGGGAAAGGTATAAATCCAATTCTCCCTCCAGCTATGGATAAACAGTAGGGCAGACTGGGCTATTTAACTTTGGTTAGGCCACCGGTCTAGGAGAAGGAAAACTCTGAATTCAAACCTGTTGAACTCCGCTTAAGAAATTGACCTTGTGTCACATCCTGATCGTGCGGAGGGGTTGGTAAATGTATATACGTAATATGCGATTCTAATGACATTATCTCTTGCCCGCTATTTAGCATTTGTTTTCAGACTTTTCTCCCGCCTTGTCGGCTGGGGCGTTAGAATGCACCGACTGCACCTCTGCAGAGGGGTAAGATTCCCCCAAATGTGGCCATCTGTTGGTTGTGGGTGGCGACCCGTGATGCTTAAGGACGGAATCTTGATGGATGAGCAGTCCATGACCTGCAACACTCCACTTAGAACCTTACTTAGGCTAGACAAGCGGTCGGAGAGGCCCCCTCCGATCAATCGGCTGGCCACGTCAAGCTCTAGCACCTAAATGATTTTCCCAACCCTATTGCCCTTATGGCAGGCCCCAACCCTTTTTATCATATGGGTAATAGAAGGAGGTGGCTGAGGGTCTACATGTCATGGGAATGACGTTAAACTCTATCTGATGCTGAGATTCCAATTCTGAAGGTGTGGGGAATGTGAATCACCCCTTCATCACCATTGCTCCCTGGTCCACCCTGACCCGGAGTGGTAGTACCTGTTAGGGTCCCATCCATGGGTTAAATAGAAAACCATGAGTTTATAAACAAAATTGTATTATGCATCAAGAATGAATTTATTTCACAACTTTGTCGGCATTAAATGACCCACCGAGGTTGATATGCCGTAAAATAAAACAAACCTAAACCTAAACCAATCAACCAATTATTTGTTGCATGCAATAAAAAAACAACAAACATTAATAAAATAGCATTTGTTTTTATCGATCTACGATGTTCATAGATTCGTTTTGTTGAGTTTCCTCGATGTAGCTTTTGTCGCGATTGTTGCATCTGAATGGTGTCCAGATGTGAAAATTGTCCACCAGCTTCTCTTTCTCTTTCTCTTCTTCTTTTTCCTCTTCTTCTTCCTCTTCTTCTTCTTTCGCTCTCTCGAAAATGCATTAAGAATGAATTTATTTCACAACTTTGTCGGCATTAAATGACACACCGAGGTGGATATACCGTAAAACAAAACAAACCAAACCAAACCTTCTTTTCTCATTACTTTTTAGTCCCTCCAAATATTTCAACCGTCTCATTCTTCTGGGCTTACATATATTTATGAATAGACGAAGGCCATATCTATTCTCCGATCTTTAGCGATTGATTTATAGTGCAATAGATACGCTTAATCATTCGCTTTTTATCTCGTATTCTCCGTTTCATTACTTCCTATTTTCGTCACTTTTATCATCAACGTTACATAATTCTTACGTTTTTATAATTTATGTCGCAGGTCACGACAATAGATTTTAATGTTTGATTTATATATCTTCGCGAATAAAAAAACAGCTTGTAAATAAATCTTATGCAAGATAGGCAGTGGTAAAGCCCATTTTTCTCTCTCTCTCTCTCTCTCCTCTCCCCCTCTGTGTGTGTGTGTATATATATATATATATATATATATATATATATATATATATATATATATATTCCTCGCCCTCTCCATCTGTCCTTCACTCTCTCTCTCTCTATTTCTCTCTCTCTCTCTCTCTCTCTCTCTCTCTTTATATATATATATATATATAATATATATATATATGAATGTGTATGGTTGGCACTATTATACTTGAAGAAGCGGTAGTAATTTAACGTACAGTGTTATAAGAAAAGTGCTCAATATCTGTGATAGAGCGTTAATAGATAAATGAATAATTAATAGATAAAAGGTTTAACTTATATCTATTATCATTGGAACAATTTTGCTACCATTTTTTAAAATCACTTTCGTTGCCTGAACACTGCAACAGAGCAAGAAACCCAATGGTAGCAAAATTGTTCCATGCTATTATTTATTTATTGTTCCATGCTATATATATATATATATATATATATCGCTCTTTATATATATATATATACTAGCAAATATATGCACCCTCCGGGTGCAAGTATTTGAATGTTAATGTAATGAAATATGTTAAATTTGAAATACTTTTGAAACTAAATAAAAATCCAAATAAAATGATTTGAAACAGAGGGGGTATAATCGAAGAATAGAACAACTTTGAAACTAAGTCTTCCATCATTTTCCATCACTCCCTCCTTTTATTGCTGAATTTTCCTAATTTAACTATTTAGTTAAATTAGGAAGTAAAGAATAAAATTGCCGTTATTTCTTTATATTAAAGGATTTCTTTTAAGATTTATCCCGAGTTTTTTGCTCATATTCATTAAGAAAAAAACAAACAATTAGAAATCAATAATACCAAGCGCATATTTAATAAAATTAAACTTTTAATATCAATATGCAAATTAGCTTTCCTGTTCACACTGTAACCCGCTATTTTGTTGCATATATAAATACAATTGCATGTTATTAGAATGTAGATAAAGTCAAAAGTATTAATAAGGTATAACAATTTTATCAATAACTGAGGTTTAAATAAAAATAAATTCATGGTGAATGTGACGTCAATAACTAAGGGAATTGTGACTTGAGTAGTGATTTAGTTACGGCTTCAGACAGACAAACACACAATCTCCATTATAATAAGATATATATATATATATATATATATATATATATACACGAAAAAAACTTAACAAACCGGTTTGTTAAGTTTTTCTTTCTTTGAAAGTTAAATATTGCTCTGTATTTAATCTAATTTATTAATTATTATACATTGAGCTCTCTTTAGGGATTCATAAAAATCCTTGTATGAGTATATATGTTTGCACCTACAAGAGCATGCACTTTGGTTATACAGTGAGATTTTGAGTATCCCAAATATAGTCGTTGTCGTCGGGGCAGCCTAATGTTGGTATCAGCCAGACAGCGAGGGAGTCTATCCCCTTCTCACTAGCGCTAGACCAGGGAGATTGTATTTTGTGCCTGAGGTGGAGCGCTACACCTACCATCAGCTCCTTACTCTACCATACAGATCCCTGTGCTACTCATACGCTGAGGTGGCCAGGGCCAAGCAGATTGTTTTTTGCGTCTGAGTTGGAGCGCCCTCCACCCAGACGCAAAAAACAATCTCCTTGGTCTTTCGCTAGTGAAAGGGGATAGACTTCCCCACTGATTGGCTGATACCGACTTTAGGCCACCTTGACGACTTTACTTACTTTTACTATTCGTCTATTCTTTTAGTCTTTCATCATTCCTCTTATTCTTCTTCTCAGACACGAAAACCATCTCTTGGTCTAGTGCTAGGGAAAAGGGGATTGACTCCTCACTGATTGGCTGATACCGACTTTAGGGCCACCCTGACCACTTTTATTTTACTTATACCTTAAACTGTCGGATTTGATTCCATTTTGTACACACACACGCGCACGAACACACGCACCCGCACACCCGCACACACACACTGTTTCTGTGTTTGTTGTAATGAATTGCGTGGGTGGCTTTACTGAACTCTAAAATCCTGCAGAACAGAATTGCTTATGACAGTATACGCCCGATACCTAATTTGTTTACGTGCACATGTCAATCATGGAAGATAAAGAAGAAAAAACGCACGGTGTCATCTTTGATCAGAATAAATCATCTTGACAACAGAATCCGCGAAAAACGCACAGATTATTGACAGGAGGGAATATCAGCGCTAAGACGCTTACTTGCTATTTTCTGATTGGACATTAGGGTTAACTTGCCTAATTCTGATTGGTGCATCAATCTTGACGTGGACTTCCTTATTTTCTTTCTTAATAAAAAAACTGTCATTTTCTAACCAGTCGCATTTCGGCAGTTTAACGGGCATCAGCAAAATTCATCAACGTTTTCGTCTTTTTTCACGTGATCGACAAGGTTAAGGAACTCTTTGTATGTATTTTACATACTTGAATACCCTCATGGCATTAATTCTTTGCGTACTTTAAGCTGCTCGCAGAAGCTCTGCCGTAAATTGCTGGCTGCGGTTCTCGCACCTGTCAGTTGTTACACTGAACAATACTACCTGGGACAACCATGGCATCTTTTGTTTTGACAGTGAACAAACAACCCTGAGATAGTATTCTTGATTCTTTTGAATTGGGAACCAGTGGAATGGAATTTGCCTACTTTGAGCTGCTCGCAGCAGCTCTCCCACCATTGTGATCTAACCGTAAGTTGCTGGTAGCAGTTGACACTGAAAATACTAACACGAACACCCCTTTATCTTTTGATTTGTCTGTGAACCTAACCCTGAACTTGTACTTGATCATTTTGTAATTGGGAACCAGAGGAATGGAATTTCCTATTTGAGCTGCTCACAGCAGCTCTCCAACCATTGTGATTTTTAGTAGGCNAAGTTTTGAAAACAAGGTATGTTTGGAATGGCTTTTTTTGCCGACAATTTTTTGGGAGAATATGTGCTAATTAGAGTCGTACCTAATTTTGCAAATTAATTAATTGATAATGAATTAGGCGGGAATGCCTATTTAAATGTATGGCTAAACATTCTCGATTTTTCTCGATTTGTTTAGCCATACATTTAAATAGGCATTCCCGCCTAATTCATACTAATTAATTAATTTTCAAAAATAGGTACGACTCTAATTAAACATATATTATATATATATATATTATATATATATTATATATATATATAAATGCTGAATAAGCTACTTTTTCAATATTAACTGTCTGAGGATTGTATAATACGCATGAAACTATATTAACAGAAAATTAGTACCATATTTTATTTGTGATTTTAAATCTGCTCTTCTATTTTAGCATTGAGCACCTTTATATGCTAACATTTTTCATATCATTCTCCATTATATATATAAATAAATAATATATATTATATATATATATATATAATATATATATATATATACAGAAACCGAAATATAAAATATCCTACACAAACATAACAATCCATCCGCCACACTAACATGCGATAGCGCTATAACATTATATACTATTTATACTGCACACAATGTAGAAAATAGTGGATATGTGGGAGAAACATCAACACCCTTTTGACTAAGACTAAATAACCACAAATCCACTATAAATCTCAAACCCGCATAGTACAATAGCACTTCATTTTAACAACCTTATCACACAACCTTACACACCTCAAATGCATCTTATTTAGAACACGCATTTCCAACAACGCAATCTAGAAAACAATCAGAATCTAAATGGATTCTAAAATTACAAACGCACGTGAAGGGATTAAACGCAGATATCGGAATTCACCGTTATTACAAATATTTACAAACGCTGCCACTGTCGATAACAACAGAGACAAAGAAACCGTTAACAGTAACATTTGACAAAAGGTATCTAACGAACCTGAAAATTATGTAAAAAATAATTAAAAAGTAAGTGAATCCAATACTCCATAATATCGAGTTCATTCATTTATTTATTTTTAATGCTTCACAATAACGCCTAATTTTTAAAAAACATTTAAAAATATATATATATATATATATATATTATATATATATATATATATTATATATATATATTTCGACGATTTTTAATATCATACTAATCTCAACTAGTTGTATATTGATAAACTGTTCTTTTTAGAGTTAGATTTTGAATTCAAAATCGTTGAAATTCAAAATCAGTAGGGTCAGATGATTAACAGGAAATAACCTTTAGATGACCTTCTTCTGTTTACACACACTATGGAGAAGAAGTTCAAGAGCTGAGTCACTTAGCTTAACAGTTAAGTGAGAGATGTGAGCATTTGACTCTGCCGGTGATATTTAATGAGTATATATGTTTAGTTTGTCGTTAATTATTTTTATTTTCGAGTTTCCTCCGAACCTACATACATACCAACTACCATTTATATATGTATATATAACAGACTGACATTCAAACACAGTTTTTCCAACTTGTTGAATGGAATTATTCCAGCTGGTTCCCTATTGAAAGTAGGCAAATTCAAAGTAGGCAAATTCCATTCCACTGGTTCCCAATTGCAAAAGAATCAAGTAACAGTCTCAGGGTTGGTTCACAGCAAAAGAAAAGATGACAGAGGTGTTCATGTAGTGATTTTTCAGTGTCAACTGTTGCAGCAACTACGGTAGGATCACAAAGGCTGGAGAGCTGCTTTGAGCAGCCAAAGTAGGCAATTCCATTCCCACTGGTTCCCAATTGCAAAATTGATCAAGTACCAGGTTCTCAGGGTTTGGTCACAGACAAAAGAAAAGATGACAGAGGTGTTCATGTAGTGATATTTCAGTGTCAACTGTTGCCAGCAACTTACGGTAGGATCACAATGGTTGGAGAGCTGATGTGAGCAGCTCAAAGTAGGCAAATTCCATTCCACTGGTTCCCAATTGCAAAAGAATCAAGTAACAGTCTCAGGGTTGGTTCACAGACAAAAGAAAAGATGACAGAGGTGTTCATGTAGTGATTTTTCAGTGTCAACTGTTGCCAGCAATACAGTAGGATCACAATGGTGGGAGAGCTGCTGTGAGCAGCTCAAAGTAGGCAAATTCCATTCCACTGGTTCCCAATTGCAAAAGAATCAAGTACCAGTCTCAGGGTTTTTTCACAGACAAATAAAAAGATGACAGGGTGTTCGTGTAGTGATTTTCCAGTGTCAACTGTTGCCAGCAACTTACGTTAGGATCACAATGGTTGGAGAGCTGCTGTGAGCAGCTCAAAGTAGGCAAATTCCATTCCACTGGTTCCCAATTACAAAAAATCAAGTACCAGTCTCAGGTTGGTTCACAGACAAAACAAAAGATGCAGAGGTGTTCATGTAGTGATTTTCCAGTATCAACTGTTGCCAGCAACTTACGTTAGAATCACAATGGTGGGAGAGCTGCTGTGAGCAGCTCGAAGTAGGCAAATTCCATTCCTCTGGTTCCCAATTACAAAATGATCAAGTACAAGTCTCAGGGTTAGTTCACAGACAAATCAAAAGATAAAAGGGGTGTTCGTGTAGTTATTTTTCAGTGTCAACTGCTACCAGCAACTTACGGTAAGATCACAATGGTGGGAGAGCTGCTGTGAGCAGCTCAAAGTAGGCAAATTCCATTCCACTGGTTCCCAATTACAAAAGAATCAAGAACTAGTCTCAGGGTTGTTTGTTCACTGTCAAAACAAAAGATGGCATGGTTGCCCAGGTAGTATTGTTCAGTGTAGACAACTGACAGGTGCGAGAACCGCAGCCAGCAATTTACGGCAGAGCTTCTGCGAGCAGCTTAAAGTACGCAAAGAATTAATGCCATGAGGGTATTCAAGTATGTAAAATACATACAAAGAGTTCCTTAAACTTGTCGATCACGTGAAAAAAGACGAAGACGTTGCTGAATTTTGCTGATGCCCGTTAAACCTGCCGAAATGCGACTGGTTAGAAAATGACAGGTCTTTTTTATTAAGAAAGAAAATAAGGAAGTCCACGTCAAGATTGATGCACCAATCAGAATTAGGCAGGTTAACCCTAAATTGTCCAATCAGAAAATAGCAAGTAAGCGTCTTAGCGCTGATATTCCCTCCTGTCAATAATCTGTGCGTTTTTCGCGGATTCTGTTGTTCAAGATGATTTATTCTGATCAAAGATGACACCGTGCGTTTTTTCTTCTTTATCTTCCATGATTGACATGTGCACGTAAACAAATTAGGTATCGGGCGTATACTGTCATAAGCAATTCTGTTCTGCAGGATTTTAGAGTTCAGTAAAGCCACCCACGCAATTCATTACAACAAACACAGAAACAGTGTGTGTGTGCGGGTGTGCGGGTGCGTGTGTTCGTGCGCGTGTGTGTGTGTACAAAATGGAATCAAATCCGACAGTTTAAGGTATAAGTAAAATAAAGTGGTCAGGGTGGCCCTAAAGTCGGTATCAGCCAATCAGTGAGGGAGTCAATCCCCTTTTCCCTAGCACTAGACCAAGGAGATGGTTTTCGTGTCTGAGAAGAAGGAATAAGAGGAATGAAAGACTAAAAGAATAGACGAATAGTAAAAGTAAGTAAAGTCGTCAGGGGCCTAAAGTCGGTATCAGCCAATCATATCCCCTTTTCACTAGCGCAAGACCAAGGAGATTGTTTTTTGCGTCTGGGCTGGAGGGCGCTCCAACTCAGACGCAAAAAACAATCTGCTTGGCCCTGGCCACCTCAGCGTATGAGTAGCACAGGGATCTGTATGGTAGAGTAAGGAGCTGATGGTAGGTGTAGCGCTCCACCCCAGGCACAAAATATAATCTCCCTGGTCTAGCGCTAGTGAGAAGGGGATAGACTCCCTCGCTGTCTGGCTGATACCAACATTAGGCTGCCCCGACGACAACGACTATATTTGGGATCCTCAAAATCTCACTGTATAACCAAAGTGCATGCTCTTGTAGGTGCAAACATATATACTCATACAAGGATTTTTATAAATCCCTAAAGAGAGCTTAATGTATAATAATTAATAAATTAGATTAAATACAGAGCAATATTTAACTTTCAAAGAAAGAAAAACTTAACAAACCGGTTTGTTAAGTTTTTTTCGTGTATATATATATATATATATATATATATAGATATATATATCTTATTATAATGGAGATTGTGTGTTTGTCTGTCTGAAGCCGTAACTAAATCACTACTCAAGTCACAATTCCCTTAGTTATTGACGTCACATTCACCATGAATTTATTTTTATTTAAACCTCAGTTATTGATAAAATTGTTATACCTTATTAATACTTTTGACTTTATCTACATTCTAATAACATGCAATTGTATTTATATATGCAACAAAATAGCGGGTTACAGTGTGAACAGGAAAGCTAATTTGCATATTGATATTAAAAGTTTAATTTTATCAAATATGCGCTTGGTATTATTGATTTCTAATTGTTTGTTTTTTTCTTAATGAATATGAGCAAAAAACTCGGGGATAAATCTTAAAAGAAATCCTTTAATATAAAGAAATAACGGCAATTTTATTCTTTACTTCCTAATTTAACTAAATAGTTAAATTAGGAAAATTCAGCAATAAAAGGAGGGAGTGATGGAAAATGATGGAAGACTTAGTTTCAAAGTTGTTCTATTCTTCGATTATACCCCCTCTGTTTCAAATCATTTTATTTGGATTTTTATTTAGTTTCAAAAGTATTTCAAATTTAACATATTTCATTACATTAACATTCAAATACTTGCACCCGGAGGGTGCATATATTTGCTAGTATATATATATATATAAAGAGCGATATATATATATATATATATATATATATATATATATATATATATATATAAATAGCATGGAACAATAAATAAATAATAGCATGGAACAATTTTGCTACCATTGGGTTTCTTGCTCTGTTGCAGTGTTCAGGCAACGAAAGTGATTTTAAAAAATGGTAGCAAAATTGTTCCAATGATAATAAATATAAGTTAAACCTTTTGTTTATTGATTTATTCATTTATCTATTAACGCTCTATCACAGATATTGAGCACTTTTCTTATAACACAGTACGTTAAATTACTACCGCTTCTTCAAGTATAATAGTGCCAACCATACACATTCATATATATATATATATATATATATATATATATATATAGAGAGAGAGAGAGAGAGAGAGAGAGAGGGGGGAGGAGAGAGAGAGAGAGATGAAGGGAAAATGGGCTTTAACACTGCCTATCTGTATTGCATAAGATTTATTTACAAGCTGTTTTTTTTATTCGCGAAGATATATAAATCAAACATTAAAATCTATTGTCGTGACCTGCGACATAAATTATAAAAACGTAAGAATTATGTAACGTTGATGATAAAAGTGGCGAAAATAGGAAGTAATGAAACGGAGAATACGAGATAAAAAGCGAATGATTAAGCGTATTTATTGCACTATAAATCAATCGCTAAAGATCGCAGAATAGATATGGCCTTCGTCTATTCATAAATATATGTAAGCCCAGAAGAATGAGACGGTTGAAATATTTGGAGGGACTAAAAAGTAATGAGAAAAGAAGGTTTGGTTTGGTTTGTTTTGTTTTACGGCATATCAACCTCGGTGGGTCATTTAATGCCGACAAAGTTGTGAAATAAATTCATTCTTAATGCATTTTCGAGAGAGCGAAAGAAGAAGAAGAGGAAGAAGAAGAGGAAAAAGAAGAAGAAGAAGAAGAAGAAGAAGAAGAAGAGAAAGAGAAAGAGAAGCTTGTGGACAATTTTCACATCTGGACACCATTCACATGCAACAATTGCGACAAAAGCTACATCGGGGAAACTCAACAAAACGAATCTATGAACATCGTAGATCGATAAAAACAAATGCTATTTTATTAATGTTTGTTGTTTTTTTATTGCATGCAAAAAATAATTGGTTGATTGGTTTAGGTTTAGGTTTGTTTTATTTTATGGCATATCAACCTCGGTGGGTCATTTAATGCCGACAAAGTTGTGAAATAAATCCATTCTTGATGCATAATACAATTTTGTTTATAAACTCATGTTTTTCTATTCAACCCATAGATGGGACCCTAACAGGTACTACCACTTCGGGTCAGAGTGGACCAGGGAGCAATGGTGATGAAGGGGTGATTCATATTCCCCAAACCTTCAGAATTGGAATCTCACCATCAGATAGAGTTTAACGTCATTCCCAGGACATGTAGACCCTCAGCCACCTCCTTCTAGTACCCATATGATAAAAAGGGTTGGGGCTTGCCATAAGGGCAATAGGGTTGGGAAAATCATTTAGGTGCTAGAGCTTGACGTGGCCAGCCGATTGATCGGAGGGGGCCTCTCCGACCGCTCGTCTAGCCTAAGTAAGGTTCTAAGTGGAGTGTTGCAGGTCATGGACTGCTCATCTACCAAGATTCCGTTCTTAAGCATCACGAGTCGCCATCCACGGCCAACAGGTGACCCTATTTGGGGGAATCTTACCCCTCTGCAGAGGTGCAGTCGGTGCATTCTAGCGCCCCAGCCGACAGGGCGGGAGAAAAGTCTGAAAACAAATGCTAAATAGCGGGCAAGAGATAATGTCATTAGAATCGCATTTTACGTATATACATTTACCAACCCCTCCGCACGATCAGGATGTGACACAAGGTCAATTTCTTAAGCGGAGTTCAACAGGTTTGAATTCAGAGTTTTCCTTCTCCTAGACCGGTGGCCTAACCAAAGTTAAATAGCCCAGTCTGCCCTACTGTTTATCCATAGCTGGAGGGAGAATTGGATTCATACCTTTCCCAAGGGTATTAGCGCTAAGTGAAAATGCAGTTACCGCGTCCAGGATTTGAACTCGTGGCGAAGAGTCCATTTCCCATGACTTTAACCATTACACCACGCGCTTCCGTCGTATTTTACGTATAAGAGGTAGGCCAGTATATTCTAATGCTCGTTAGGTTCATGTTGGTTTAGATACTTTATTATAATAGAGATTTTGTTTATGTCTGTTACCGAAACTACGTCACCACCAAGGTCACGCTTCCCTTAGTTATTTACGTTATAAAGTAATTAAAGTCGTCGGAGTGGCCTAAAGTCGGTATCAGCCAATCAGCGAGGGAGTCTATACCCTTTTGACTCGCGCTAGACCAAGGAGATTGTTTTTGTGTCTGGGGTGGGGCGCCACACTTATCACCAGCACCTTACTTTACCGCACAGATCCCTGTGTTACTCATACGCTGAGTTGGCGAGGGTGGGTATCGAACTAAGAACCTTGTGGTTTCTAGACGAACTCTCTACCGACTGAGCTAACTCGCACTATCTAATCTTAATTAGCCTGTTATTTATTGACGATGTCTCTAAGACAGATTCACCTCAAAACAGCCCCTATAATTAATGTGTTTAAGATGTTTCGATGTGTGTTATATATCATTAAGAAATAAGTATTTACATCTCACAGACCATCCGAGTGAGACGGACAAGACAAGCTGGAAACTGCTGGAGGAGCAAGGACGAACTCATAAGCGACGTTCTCCTATGGAAGCAAGCACATGGACATGCTAATGTGGGCCGCCCAGCAAGGATCTACATTGACCAACTCTGTCTTGATACTAGATGCTGCGCAGAGGACCTCTCTGGGGCAATGAATGATAGAGAAGTTTGGCGAGAGATTGTCATGGATATCCGTGCTAATTGCGTGACATGATAATGATATAGTTTGAATAATTTGCATACCAGTGTTAATAATACCGTGTTTAATAAATAATTACTTTTATTGATTTCTATTATTATCGTTTCATTCTCAGTAAGTAAGCGTAATTACCATCAGCTCCTTCATTTACCGCACAGGT
Organism: Doryteuthis pealeii; assembly: GCA_023376005.1. NCBI lineage: Eukaryota > Metazoa > Mollusca > Cephalopoda > Myopsida > Loliginidae > Doryteuthis > Doryteuthis pealeii. The sequence continues at coordinate 42,794,356 of CM042171.1, read as the reverse complement.
CCCTGTGCTACTCATACGCTGAGTTGACGAGGACCGGTATCGAACTAGGAACCTTACGTAGATAATAATATCTCCTCCACAGAAAGTGATGTTAATTTACGCATAGAAAAACCATGGACAGTTTTAGACAAATTATTAATCATGTGGAAATCTGTTTTTTTCTGATAAGAAAAAGCAAGAATTCTTCCAAGCTGTTACAATGTCAGTACTTGGAGCAACCCTAATCCTAACCGTAAACCTAAACCCTAACCCCCCTAGTTAAAATTAACAGTTTTATTACAAAGTATTTATTTATTTTCTCATTAAACTATCCCTAAACCCCAACCCTAACCCTAAACCATAAACCTAACCCTAACCCCTCTAGTTAAAATTAACAGTTTTATTACAAATTATTTATTTTCCCATTAAACTAACCCCACCGCAGCCCTAACCCTAACCCTAACCCTAAACCCTAAAAACTCCTAGTTGAAATTAACAGTTTTATTACAAAGTTTGTGGGTTCTGTTTTTTCTAGGTCACCCTCTATACAGGTTGACCCAGAAAAAAACAAAATCCAAATTATTCATTTATTTTCCCATTAAACTATCCCTAAACCCCAACCCTAACCCTAACCCTAAACCCTAAACCTAAACCCCTAGTTAAAATTAACAGTTTTATTACAAAATTTGTGGGTTCTACTTTTTCTGTGTCACCTGTATACAGGGTGACCCAGTAAAAACAGAACCCAAATTATTTATTTTCTCATTAAACTATCCCTAAACCCCAACCCTAAACCTAACCCTAACCCCTAAACCTAACCCTAAACCCCCTAGTTAAAATTAACAGTTTTATTACAAAATGTGTGGGTTCTGTTTTTTCTGGGTCACCCTAATTTTCCGACTGATTTGCAAGTTTAGCCAAATCTAGACAGGATATATCCAAGTATTCTGCGTGTTCTCCCGAACAAAACCTGGACGCGGCACCAAACAAAATTCAGTAGTATTATTGTTTTATTCTCAGAATAATTTTTTTTTTTCAGTGGTCTTTTTCTTTTTTTCTTTTCGGAAAACTCTCAAATTGAAAATATATTTTTGTAAAGCTGACAATGTCTTGTTTGATTGTATGGGTCATGTGTGTGGTTAAACAATGAGTCTGGGGAGGCTGAAAATTAATTTATAAGGAGAGCTTGGCCCGCGGAAGAACACAGTGTTGCTGGCGCTGACTACAAAGGTCACTAGGAGTCGCTTCGGGATCAAACGGAGGTGAAAAAAGTAATTTCCGTTCAAATGGATAGTGTTTAGAGTTTACTATGTGAATCAAAAATGATTATCGAGCATACAAAAAACAAGGACAATGGCGCCGGCGTTACTTAGGGTTTCACGGAATGATAATGAAATGTGCTAAACTATCTAGAAATGGGTTTGATATTTTTCTAGCTTAATTTCCCCCCTCCACCATATTACAACAGAAATAAAATATTCATATATATATATATATATATGAGGTTAAGTAAACAAACAAATGTGTTTATTTTTATATGGCTTTAAGCCGACAATTTTTGGAGGATATGTGCTTAATTGAAGTCATACCTAATTTTGAAAATTAATTAGTTAATGATTAATGAATTTAGGCGGGCATATATGTTCAAATGTAAGGCTAAACAAATCGAGAAAATGTCAATCCCTGAATAGGTTGAAATGTACATTCAGGGATTGACATTTTCTCGATTTGTTTAGCCTTACATTTGAACATATATGCCCGCCTTTATTCATTAATTATTAACTAATTAATTTTCAAAATTAGGTATGACTTCAATTAAGCACATATCCTCCATATATATATATATATATATATATGATTTTATATGAAAATGGTGACTTACCGATGAAATTGGTCACAATGGTTAGTGGATGCAAGTTTCACAATGATAAGACAGCGGCATAACAAATATAATGTGCTCAATACGTAAGTAGAGCCAATGTATTATTATAATGGTATACACAGGAATAACCTACTCGAGTTTCACCATAAGGATCTTCAGGGTTAAATCAGCTGTAATTAATATCTTGAGTAATTCAGTTGATTTAACCCTGAAGATCCTTAAGGTGAAACTCGAGTAGGTTATTCCTGTGTATACCGTTATAATATATATATATATATATATATATATATTCCTCGCCCTCTCCATCTGTCCTTCACACACACACACACACACATACTCTCTCTCTCTCTCTCTATATATATATATATATATGCATATATATATATATATATATACATATATACACAAGGTGTATATATATATATATATATATATATATATATATATATATATATATATATATATATTTTCTTTTTTGGTGTCGATTTGCCCTCTTCAGGTAGGAAACTGATGGTATGTTCGTGGTGTCTCGTTTTTTAAAGAAAACGAGCAGTAGCGTAGGAATTGGTAGTGGGAGGTAGTAACAATTGGTAGGGGGAGGTTGTAGGAATTGGTAGTAGTTCGAACGAACGATGCTGTAGAGATTTTGTGGGAGGGGGGCACGAGTTGTGAGAAAGGGAGGGGAATAGTGAAACGAGGATATATATATATATATATATATATATATATATATATATATATATATATATACTGAAATTTAGACTCGTCATATATATATATATTTTTTTTTTATAAAACATCCATTAATTTTCTTCATCCCATAATAAGTCCTGAGGAAGGTTTAAAATAAACCGAAACGTTTAATTGTCGACTTATTTGGATAAATAAATTCATGTTATTTTGGAACACTTCTGTATTATAAATATTATTAAATTAATTATTAACTCCAATTCTTACGTCAATGTTCATTAGACCACGCGGCTTCTATCTTGTAGACTACCTTAGATATTTTGATGTCAAACCAAGGAACTATAAAAACATTAATCGGGCCCGGAAGTGAGGCACCGGAACAGTCTGACGGGTAGTTTACCCGTCAGAGGCGCACGGGAAAAACCAACAGGCAAGGCGGTGTCTAAAAGTCACCGAACCAGAAACAGATTACTAAAAGAACCCACTTCAAACTATAATTCCGAGAAAACATGCTAAGTAAAACACTTGTTACTATATACAGGGTGAGTTAAAAATGCACGCAAATTTATATTGTTCAAAATTATTCCACCAATCATATATTAGTTAACATTACTTTTATATATGTTATAGATACTAGCAAATATATGCACCCTCCGGGTGCAAGTATTTAAGTTTTAATGCAATAAAATATTGTATTAAATTAGAAAGGCTAATGAAACTAAATAAGAATACAGATAAAAAGATTTGAAACAGAGGGAGTATAATAAAAAATGGAACAACTGAAACTTACTCTTCCATCACTCTCGTCTTTCATTGTAATTTTTTTCTAATTTAAGTATTTAGTTATAAGAGGAAGTAAAGAATAAAATGACAGTTATTTTATCTTGTTAATGGATTTCATTTAAGATTCATTGAAGAGATTTTTGCTTATATTCATTAAAATAAAACAAAATAGTTAGAAATCAATAATACTAAGCACATATTTATTAAATTCGATTTTTCATAGCAATATGCAAATTAGCCTTCCCGTTCACACTGTAAACCGCTATTTTGTTGTATATATAAATATAAATGCATATTGTCAGTATGTAGACATAGTTAACAGTATTAATAATGTAAGACAATTTTATTAATAATTGAGTTTTAAATAAAAAATAAAATCATTGAGAAAGGGACATTAATAACTAAGGGAATTGTGACTTGAATAGTTATATAGTTTCGGTTACAGACAGAAAAACACACAATCTCCATTATAATAAGATATGCATAGCATTTGTATAATTAAAGTTTTTTTTTTATACTTTACAGGTCATTATTTACATCATGCCACTTGATTTGGAAACTAGACTGGAGCTAGTAAAATTGTATTATAAAACGTGCAGAACTGGTGATTGAAGAAGGCGGTATCATTGAACATTTGTTGTAATGTTACAAACCCCATTAACTCGGCTTTCTTTTGATTACATTTAGTTTCATTTAATATGATTTAATATACATTTAATAAAGTCTTTATCATTTGCGTGCATTTTGACTCACCCTGTATATAGGCACTTAAAATACCGCTGAGCGAATAAAGTTTAGCAAAGTCTTGAACACTAAACACCTTACAAATTCTAACAAACTTTTGCAGCGAATAAAATATTAATAATGTTAATTATAATTAGTTAAACAGACAACTCCGGCCAAGGGTGTTAAATATAACAATGGACTTTAATACATGACAGCACGTGGAGAAGATACATATATATATATATATATTTACCAACCCCTCCGCACGAGCAGGATCTGACACAAGGTCAATTTCTTAAGCGAAGTTCAACAGATTTGAATTCAGAGTTTTACTTCTCCAATACCGGTTGCCTAACCAAGGTTAAAGAGCCCGGTCTTCCCTACTATTTACCCATAGCTGGAGGGAGAGTAGAATTAATACCTTCCCCCCAGTTATGGGTATTAGCGCTAAGTGAAATGCAATTACCACATCCAGGATTTGAACTCGAGGCGACGAGTCCATTTCCCATGACTTCAACCATTACACCACGCGCTTCCTACATATAAGATACATCGGAAACAACAGGGAGGATATATGAGTAACACATATATGAGACAAGATACAAAATGGAATTATAAAAGTTCTGGAGAGCCCATAAGTCAAAGTCACTTACTACGTTGTCTGTATGGGGATGAAAAACGGGTGTAGATAAACTGTCTAACCCATGTGTGTTCGTCAGATCCCGCAGAAGAAAGAGAGTTCGAATTTGGCGCTCCACTGATTAAACAGTCAGTGACGCCCTGGGGGTCAATACCAGAAACACAAGGGAAGATAACTCTTCCAGCGAAACAGGGGCGGATAACCCTACAACCCAAATATATAAAATATATTTGCCTTGTTTCTTTTCTTTCTAAAACAGAATTATTTTCTATATTTTTTTCTGTTAGAACTGCTCATTATTGATCTTGTGCCAGCCATAACTAAGCTAAGTAAATATCTATTAATGGCTATGATTAAATGAACGGCCGGGAATTACTGACTGTTGGAATGTAAGGGATGAAATGCAGACACAATATCGTTGATTGTTCAACAAAAAGAATCAAAGAACAGTGTGAACCGACTCAACAATGCCTGGTCATTCAGAAAAGAATAGAAGGAAATATTGATTATGGATACTTTATTGATCTGATAATAAATACTTCGCTTATGACCGACGCTGCGCCATTGCAAAGGAAAAAGAAATGACGTATAAAATACAAAAAAAATTATTTAGATATGATTTGCGTAAGTCTCGACTACCAATAGTATCGCTCATAAATAAGTACACCCCTGGAATGTTTTTTTTGGGGGTGGGCAGAATAGCGCGCAAGAGATAATATCATTAGATTACGTATAGGCCCGGTTTAGCTCAGTCGGTAGAGCGTCCGTCTGGGACACAGACGGGCACACATGCAGAATAGCGCACAAGAGATAATATCATTAGATTATGTATAGAGCCGGTTTATATGGTTGGTAGAGCGTCCGCCTGGGATCCAGATGAGTACAAATGCCGAATAACACGCAAGAGATAACAATTACATATAAAATACAAAAATTATTTAGATATGATTTGAGAAAGTCTCGACCACCAATAGTATCACTCATAAATATATTCCATGTTGACATTTTCTAATAGATCTTTCATATTGATTGCTTTAAAATAACGGTTTCTGGTGTGAGCAAAAAACCTGCATTCCATGAATAAGTGTTTAACAGTCAAAGGTGTTTGACATGTTTCACATTGTGGTTGTTGTTCTTGTTTGAGTATATAGGAATGCGTTAGTCTTGTGTAACCAATGCGTAATCGGTACACAATGCCTTGTTCTTTTCTAGACTTCCTCAATGCTGGTCTACAATCTCCCAGAGTGGGTCAAAGGTTTCGGTTATTTCCGTGAAATGTAATGTTTTTTATACGTAATCTAATGTTATATCTTGCGTGATATTGTGCATTAGTACCAATATAAATATCAGATAAAAATGTCATGACCTTTATAAGGAAATACAGCAAAAAACCTAAAGAAGATGCTTAAAAAACAAAGCCCCCTGTAAAATGCCTCATGGAAACTTTGGCTAGAGGGAAAACACTTAATACCAATGTCTTGTATGACCAATGCTTAATCGGGATACAATGACTTGCTCCTTTCTAGACTTTCTTAAAGTTGGTCTCCAGTTTCCTGAAATTGGTTTGATTAGGAAGAGTTTATTGTGGATGCTGTTATTCCAGTGTTGTTGCCATTTTGTATGAAGGAATTTATCAATTTTAAGTTTCAAGTCAGTCTATGGAATCTTGACAAAATTGGTTAAAGTAATTTATAATTTATTACCATTTTTTTCACCGAAAAACGAACATCTGTCTGGCGCATCTGAACAATCTAATTGATTTTCAGCAGCAGCAACAGCAGCAGCGGCAGCAGCAGGTATCGAATTTCATCCATGTTTTTATTTTAAGTGGACACTGATATACGTCTGTCTCGTATTCAATGCACAATAAAGCATAAAATTATGATTATTCAATTTGCGTTATAAATAATAATAAAATCTATATATTAATACTCGTGTTCCTAAAAAAATACAACGGTTATCCATTTTTCAACGCCCTCCGGTTAGAAATGAATATGTGAGCCTAAAAATAATGAATTAATGATTTTTTGATTTTTTTGATTTTGTTCTTGTTTTACGGCATATCAACCTCAATGGGTCATTTAATGCCGACTACGTTTTTGAAATGAATTGGTGATAATGTTTAATTTTCTAAAGGTTTTTTTTTTTACATATTTTTTGTGAATGAAACTTTTAGATGATTTTTTTAAACTTATATTTTTGTCTTTTCATTTTTTTTTTTTTGGAAGATTTTTAGATTTTGTTGTAGATGTGTGCTTCTTTTATGTATCCGATAAGTTTTTCTGGGTTTATTTGGTAGAATATTTGTTTTAGATTTGTTGTTTGGTAGTATTTTTTTCGTATTTGTTTTAGGTTGCTACATTCTGTTAATATGTGTTTGATTGTGTAGGGTTTTTGGCATGGTATGCAATATGGGGCTGCTTCTTTTTTGAGGAGGTATGAATGGGTAATGTATGAGTGTCCTATTCTTAGTCTGGATAATATTACTTCTTCTTTTCTGGATATTTTGGTTTGATTTATTTGAAGTTTTCCTATTTGTGGCATTATTTCATGTAGTTTGTTGTTTTGGAAGTTATTCCAATAATTTTGCCATTTTTGTTTTGTGTATATGTTTATGGTTCTTTTTAACTCTGTAAAAGGTATTTTAAAGTGTGTATTAAGTGGGTTGTTTTTAGCTGTTTTTGCTGCTGAGTCTGCTATTTCGTTTCCTTGGATTCCGATGTGACTTGAATTAATGAAATAGATCACTAATTAGCAATGTAATACGGGTGTGATGGAAGAGTAACTTTCAGTCAATCTGTTTTTCGATAATACCCCTGTTTCAAATCGTTTTATCTACATACTTATTTGATATATTTTATTACATTAAAAACACTTGCACCTAGAGGAGGGTGCATATATTTGCTTGTCTTCTATCAATAATGGAGATTGGGGGTCATTCTGTCTGTAACCAAAACTACGTTACAGCTTCATTCATTCATCATTCATTCATTCATTGGCAATTCAGTCTCGAAAGACTATGACAAAAGTTTTGAGTGCCCCTGAGGTTACAGCGCCTCATGTGACTGTGAAGTCCTATGTTTGAGAAACATTCTCGCCACCATCTTTTGGAAAAGTTAAGGGTCTACCATGGATTCAATACAAATGAATGTATCTGAGTTTAACTAAGGAATTGCATAAACTTAGTTAAGCTTAAGGTAGGGTCATGATGATATCATTTGGATTGACACCATGGTAGACCCTTAACTTTTTCCTTTACTATTATTATCATTACTAGCAAATATATGCACCCTCCGGGTGCAAAGTAGTTAAGTTTTAATGTAATGAAATATTCGTATTAAATTAGAAACGCTAATGAAACTAAATAAGATGCAGATAAAAAGATTTGAAACAGAGGTGGGTATAATCGAAAAATAGAACAAAACTGAACTTACTCTTCCATCACTCTGTCGTTTCCATTGGTTCTTTTTTTTTTCTTCTTTTTTTTCTTTTTTTCTTTTTTTTTTCTACTTTTTTCTTTCTTTTTTTTTTCTTTTTTTTTCCTTAATTTTAGAGTATTAGGTTTAAGAGAAGGGAAGTACAGAATAAATGACAGTTTATCCCCCTTTTCTTGGTAATTTGCATTTCAATTTAAGATTATTAAAAGAGTTTTGTGCCTTATTTACTTCATTAAAATAAAAAATCAAACAGTTTAGAACAATAATAACTAAGGCCACATTTTATTAAAATTTTAAAAAATTTTTAACAAATTAATATTGCCAAAATTAGCAGAGGCCCTTTCATCACCCGTTACCAACCCACCCATCAAATCACACAACACCACTGTAAACAACCGCTATTCTTATTTTTTTTGGTTGTATATATTAAAATACAATTGCATGTTTTGTATGTGAATATGGTTAACAGTACTAAATAATGTAAAACAATTGTTAAAAATAAAAGAATAATGAAAAAAAAAAATCAATACTTGAAGGTTAACAATAAAAAATAAAAATCTAATTGGGATATGTGGATGTCAATAACTTCTAGGGGGAATTGGTGAACTTGAGTAGTGATTTAGGTTTCGGGTGTAACCGAACAGAAAAAGACATACCAATCACTCCATAATTATAATAGAGATTCTGAGAATATAACAGATTATTATAATTAATTATTATTAAATTATTATACTGCTTCTATGTTTTTGGAATATATTGAGCACTTTTCGGAATTATTCAAATTGATGAAAAGTCCAACAGAAAGGTTAAAGACAGCGAACCTGATGGATATATATATATATATTTATATTATCGATATCTATTAACGCGAGGATATAGTTATAATACGCTAAATATATACTATAAATGTGTATGGTAGGACCTCGTGTAGTGTGTGTGTGTGTGTGTGTGTGTGTGGTGGTGTGTTGATCCACTACTTTTGGTTTGTTTTCCTGGACAAAACACTTTTTGAGAGCAAAAATGACTTTATTATCAAGCTTTGGAAATAGATGTCCTTTTGTTAAGAGTCAACATGTTTTCTAGTTCCATGTTTGCCGCATATCAGATTAAAAAAGAATCTTACAAAAGTCTTTTGACGAAACTCGTTATGAGAACACAATAAAAAAAATAAAAACACAAGAGATGTTCTATTGAGTTTTAAAAATTTTACTTTTGTTTCAATTCTTCTCAACCATTTTCTGCCTACCGTCAATGACAACTAACATCACTACACACACCACACACACAACACACACATAAACTCCACCCCTATATCCTCCAGAGCTTTGACTCACGTGACCTATCCGGCGTAGTCCCCCTGAATTCCGGTAGGTTAGCTAGATAGCCCACTCTCTCTCATCTCTCGGTATGAGACTCCTGTATGTAAGATGCCTATGCTCCAGTCAGCAATCGATCTCCTCATCTTATCTCCTCTCTTCTCTCCTCTCTCTCCTCTCGTCAATATTATACTATATATAATATATATATATTAGATTAAAATTGGCATGGGTTTTTATATATATATATAAGTAATGTTATATCTAAAAGAAACTCGTGATATATTTAAAATTGAATTTCTTTTTCTCAAACATTTTTTTCCCACATCTCTTTCCTTCCCCTTCCCCCTCCTCTCCCGCATGCAAATCTCTGTTCTTCTGTCCTGTCTGTCTTGTCCTCTTTCCCTTCCTTTTCTTCTCCTCTCTCTCCTCTCTGTCTCTCTGTCTCTCTCTCCCCTTCTCTCATAATAACTCTGTCCTGGTTTTTGTTTGGTTTCTCCTCTCTCTCTCTTCTTCTACTCTCCTCACATCCTCTTCCTCTCTGTCTCCTCTCCATAACCTATGCCCGCATGTCTGTCATGTTGTTCCTCTCTCTTCCTATCTCTCTACTTTCTCTCCACTCCACCTTGTACATGTCTGTTGGTCTTCTCACCATCATCATACACAGCCATGGAGCGACACTCTCTCCTCGTCTCCTTCTCCTCCCTCATGGTCGTTTCATTAACTCTGTCTGTGTCTGTTGGTTCTCTCTTCTCTTTCTCTCTCTCTCTCATAACCTTCTGCCCTGTCAGTTTGTTGGTCTC
>CM042171.1:42724802-42784000 GCA_023376005.1 Doryteuthis pealeii | reverse complement strand
AAAAAAAAAAGAGAGAGATGAGCAGAAAACCCGGTGAGGTATATCGGAAATTTGCATAAGCGCAGCCGAACGAAGCAGAAATAAGACGGACTGTCGCTGACACAGGGAGTGAGGAAGATAGTAGGTGTTTGGACGGCAAGTGAAATCTGACGACTGCTATTTGGGGTATCAGGAAATAAGAGTAACGTGCTCAGTTGGTAGACACTGTGTTGACGGTGAAAGGAATTACATTTCGTTTGCTAGAGAGACTTGCAAAAGATTAATATTATCTTAAATTTTTAGACCATCCAAACGAAAATATATTTTCTCTTCCACTCGTCGCGTCAGCCAAAATGCTACTGCAGGCTTTCTCCCCGGTCTGGGAGGGCAGGTCCTTAAATACACAATTACTGTGTTCATCCGGGCTCCTCACTCTGAATTGCCCGTGCAGCACGTTCGACATTCATCAGCACGCGTCAATCCTCACGACGAGACTTCACATCCGGGTTACTCTGCACAGTTTAGTAATTCACATGCGTCAGGCCACGACTCACGATCAGGAGGATGTGATTTCAATCTCCCCTCTCACCCCTGATCTCATTCTGCATGCCAAACACAGTCGTGCACGCTTCGAACCACTACGTGAGTGGTTTCTCTCGCCACACTTAGCAGATTCTCTGCTGCTTAGTGTTCTGTTTGTGACATAAGTTTCCCTGTCAGAACTACAAATCTAATTTTTTACCCTGTTCAATATTCATTTTTTTGATTATTCGGTTTTCCTTTTGTAGTGTTGTATTGTCCTCGCCCAGAAGATGGAACTTCCGTCTGAGGGACAAAGAGAAAGATAAAAATATATATTTAAAAAGAAAGAGAAAGCGGAAGAGATGGTTTACGGTCAAGGAAGCAGGGTGAAGATAAAGAAACATATAACAAAGGTCCGTTATCAGATTAAAAAGATAAAGATATGTAGGCGTGTCGTCAATACAAAAAGCCAGAGGGTCAAGCCGACAGCAATCAGACGCCAGCCGGCAGCGGAAAGGACACTTCACGTCTCCCGTCAGCAACCACCCCTCGTGCACTCATTGTAAGCTCTGTGCCTTAACCACCCACACACCGAAGAAAATAAAGAAGGGTCCTCTTTTGTATACGCGTATCTGTTGTTATTGAAGTCCAGTAGCCGGTCGTAGCTGACTCCTAACATACATCGCTTTGGGTACTGTGACCATACCCGCTACGTATACAGATACGCGATTTAGCAACGTGAAGAAGAAGCCACTATATAACATATAGAATTTGATGCCATATAGGAGGGGAAAGAAGAACAGGGGTAGGAGGATCTAGAAGGGAAAAAAATAGAGAGGGAAAAATAAATATTCGACTCAACAGGTCCTTGTTGAGGGGGGGGGGCAAAAAGAAGCGAGTCAAACGCCTTCTCAACAATGTCGTCTACAACAATGTCGTCGTCGTCAAAAGTTATTAGCAGTTGAAAATCGCAACTCACTTCCTGCCGTCACCCCACTTCTACTTATACTACTGTTTCCCATTAACATCCGGGCGTCTGTGCCCCACACACGAGACTGTCGAGCCAATCCCGGCCGCCGGAATCCATGCACCTATCATCCGGGCACCTGGCGCTTACATACGGGACTGTAGCATCTCGACTTCAGTGCCCACGCCAATGTGTCGCCCGTTCGCATTCTGAAGGACGCGGGTTCGATTCTACAGTCCTACATGCCAGACAAAGCCTAGCCCGCTTCCTTCGAGAATACGGCAGGCCTTCACGTTCGCCACTCACCTCGTGTTCGCTGTCACAGAGGAGAAAGGAGAAAAGGAAAGTTTAGTAAATAACAACGCATCTTTTAAAGTTAAGCAACGATGATCTTGTTTCATATTGAGATGAGTGACCTGAAAAAAAAGTCGTTTTGTAAGGGATTATTTGAAATCAACCACGGTAATCACTTTCCCAACTGCAAAAGTCCGCTTATAAAGTTCTAATCAGTGGGGTGGGGGTCACAGTCAAGTCTGACGCAAGGTTCCAATCGACAGTCTAAACACTCCCAACAGTATCTCGCTCCAAAATCCAATATCCAAAATTATTTCGTTGTCACGCTCGTATCGACAACAAAATACTACTGCAGTCGTTCTGCCTGGTCTGTGAGAATAAGTCCTTTAAATACACCTCAATTTCACCACATCCGGGCTCCTCAATCATAATTTTCCGTGCAGCACGTGCGACACTCGTCAGCACGGCGCGACCACCTACATCCGGGCCGCTATGCTATTTCTTATTTCACTGATCGTCCACAGCTTTCACATTCTGAAGGAAGCGGGTTCGACCCTAGGTCAGTCCTACACGCCAGGCAAAGCCTAGCCTGCTTCCTTCGCGAATACGGCAAGTCTTCACGCCCGCCACTGTCTCTGTCACACCGTGTTGCACGAGGTAGGACTCCTCTCTCATTACAAAAATATTTCCGCCTGCAACAATATTACAGCAGTCTGGGTATTCCAAAGCTCCAACCGACAGGTCTGCTTCCAAAAAGTGCCAGTCCCCTTACAAGTGAGGGGGTGGCAATTCTATTTGCTTTCTGGATGAATAAGATCTTCCTGATTAACTTTAAGCTACAATGTTCCGGTCATCTCTAGAAGTTGGGGAAGCTCTAGTGCTCCAAATCCCTTAGGTAATTATGAACTTTTGTTTAGTAAATTAGGGTGACCCAGAAAAAACAGAAATCACAAATTTTGTAACAAAACTGTACAGTGTGACCCAGAAAAAACACAGAACCCAAATTATTTATTTATCTTATTTAATATTCATATTTTGGATTATTCGGTTTTCCTTATATTTCTTGGGGTTTAAATACAATAATATGTAAATGATCTTATAATATGTTAGAAGGCTCATAATAACCTTCCAGCGTGGGTACATATATGTACATGAAATAATCCAACAAAGAAATTATATATTATAACAAATACAGGCTTTATTTGCCTTTGCCCATGGAGAGCATACATACATGTCAAGGTATAATACGATACAGAACAGGTAAGACTAAGTCCTAAAGAAGTGATGAAGAATTTGTGAAGGAATGTCACTTACTGCTGGTTGGTTGGGGCAAAGCCCCCTACTTAATGCATATATACACCACGTCTTTATGCCAAGTGTAGTTGTTGCTGGGCCGAGAGAAAGAGGCTGGGAGTTTCCGGGCTACTGCTTAAATACCCCAGCCACCTATAGGCGAAAACCTGGTGGCAAGGGAAGAAAACCCCTTTGGACACATGTCCATCCCAGCATGGAATGACCATCGTTACAATACTCTATCGTTATAATACTTAATCAACACTTTGTAGATTCCATGCTCCGTCGGGTAGCCGCCGTTGTTGAGGTGAATATGAGGAGGTACTGTGGTAGCACTCTTTAATCTAGGGTAGTTAATGAAACACGGTATAAGCAAAACTGGTTTGTTCATTGGCTGAAGTTATTACAACACCGCGTAGATTCCATGCTACGTCTGGTAGCCGCCGTTGTTGAGGTGAATACGAGGACGTACCGTGGTAGCAGTCTTTAATTGAGGGTAGTTAAGGAAACATAGTCTAACCAAAACTGTTTTTTCATTGGCTGACGAAATTATTACAACACTTCGTAGATTCCATGCTACGTCGGGTAGCCGACGTTGTTGAGGTGAATCGAGGAGGTGCCGTGGTAGCAGTCTCTAATTTTGGGTTGTTAATGAAACACGGTATAACCAAAACTGGTTTGTTCATTAGTGTCTTGTGTTTTGTTGAAATTAGTCCAAGACCTCATAGATTCCATGCTTTGTCGGGTAGCAGACGTTATTGAGGTGGATCGAAGAAATAACAAGGCAGCTGTCTCTCGTTTAGGGTAGTTAAGTTTCTTTACCATTTTCAAAAGATGTGAATAGCGAGTACTTTTATTAAGTTCGACATCTAATAGAAACAGGGATGAAGAAGCAAAGTGTCATCAGGAAGTTCTTTTGTTTTGTATTCTTTGAAATGGGCAAAATGAATTTGGTTCGAAGATTATCAAAAAGATCTCTCTCTCTCTCTCTCTCTCTCTCTCTCTCTCTCTCTCTCTCTCTCTCTCTCTATCTCTCTCTCTCTCTTTTTAATTTGATTCTTGCAGACAAAATCTCGCAGAAATTATCCGACAAAGAATTTATATATAATAACAAATGCAGACTGATTTGTCTGAGCACATGGAGAAGACATACATACATGACAAGATACGATACGATACAGAACAGCTCGGACTAAGTCCTAAAGAAGTGATAAAGAGTTCATGAAGGAATGTCACTTACTGCTGGTTTGTTCATTCGCTGATGAAGTTATTACAACACCGCGTAGATTCCATGCTACGTCGGGTAGCCGCCGTTGTTGAGGTGAATCGAGGAGGTACCGTGGTAAGTAAAAAAAGTAAAGTCGTCGGGGCGGCCTAAAGTCGGTATCCGCCAATCAGCGAGGGAGTCTATCCCCTTTTCAATAGCACTAGACCAAAGAGATTGTTTTGGCATCTGAGGTGGAGCGTCACACCTACCATCAGCTCCTTACTTTCCCGCACAGATCCCTGTGCTACTCATAGGCTGAGTTGGTGAGGACCGGAATCGAACTAGGAACCATGTGGTTTTTAGCCGAACGCTCTAGAGACTGAGCTAACCCGAGGGTTGTTAATGAAACACGGTATAACCAAAACTGGTTTGTTCATTAGTGTTTTGTGTTTTGTTGAAATTAATACAAAACCCCATAGAGTCTATGCTTTGTCGGATAGCAGCCGTTGTTGAGGTGGATCGAGGACGTACCAAGGCAACTGTTTCTCGTTTAGGGTAGTTACGTTTCTTTACCATTTTCAAGTACTTTTATTAAGTTCGACATCTAATAGAAACAGGGATGCAGAAGCAAAGTGTTATCAGAAAGTTCTTTTGTTTTGTATTCTTTGAAATGGGCAAAATAAATTTCGTTCGAAGATTATCTAAAAGATCTCTCTTTTTTTTTCTTTTTTTTTAAATTTGATTCTCGCAGACAAAATCTCGAAGCGAAATTCTCAAGAGTGTTTCATGCTTTTTGAAAAACTATTCCGTATTTCTTTTTTTTCTTTCTCTTTTTCTTTCTTTATTTTTATTATTTTTTTTTTTTTAATGATTGTTTTAGAGAAAGGACAAAGTGGATTCACTCAATCAGTGAAATCAGCTTTACTTTCCAGACGATCAGATAACAGAACTGGACAATTTATCAAGCCAAGATAAAAAGAATTATCTTGAAAATAAACGCAAATAAAGTTTTTTTTTATTATATATTTAGAAATATCGGATTTTTATTCTTTTCTTTTAACTTAATCAGAAAATACACAAAAATAAAGGTAGATTACACTACACAAGCTTTTCCACCCAAATAAAAATAAAATTACACTTTCCTAGAAAATAAACCCAAACGTTTAAGGATATATGTAAAAAAAATACTCAGTCTTCAAAAATAAACCCAAGTGTTTAATCAAATCTTAAAATAGAATTACCCGTTCCAAGAAAATAAACCCAAGTGTTTAATCAAATCTTCAAATAGAATTATCCATTCCAAGACAATGAACCCAAGTGTTTAATCAAATCTTCAAATAGAATTACCCATTCCTAGAAAATGAACCCAAGTGTTTAATCACATCTTCAAATAGAATTACACGTTCCTAGACAATGAACCCAAGTGTTTAATCAAATCTTCAATTAGAATTACCCATTCCTAGAAAATAAACCCAAGTGTTTAATCAAATCTTCAAATAGAATTATCCATTCCAAGAAAATGAACCCAAGTGTTTAATCAAATCTTCAAATAGAATTACCCATTCCTAGAAAATGAACCCAAGTGTTTAATCACATCTTCAAATAGAATTACCCATTCCTAGAAAATAAACCCAAGTGTTTAATCAAATCTTCAAATAGAATTACCCATTCCTAGAAAATGAACCCAAGTGTTTAATCAAATCTTCAAATAGAATTACCCGTTCCAAGAAAATAAACCCAAATGTTTAATCAAATCTTCAAATAGAATTACCCATTCCTAGAAAATGAACCCAAGTGTTTAATCAAATGGGAAAATAGAATTACCCATTCCTAGAAAATGAACCCAAGTGTTTAATCAAATCTTCAAATAGAATTACCCGTTCCTAGAAAAGGAACCCAAGTGTTTAATCAAATCTTCAAATAGAATTACCCGTTCCTAGAAAATAAACCCAAGTGTTTAATCAAATGTGAAAATAGTATTACCCATTCCTAGAAAATGAACCCAAGTGTTTAATCAAATCTTCAAATAGAATTACCCATTCCTAGAAAATCAACCCAAGTGTTTAATCAAATCTTCAAATAGAATTACCCGTTCCTAGACAATGAACCCAAGTGTTTAATCAAATCTTCAATTAGAATTACCCATTTCTAGAAAATAAACCCAAGTGTTTTATCAAATCTTCAAATAGAATTACCCATTCCTAGAAATGAACCCAAGTGTTAATCAAATCTTCAAAGAATTACCCATTCCTAGAAAATGAACCCAAGTGTTTAATCAAATCTTCAAATAGAATTACCCGTTCCAGAAAATAAACCCAAGTGTTTAATCAAATCTTCAAATAGAATTACCCATTCCTAGAAAATGAACCCAAATGTTTAATCAAATCTTCAAATAGAATTACCCATTCCTAGAAAATGAACCCAAATGTTTAATCAAATCTTCAAATAGAATTACCCGTTCCAAGAAAATCAACCCAAGTGTTTAATCAAATCTTCAAATAGAATTACCCATTCCTAGAAAATGAACCCAAATGTTTAATCAAATCTTCAAATAGAATTACCCATTCCTAGAAAATGAACCCAAGTGTTTAATCAAATGTGAAAATAGAATTACCCATTCCTAGAAAATGAACCCAAGTGTTTTAATCAAATCTTCAAATAGAATTACCCATTCCTAGAAAATAAACCCAAGTGTTTAATCAAATCTTCAAATCGAATTACCCGTTCCTAGAAAATGAACCCAAGTGTTTAATCAAATGTGAAAATAGAATTACCCATTCCTAGAAAATGAACCCAAGTGTTTAATCAAATCTTCAAATAGAATTACCCATTCCTAGAAAATGAACCCAAGTGTTTAATCAAATCTTCAAATAGAATTACCCGTTCCTAGAAAATGAACCCAAGTGTTTAATCAAATGTGAAAATAGAATTACCCATTCCTAGAAAATGAACCCAAGTGTTTAATCAAATCTTCAAATAGAATTACCCGTTCCTAGACAATGAACCCAAGTGTTTAATCAAATCTTCAATTAGAATTACCCATTCCTAGAAAATAAACCCCAAGTGTTTAATCAAATCTTCAAATAGAATTACCCATTCCTAGAAAATGAACCCAAGTGTTTAATCAAATCTTCAAATAGAATTCCCATTCCTAGAAAATGAACCCAAGTGTTTAATCAAATGTGAAAATAGAATTACCCATTCCTAGAAAATGAAACCCAAGTGTTTAATCAAATCTTCAAATAGAATTACCCATTCCTAGAAAATAAACCCAAGTGTTTAATCAAATCTTCAAATAGAATTACCCGTTCCTAGAAAATGAACCCAAGTGTTTAATCAAATGTGAAAATAGAATTACCCATTCCTAGAAAATAAACCCAAGTGATTCATCACATCTGAAAATAGAATTACCCATTCCTAGAAAATGAACCCAGTGTTTAATCAAATCTTCAAATAGAATTACCCGTTCCTAGAAAATGAACCCAAGTGTTAATCAAATGTGAAAATAGAATTACCCATTCCTAGAAAATGAACCCAAGTGTTTAATCAAATCTTCAAATAGAATTACCCATTCCTAGAAAATGAACCCAAGTGTTTAATCAAATCTTCAAATAGAATTACCCGTTCCTAGAAAATGAACCCAAGTGTTTAATCAAATGTGAAAATAGAATTACCCATTCCTAGAAAATGAACCCAAGTGTTTAATCAAATCTTCAAATAGAATTACCCGTTCCTAGAAATGAACCCAAGTGTTTAATCAAATCTTCAATTAGAATTACCCATTCCTAGAAAATAAACCCAAGTGTTTAATCAAATCTTCAAATAGAATTACCCATTCCTAGAAAATGAACCCAAGTGTTTAATCAAATCTTCAATTAGAATTACCCATTCCTAGAAAATCAACCCAAGTGTTTAATCAAATGTGAAAATAGAATTTCCCATTCCTAGAAAACCCAAGTGTTAATCAATCTTCAAATAGAATTACCCATTCCTAGAAAATAAACTCAAGTGTTTAATCAAATGTGAAAATAGAATTACCCATTCCTAGAAAATAAACCCAGGTGTTTCATCACATCTTCAAATAGAATTACCCATTCCTAGAAAATAAACCCAAGGGATTCATCACATCTGAAAATAGAATTACCCATTCCTAGAAAATGTAATCCTAATTATTGAAGTCCTTACATAATTTCGTGTAATTTTTTTCTTATGTCTTCGGACAGCGTCCTCTCTCCATTGTGTCGAGTTGGGGAGAGCGTCCGCTCCCACTCTATCGAGTTAGGAGCATCCGCTGTTGAGTTAGGGAGAGCGTAAGCTCCAACTGAAGTTTTTCAGCTAAAAGGGTATTTTTTATAATTCTCTTTTATCATTGTCTACGTGATCATTAAGTTAAATTTAATATTGGAATTTTCAAATATCAGTTGTTTTCTAATGACGTAAATATCGGATGATTTTGTAACATTCCGATGGCGTACATATTTTCAATGAAATTTAAACCATTGTTTCTATTGTTGCTAAAATATTTCTAAACTAATATTTATTCGATTATCTTTTGTTTACATAATTCTAAACTTAACTTATACAATTGTAAAATGACTTGTTTCAGAAAACTTAATTATTTTAATGTATCCAATTCCACATGCACGTAAATAGGGGCAAAGTCCCCATTAAACAACAAATATTTCGTAAAATAAACATTGTAATGTATAATTTAGTTATATGTGAATTTGGGCAGCATTCTTTCATTTATACATGTATCATTAAAAAAAAGCACACGTCTCCTGTTAAACAATTTTATTAACGATCTTTTCAAGCTTTCTGGCCAACTTTTTTACATTTGGATGGGATCCGTGGATTCCCCATGTATTCTGCAAGTCCTCGCTAACTCAGCACATGAGTAGCACAGGGAAATGTGCGGTAAAGTGAAGAGCTGATGTGTGGGTGTGGCGCTCCATCCCAAACACTAGTGTTGCATACCCTCTTTACCGGCTCTAAATATCTATATGTTATATACTTCTCTTCTGGCCGGCTTGGTTCTTCTATCATCTATCTTCTATCTTCTAAGGTCTCGTCTGGTCTTCTATTGAGGATTCCGGGTCTGGTTTCGGTTGGGGATCACTCCTTATCAGAAGCCCTGTGTCATTGTTGTTTTAGTAATAAACACAAGACTTCGATTTACGATGATGTTACTTTATTCGTAGAACCCCAGACCAGACATCACGCAGTGAGACTCACATCTTGCTAGCTTCGCTTCTAAGTTCTAACTAACTAACTGAGTTGCTTACCCTTCAACCGGAAGGGGGCTTTCTATCGTTCCGATTCTCACGATCATCCCCAGAACGCAAGGTCAGAGTGAGGTCAAACGCTGTCACTCACTCTCAAGGCCATCAGCTGCACTAATATGATTTCTACACTATTGTCATAATCATTAGGTATCTAATGATTATGTAACACTAGAACAATCTACTTGATCTAGCGCTAGTGAAAATGGGATAGACTCCCTCGCTGCATGGCTGATACCGATATTAGTTAACCCTGACAACTTTACATTTTATGTAGAGTAGTGTTGCTTTTTATTTTATTTTTATTTTCATTCATTTATTTTATTTTTTTTTAGAAATTACCTTTGACGTATTCCCTAGTTCCTGACATTGTGTCTGTAACGAAGACTCATTAGAGAAAAGTATTATGTCGTAATTGAGATAACATTTGAAATACTTTATAATGTAGACAAGAAGGCGTAGCGAGAATTCGACTTATTTGATTATATGAAATGATACATTACTTTTCTTATAGGGAGCGTTGACATTTTTCGTTATAGAACAAAAACAGGGGCGCCTACTGTGGTGTAATATTCAGAGAAATGTTGTTTTTACTTGGAGCAATGCTGAGTAAGCTAGTTTGTGAACTGTATCTTCTTACTGTGAAAGTTAAGTAGTAATTCAAAATGAATTAGATACCTTCTGCATTTAATATCAATTCCTTATGGGTTATCTAAAGCCAGAAATTGATTAATTTCTAAATGTTTCATTGTAATTATAACTACTTATTCAATTGTCCATTGCATTTTTTTAATTGCAGTTTTTATCAATAATAATTTGTTTGCAAATAGGATATCAAGTAGTCCTATCCAAAACAAATAATTTACACACAGTTCTATAGTATCAAGTATTCCTATCTAATCTTATTATAATGGAGATTGTGTGTTTTTCTGTCTGTAACCGAAACTAAATCACTACTCGAGTCACAATTCCCTTAGTTATTGACGTCACATTCACCATGAATTTATCCTTATTTTAACCTCAATTATTAATAAAATTGTTTTACATTATTATTACTGTTAACCATATCTACATGCTAACAACATGCAATTGTATTTATATATACAACAAAATAGCGGTTTACAGTGTGAACGGGAAGACTAATTTGCATATTGATATTAAAAATGTGATTTTAATAGATATATGCTTAGTATTATTGGTTTCAAACTGTTTGGCTTTATTTTAATGAATATAAGCAAAAATCTCTTCAAAAAATCTTAAATGTAATCCATTAACAAGAAAAGATAAGTGTCATTTTATTCTTTACTTCCTCTTTTAACTAAATACTTAAATTAGAAAAAATAACAATGAAAGACAAGAGTGATGGAAGAGTAAATTTCAGTTGTTCTATTTTTCGATTATATCCCCCTCTGTTTCAAATCTTTTTATCTGCATTCTTATTTAGTTTCATTAGCGTTTGTGATTTAATACGATATTTCATTACATTAAAACTTAAATACTTGCACCCGGAGGGTGCATATATTTGCTAGTATTAATAATTTAGACACAATTATTTGGTGTTGAATAACTATTTTTATACAACAATAATTTTCTTGCATACAGTAATGATTTCATGTATTCCTATCCAATACTAATAATTTTCAGACAGATCTATTTGTCCCATAGTTGAGACCCTGACAGGTACTACCACACCAGGTCAAAATGTACCTGGGAGTAATGGCAAGAATGGAGTACTCGACATTGTGTCTGTAACGAAGACTCATTAGAGAAAAATATTATGTCTTAATTGAGATAACATTTGAAATACTTTATAATGTAGACAAAAAGGCGTAGCAAGAATTCTACTCATCTGATTATACGAAATGATGAATTACTTTATATAGGGAGCCTTGACATTTTCCCTCTCAGAACAAAAACAGGGGCGCCTACTGTGGTGTGCAATTCAGTGTATTTGACTTTTAGAGCATCATAGATGAGATCAATTCTTCTATTTGGTGGCGCGTGACATAATGGTTAATTTCGTAGGATCGTCGACCCGAGTTCAAATCCTTGATAAGGCTGTTTGTATTTCGCATAGCGCTAATACCCTTGGGATAGGTATGAATCCAACTATACTCCCACCAGCTATAGGTAAATAGAAACAAACCCACAACAGCCAAAAAACAGTTTGTTAAGCCCCTCTCTCCCACTAAAAGTGTATATACATATATATACATATACCAGTGGAATTTAAACCATTGTTTCTATTGTTGCTAAAATAATTCTAAACTAATATTTATTCGATTATCGTTTGTTTACATAATTCTAAACTTAACCTATACAATTGTAAAATTACTTGTTTTAGAAAACTTAATTGTTTTAATGTATCCAATTCCACATGCACGTAAATAGGGGCCAAAGTCCCCATTAAACAACAAGTATTTCGTAAAATAAACAAACATTGTAATATATAATTTAATTATATGTGTATTTGGGCAGCATTCTTTCATTTATACATGTATAATTAAAAAAAGCCAAGGCCAAAAGCCCAAGCCAAAAACGCAGCAAGGATAACCCGAAGCCAAATGTTTTTAGACTTTATATTGTTTGATGCAGGAATATTGGGGAATAAGAAAAACTCTGGTAAACAGGGCTGTCTTTGGCCCATCCACCAAAGCCTTTATCATTTCACAATGATACCAGCACTGGAAAACGCGATCAAAAAAATGAAATAAAATAAAATAAAAATATAAAGTCCTCAGGCGACCCCCACTGCACTTCCAACCTATACCAACATATGCTCATATTATGAACAGAAGAATTGTAAACTCTCGAAATAGGCATAGTTAGATAAAATTAATGAATCTAAAAGCTATTTTTTGGTTTGGTTTGGTTTGGTTTGTTTTGTTTTACGGCATATCAACCTCAGTGGGTCATTTAATGCCCATAAAATTTTGAAATGAATCAATTCTTAATGGATAATACAATTTTTTTATAAATACATTTTTCTATTTAACCCATAGATGAGACCCTAACAGGTACTACCACTCTGGGTCAGAGTGGACCAGGGAGCAATGGTGATGAAGGGGTGCTCCAAAACTGGAACCTCACCATCAGATAGAGTTTAACGTCATTCCAAGGACATGTAGACCCGCAGCCACCGCCTTCTTGTATCCATATGATAAAAAGGCGTTGGGGCTTGCCATAAGGGCAATAGGGAAGCTATTTTTAAAAATTCTAAACCTTGAATGAACACCAATGTATACATTTTTAAAATCTTTTTAAATTAAAAAAAATCAAAGAAATTAAAACTAAAAAGGAATCAACAGCTTTCTTACACAGCCTGAACGAGAACCCCCCGCCAAAAAAAAATCGCTTCTGTATCAGAGTGAAGCCACAGCAAGTACCAGAGCAATTTCTAGTAGGGCAGATTGGACTCTTCAACCTTTTTTTTATCGATCCTGTCTAGGGGAAGAACAACTCTGAATTCAAACCTGTTAAACCCACTTAAGAAATTGACGTTGTGTCGCATCCTGCTAGTGCTGAGGGTTTTGTGTATATATATATATATATATATATATATATATATATATATATAATTATATATGTAATGTATGAGTAGTAGCTTACCGGTGGGTACGAGTACGATCGTTGGAAGCGCACAGTATCCAGGGGTTAAGACTGAGAAAAAACAAATACGAAGTGTTCAATACAATGTAGAGCAAAATTTTATATATATATATATATATATATATATATATATATATATATATATATAAACAAAATAGATATTAATTATCATTTTTTTAAAGTTATATCGATTTTCGTATTTTATTTCAACTATGCGTATTGAGTATTTTTCTAGAAAATTCCTTTTGATAATTCTTTAAAATTCTTTGCGTTTTTGAACAATTCTAAATTTTCTACAACGAAGCCATAAAAGGAAGTTATTTGCAGCCTCGGCTTGAGAAAAGGAAAGAAAAAAAGTCTTGAAATTCCTAACAAAAGCAGTCTGATTTGTATGATTAAACAATGACGTTGCATTTAAATCTTATTATAATGGAGAGTCGGTGTCTTTGCATTTCTAACCAAAACTATGTCTCTGCTTACGTAAGAATACTCTTAATTTAAGTCTATCAATGATTTTTTTTAAATTATTGTAAAAATCATTGATGCATAAAATAAATCTTATGTGTCAATAATAGCTCAGGTTAGTCGGTAGTGTTTCCGACTTGAAACTACAAGGTTCCGGGTTCGATACTCTCCAGGACTCTTTAGAGTATTCTGGCAGATTGCAACAGTGCAGTATTCTGGATGGTCTCGATTCTCCCTCAGATCTTCCAAACTTTTTTCCAATCTTTTTGGGACCGTTCCAAGTGCACCAACTACAATTGGTATAACTTTTTCAGTTCTCTGGTAAGGTCCAGGTATTTGTTCATTTTTTTCATATTCCTTTAGCTTCACCCTGTGATCTGCTGGAACTGCAAAATCCACCAGTTGACAAGTTCTTTCTTTTTTGTTAATCAACACTAGGTCTGGTCTTCTTGCTGGGATAAGGTGATCAGTTTTTATCTCAAAGTCCCAGAGAATTTTGTGCGTTTCGTTCTCAATAACAGATACATTTTGTTGTATGGTCAAAATTAATTTTTTGCATAGTTCTCAGTGGATCTCCTTTCCAACACAGTCATGCCTAGTTTTGTACTCTCGTTGTACTAGTTTGCTACATTCGCATAGTACATGGTTTACAGTCTCATCTCTATTACCGCATAGTCTACATTCATTATTATTATTATCTTCTTTTGAGTTTTCACATCAGCATTAGCTGATGGTCTTTCACTGAAGTCTGAATGACAGCAAGTCTCATCAGGTCTCCAGGACTCTTCTGAGTATTCTGGCAGATTGCAGCAGTGCAGTGTTCTGAATGGTTTCAATTCTTCCTCTGATTTCCAAACTTTCCAAACCCTTTTCCAATCCTTTTGGGACCGTTCCAAGTGCACCAACTACAATTGGTATAACTTTGACTTTCATATTCCATAACTTTTTCAATTTATTATTATTATTATTATTATTATTATTAGCAAATATATGCACCCTCCGGGTGCAAGTATTTAAGTTTTATTATAATAAAATATCATATAAAATTAGAAAGGCTGATGAAACTGAATAAGATACAGATAAAAAGATTTGGAACAGAGGGGGTATTATCGAAAATTAGAACAACTTTTAAACTAACTCTTCCATCATTTTCCAATACTCCCGTCTTTCATTGCTAAAATTTCCTAATTTAATTATTTAGTTAAAAGAGGAAATAAAGAATAACATTACAGTTATTTCTTCTTGTTAAAGGATTTCTTTTAAGATTTATCCCCGAGATTTTTGCTCATATTCAATAAGATAAAACCAAACAATAAGAAATCAATAATACTAAGCATATATTTATTAAAATCAAATTTTTAAGATCAATATACAAATTAGTCTTCCCATTCTCACTGTAAGTCGCTATTTTGTTGTTTATATAAATACAATTGCATGTTATTAGTATGTAGATATGATCAACAGTATTAATGATGTAAAACAATTTTATTAATAATTGAGGTTTAAATAAAAATAAAATCCTGGAGAATGTGATGTAAATAACAAAGGGGATTGTGACTTGAATAGTGATATAGTTTCGGTTACAGACAGAAAAACACACAATCTCCATTATAATAAGATTATTATTATTTAAGGTAATGGTACGATTTTTCCAAACCCTTCTAAGGAAAATATTACGGCTAACCGAGGGAGGTAATTGCATATACTGATGTCTTTAGACTGTAACCTTTCTATTTCTGAGATTTAATTTTTTTCTATTCGGAAACAAGGTTTTCTAAAATGTTTCAAAAGTTTCATAGCTTAAAGGAAAGTATATGATATGCAAATCAATATAATAAGACAATCCTGCAATTAAAGTATGAAAGGACACTCGTATCAAAATTGAAATTCGAAAGGAAATGAAATGAAATGATTACAAACTACAAAATAATATAACCAGGCCATTGTTTTTACTGTATCATTATTTTAAGCCTATAATTAGTTTCTTTGTCAATTGTGTTTCACAGAAATTTCTTTGAAGGATTAAATTGAAGCCCAATAATGTCTTCAATAATTACACTGGTTTACAAAGATATTGAGGCAAGCACAAAAATAGCTGTTTTAACCTAATTTGGGGGTGCTGAATTCAGATTTGAAATACGTTTATACTCATCACCTCTAGCTTTTTAGATATGCATACTGTACATTTTGTACACATACTGTACATAAAGGCGTATATGCATTCAGGGTTAATTTCTAATATTGTGTGACTTATGTCTTCTTTTTTAGTTATCATGCAATAAATGTAAGTGATAGCATTACATTATATATATATATATATATATATATATAGCTATGTATCAAGACGGATTTTGGCAGTTAAGCGTAGCCAACACGTCTCAATCAACAACCAGTAGTGCATGGCCAGTAGTGCACTGGCAGTCAGCAGATCATCTAAGAAAACACATTTCTAACTGTCTGCGGTACTAGGAATTGTGTACATTGTGTCATCCAAGTATATTTATTCCGTCAATGTTCTTTATCTATCCAGTTTTATCTGTAATAAGCTGTTGCAACTGTTGAAATAAGCACGTATATACTCTGTATATAGTAAAAGGAGACTATTTAAAAGACAGAAAACTAGAGGTGATGGAGCAAAACTGTTTATAAATTTGAATTCAGCACAACCAAATTAGTAAAAAAAACACCTATTCATATTTTGCCTCAGACAAAAAATATTTTTTTGTAAACCAGTGTTATAGTATGCATTTTTGAAGGTTAACAACTATTAATTATGGAGATTCGGTCTACATTTGTCTTTAACCAAAACTGCGTCACTGATGCGTCAAAAAACCGAAAAATCGTCAATACACAAAGTAAAGAATAACTCTGTAAAGAATAAGAAGCTTGTGGATTGAAACAATATTCTTATTCAATTGATTGAATATACCTAGAATCTGTGGCTGTAGTGTAATTATTATGGTCTACGGGGAATTGGGGATTGAAAAGAAAACGTATTCGGATTTCTGGAGAAAGAGAGGAAAAAGAAATAAGAACAAAGAGATGTTAAAGTTTGGAACTCAACTGGCTCACGAATAGTTGTATATTCTTTCTTCTAGCGTCTGGACTTCGTCTTGGGGACTTCGTGTCTGGTCTTCCATTGGGGATTTCTCTTTATCAGGAGCCCTGTATTTTAGATAATAACCCAAGACTTCGATTTGCTTTAGATCATATTTTATTCCGAAATCCCCACCAGACTACCTGCGCAGATTGAGTCGGCCGTGCACTTAACACGACTTACTACCTTCGTGGTTTGGCCAATACTGACTAAACTCTCTTTCTAATCTAAACCGGAAGAAGTTCTTCTCCATCGATTCTCACGGTATCCACCGGAAGGATCAGGATGAGGTCAAGCCTTGTCACTCAATCCTTCAAGGCTGCCGGCTGCAACTTATAACAGTCATTTTGGTTTTTACACTACTGTAAATAAGTGTTAGGATACTAACAATTATGTAACAGAATGACCCCGGAATAAGATTTAAGTTCCGGGTCTTGACCGGAAGCGAAAGTTGGGTGAACCTCCTACCTCGGAACGAGAAACGAAAAAAGAGGAAAATCGGTCTTTTTCGGCTGGGCTTGGTGGGAGTCAGACGTGGCCTCCGGGTTCCCCGTATGGGTTTTCGCATAGTAGTACCGAACATGATTTATGATAGAATAGTTTGACCTTACTCTCCGTCTCTGTCTCTGTCTCTGTAAATAAATGAAATCTAAATGAACTGGGTATAAATGTATATATATATCATTTCCGCTTTAGAAATGTAGCGATTAAATATTGTCCTATATTTGACAGCTGCCTCTGGCCGTACAGGTTAAAGGTTTGGCGAACGAAAGTTCATTCGGGTCTCGAACCGGCCAGGGGTAGCTGTTACGATATAGCCACACTGATGAAAGGTGAACCTCGAAACACGTGTCTGTGGATTACTTATTATATATATATATATATATAATTTTCATGACTCAAACGGCAACCCACGCGTCTAGAAATAAATAAACAGCCCCTTGCGACTACACGACTGCGTATGTTGTTTCTGAACACACGACTATTATTACTACTAACGTATACTACTACAACTTGAATTTGGCCCTATGCAACATATATCGTTCTGTCACCAAAAATCTTTTTTTTTTTTTTAATTTGCTACCCAGTGTAATTGATCATTCTAAAAAGTTGTTCTTTTTTTTTCTATCTTAGGATACAATTAAATCAGATTGATTGGTCGAAGTGTCGGCGAGAATCCTTTGTTAACTTTCTGAACTTTCTTTTTTAGAACCTTTTCCGGCAATTTATCAAATCACCTTAATGGTAACTCTTCCCCTGGTCAATAGTGTATTCGTTGTTAGATGAGGCTCCTCAGCTTCCCACACAATTAAATTGATGGCGCTTTCCTTTTTACTTAGATAATGCAATCACACTTTTGAAAAAAAAAAAAAAGAAAAGAAAATTCCATCCTTTGTTTAATACCTTTTACCCAGAACACTTTAACCCTTTACATAGCAACCGAATTATTTCTTCGATCACCAATGCCTTTTACGCTAAAACACTAATCGTGTTTTGTTTTTTTTCGTTAAACATACGGTTCTGTTTTATCCTTTTCTTTTTTTTAATTAAACGATGACGTAGTTTTTGGTATTGTTTCTCATCATCATCAAGTTGTCTTGTGTATGACCTTAAACTTCAGGGTGAGGTTCTAATTTTGGAGCTCCTGGTAGTGTGGAGTTTCCCTTCATCACCATTACTCCCAGGCCCGCTCTCTCACGAGTGGTAATACGTTTTAGGGTCCCATGTTTGGGCTAAATAAAAAAATGAGTTTAAAGAATGTGTTATAAAAAATTGAATCTTAAAAAACACCCATCAACACCATTAAACATACGATTCTGATTTATCTTTTTTAATTGTAAAAAGAAAAATTGGTTGAGAATAGAGGAAAGTGTGGATATAACAACACATACACTTGAAGTCAGTTGATATTTCGCCTCATAGTATGAAGCTTTTTCGAAATTTTATTGACATAAGTACTTGTATATTCTGCTTTTATAGGAAAAGGTAAATGGGTGAAATCTACGTAGTTTTAGCATTGTTTCTCATCATCAAGTCAGTCTTGAGTATGACCTTAAACTTCATGGTGAGGTTCTAATTTTAAAGCTCCGGTAGTGTGGTGTTTCCCTTCATCACCATTACTCCCAGGTCCACTCTAACCCGGAGTGATAATACGTTTTAGTGTCCCATGTTTGGGCTAAAAAATGGGTTTAAAGAATGGGTTATAAAAAATTGAGTTTAAAAAACACCCATCAAGAATGAATAAAACAAGACATTTTCTGCATAAAATAACCCAACAAGGGTTGACATGCCGTAAAGACCAACCATGATCAAGGTGGAGGTCTTTTACACCCTGAGATTATGCGATTGATTAGATTAGGAAACCAGAGGTGTCGGTGCGTTTTTCTGACTGCTCGAAACAGCGGTAATGTTGACTTATTTTGGATATACTTATTTACTAAGCCTTTGCTTAGATGTGGCACAAGGCCAGAAGTTTGGAGCACCCAGTGAGAATCGAACTCACTAACAATGGTCTGCTAATCTAGCTTGCTAACCATTACACCATGTGAGGTGCCCTTAAAAAACTAAGCACAGCTTAGGTTTGGCACAAGGCCGCAAGTATGGGGCATCCAGTGAGGATCGAACTCACTATTTAGCAGCAATGGATATGCAATGGATTAGCATTCTAACCATTACACCACGATAGGACGCCATCTTTTGGATATAAGGGGTATACTGGATCCTCGCCCATACTTATAGACTAGTCAGAACCCTATGATCAAACTCTTGGCCAATCACTGGCAGTACTCTGAGATTGATACAATATTTAAACTGACCTACTGGTCATAATTACTGCGACATTCATGGACGACGGAATAGGATTAAATCAGGACCTTTACCAATACGCAGGATAGGACTTATACGCTTACCAAAGGATTCCATAAACATAGGACTTTCTCTAAGCCCTTTTCAACTGGCCAAGGATGGCATTTAAAAACTTTACAACAATTATGGGGCATCCAGTGAGTATCGAACACGCTTTTCAGTAGTAACGTTTGACACAAGTATGATGTGACACAGGGTCGCAATTATGAGGCATCCAGCGAGGTTCGAACACGCTTTTGAGTAGTCGATTTCGGCAAGAAAAACACGTTAAGAAAATACCTCGGACAACAAATTGCAGAGTCTATCATTTTATTGTCAGCAGCATCTCCGAGTTAACACGGACTTAGGAGAGAGAGAGAGAGAGAGAGAGAGAGAGAGAGAGAGAGAGAGAGAGAGAGAGAGATTATATTAGCAGTGACCCTGGTGAACGTGAATGCATTAACTAACAACACTTTTATTATTAACTAACTTTTCTGACTAACATAGCGCGCATGGAGATGAGACCAGCCTAAGCAGAGACATCTCTTCTGCTTCACATCCGCTTATCAAAGGATTCTATAACACATGACTTTCTTTAAGCCCTTTTCAACTGGGCAAGGATGGCATTTAAAAACTTAACGTATTGAACAAGGGTGACTGGTTGTATATTATATTAACTCACACAACAGAACTTTAATTTTTGTTTTGTTTCATAGTGCGAGAAGTAGATTTTACAACTCATAGTGGCATGTGACATATTGAAGGTGTGGAGGCGCGTGGTCTAATGGTTAGAGTCGTAGGAAATGGACTCGGGGAACCGAGTTCAATTCCTAGACGAAGCTTGTTTACATCACATGGTGCTAATACCTTTGGGAAAGATATGAATCCAATTCTCCCTCCAGCTATGGGTAAATGGCAGCGCAGACTGGGCCCTTTAACCATGGCTTGTTAACCAGTCTAGGAGAAGGAAAAATGAATTAAAACCTGCTAAACTCCGCTTAAGAAATTTACCTTGTGTCGCATCCTGCTCGTGCGGAGGGGTTGGTAAATATATACATATGTATATATATGTATACTAGACAAAACGTGACCCATTGGGTCAACCATTCAGCTCTAGGTAGATAATTGAGATTAGGGAAAAGGGAGTTAACAAACCGAATAAAGTTTTTTTCAAAATAAATACGGCCGGACGAAACCTTAAAATCATTTTGTTAGGAAATGTTTGACCCCATGTAAGCTATGGGTTGCTGGTTGTGAAATTTAACATAAAAATGCATTTCAAATTCTCCTGGGTCTCTCTCTCTCTCTCCCCCCCTCTCTCTCTCTCTCTCTCTCTCTCTCACTCTGCTGAGAAACTAACATCATATAACGAGGAGGTAATCAAGAGATACATAGAGGGGAAGAAAGAGATAGACACAGATTAAAGTAAGAGATTGGTCAGTTTTTGACTGAATTGGAAATTACGACTAATTAGAACCAATTAAAACATTTTTTTTCAAACATAATTCAATGCTAATGTTACATAATTATTAGATTCCTAATACTTGTGTACAGTAGTGTAGAAACCAAAATGGCTGTTATAAGTTCAGCCGGCGGCCTTGAAGGATTGAATGACAAGACTTGGCCTCCGTTTGATCCTTCCGGTGGATACCGTGAGAATCGGTGGAGAAGACCCTCTTCTGGTTTAGATTAGAAAGAGAGTTTAGTCAATATCGGCCAAACCACGACGGTGGTAAGTCATGTTAAGCGCACTGCCGTACTCAATCTGTGCAGGTAGTCTGGTGGGGATTTCGGAATAAAATATGATCTAAAGCAAATCGAAGTCTTGGGTTATTATCTAAAAACTACCAATGACACAGGGCTTCTGATAAAGAGAAATCCCCAATGGAAGACCAGACACGAAGTCCCCAAGAGGAAGTCCAGACTCTAGAAGAGACGCTAGAATAATATAAGTAAGAAAGTAAGGAAAGAGTATGCAACACTAAAAGTAAGGAATAATGTAGTATAATTTTCGTGTCATTCAACTAAACAGTAAAAAAACCTTTAAGATTAATTCAGCTTTAGTATAATAATAGATTGAAATGAAGGTGCACTTGAGATAAAAGACAACTAACATGCACAATACAACTTGAAGAGATTCGTTCTTTTTATAGATTATCCATTCCGGTAGCATCTAGCGGTCAGGTTCCCATTCTGGAGCTCTTGGGAGACTGGTATACCCTTTGATGGCATTGGTACCAGGTTCCTTCCTCAATAGTCAACAATTATGAATGAAACAAAACGTCTTCATTATAGAATAACCGAAAAAGTGTCTGTTAGATTTTACCAACTAAAATAGTTCCTTCAGTATATAAGGCTAATGCCTATGTCGCTTTACCAGAACTACATGGTAACATTACTACGCGACGACCACTGGTGCTATGCTTTGTCAACTAAGACAACATACACAACGTCAACTCATATTGTTAAGTAAAGATAAATTGTATCGAATATTTTTTTTTAAATATGTGATAAAATGTTGATAAATGTTGCTTTCGTTTTCTCTGTTTTAATGGTACTACCAAAAACTTTTAAGTTTTTAATATTAAATACTAGAAGTGTGTTTAAGTTTTAAGTTTTAATATTAAATACAGAATTGTTTAAGTTTTAATATTAAATACTAGAAGTGTTTAAGTTTTAATATTAAATACTAGAATTGTTTAAGATTTAATATTAAATACTAGAAGTGTTTAAGTTTTAATATTAAATACTAGAATTGTTTAAGTTTTAATATTAAATACTAGAATTGTTTAAGTTTTAATATTAAATACTAGAAGTGTTTAAGTTTTAATATTAAGAATTGTTTAAGATTTAATATTAAATACTAGAACTGTTTAAGTTTTAATATTAAATACTAGAATTGTTTAAGTTTAAATATTAAATACTAGAATGTTTAAGTTTTAATATTAAATACTAGAAGTGTTAAGTTTTAATATTAAATACTTGAAGTGTTTAAGTTTTAATATTAAATACTAGAAGTGCTTAAGTTTTAATATTAAATACTTGAAGTGTTTAAGTTTTAATATTAAATACAGAATTGTTTAAGTTTTAATATTAAATACAGAATTGTTTAAGATTTAATATTAAATACTAGAAGTGTGTAAGTTTTAATATTAAATACTAGAAGTGTTTAAGTTTTAATATTAAATACTAAAAGTGTTTAAGTTTTAATATTAAATACAGAATTGTTTAAGTTTAATATTAAATACTAGACTTATTTAAGTTTTAATATTAAATACTAGAATTGTTTAAGTTTAATATTAAATACTAGAATTGTTTAAGTTTTAATATTAAATACTAGAAGTGTTTAAGTTTTAATACTAAATACTAGAAGTGTTTAAGTTTTAATACTAAATACTAGAAGTGTTTAAGTTTTAATACTAAATACTAGAAGTGTTTAAGTTTTAATACTAAAATACTAGAAGTGGCTACCCGGCGTCGCCTGGGTAAAGGGGAGATTTTTAATAAATGTTACTCTTGCAGATCCATTATTACTTATTACAAGTTAGATTCTCTCTGTTAAGCCCCATAAAATTATACATAAGGTTGCTTTTAATATATTTGAGAATAAAACAATTATATTAGGAATCAATAAAAGTCGACGGGGCGGCTAAAGTCGGTATCAGCCAGTCAGCCTATCCCTTTTTCAATAGCACTAGACCAAGGAGATTATTTTAGCATCTGAGGTGGAGCACCACACCTACCATCAGCTCCTTTCTTTACCGCACATATCCCTGTGCTACTCATACGCTGAGTTGGCGAGAGAACGGTATTGAACTAGGAACCTTTTGGTTTCTAGCCGAACGCTCTACCGATGAGCTAACCCGGATCCTTTAAATCAACAACACCAAGTACAAACCCGGTTTTGTTAAAACCGGTATGCAAATTATTCACACCTTATACACTAACACGTATAGACTTATTGTATCATTATGTATAGCAAATATGGTTGAGAATAGAGGAAAATGCATATAATAACACAGACAGTTAGATTCCGTTGATATTTCGCCTTATTATTGGACGAAGCTTTTTCGAAACTTTATTGGGTTAAGTACTTCATTACTTTATGATATATAACTCACATCGCAGGATTTTAAATACATTATTAATATGGGCTGTTTTGAGGCAAATCCATCTTAGCTAGACCTTTATAGAGACATTGTTAATAAAAAGTTTCTAATTGATATAGATAATAATTATTTCATTAATTCATTAATAAACATTGAGAATAAAACGTAAATAACTAAAGGAATTCTAACGTTGGTGGTGACGTAGTTTCGTTACAAACAGAAAGACACAATCTCCAATATGATAAAATTCGTTAAACGATTTATCACAATTTATCCAGGTAAAAAAGTCCGTGGAGTGACGTATTGTCGGTATCAACCAGGTAGCGAAGAGGTCTATCCTCATTTCTCTAGCGCTAGTTCAGGTGAGGTGCGGGCACCACACCTTTAGCTAGCTTCGCATTTTACTACGCAGACAAGATATCCCAAACTGTGAATCCTTTGGTTGTTCCTTGGTGCTCCTCAGTATTGCAAGTACTTCATCAGTGATTGCAAATGGACGCCTGTCAGTATCAGTGGTTAAGTAGTCAACCAATCACGCAGTAGGGCTGATGATTGGCTGATGTTTAAACCACGTGACCTCGCCTAGTATATAAGTTTAAGTGGTGTGTGATAGCACGGCTTATATCCACAAAATAATCCAACAACAACAACAGTTGAAGATAAAAATATACATTCATAAAGGTACAAAAATTTGAAAACTTAATGGCGTTTGCGACGAGACTCATCTGCTGAGGGTTTGAAGGTATTGGAATTAACTGGAAAAGAGGTCTCGCTGGTGTCTACTCAACGCTATATATATTTACCAACCCCTCCGCACCAGCAGGATGTGACACAATGTCAATTTCTTAAGCGGAGTTCAACAGGTTTGAATTCAGAGTTTTCCGTTTCCTAGACTGGTTACCTAGCCATAGTTAAAGATCCCAGTCTGCCCTGGTATTTACCCATAGCTGGAGGGAGAGTAGGATTCATACCTTTCCCAAGGGTATTAGCGCTAAGTGAAATGCAATTACCATGTCCAGGATTTGAACTCGGGGCGACGAGTCCATTTCCCATGACTATAACCATTATATTACGCGCTTCCTACTCAACGCTATAAGTGTCTAGTCATGGTATTCAATTTAGGTCCCAATATCGTATATTGTCAATTCGCCCTCTGGTGCCAGGGGCAGATAATTTACATATATAATTTGTTCCGATACTTATCACCTTCTACTTTGGCCCTTTCTTGGACTAGACGGGCGGTCAGAGAGCCCCCCCCCGATCAATCGGCTGGTCACGTAGCAACTATATGATTGATCAACCCCATTGCTCTTATGGCAAGCCCCAACCCTTTTTATCATATGGGTGCTAGAAGGCGGTGGCTGAGGGTCTACGTGTCCTAGGAATGACGTTAAACTCTATCTGATAGTAAGGTTCCAGTTTTGGAGGTCTGGGGAATGTGGAGCCCCCTTCATCACCATCGCTTCATGGTCCACTCTGACCCGGAGTGGTAGTACCTGTTAGGGTCCCATTTATAGGGCTAAATATAAAAAAAAAACAAGTTTATAAACAAAATTCATTATCTATTAAGAATGAATTCCTTTTTAAAATTTGTCGGCATTAAATGACCCACTGAGGTTGATATGCCGTAAAACAAGAACCAACCAACATCCTCATCTTTTTGGCCCAACGTGTATCTCTGTCCGGATTTAATAGCATTTTTGATTCCATCATTTTGTCACACCTAATATATAGGATGTCTTGAAATTTGACATTTCCACCTGTCTCGACAATTCGAGATGGACCTTGCTAAAAGAAGAGAAACGTAAAAGAAATCCGTCGAGTATGATTCAACGACTGAATAATGAGGCTATGAAATTAGATGAATAATAGTTATTGTTAAAAGATGTTAAAAAATTGTGAAGATAGACGAGAATATAAATGATATTCGATTTTTTTTTATCTGAGTTTATCACGACAAGGAAATTCACAAATCCTCTCAAAATTCAGGGCAATACGAACACAGCATGAAAATTTGCAAAATTACGCAGATCTCAAATACGTGGAACAAGTTTTTTTATGGGCGATAGAATAACGTGACTTTACACTCCACTGCGCTCCAAAAACAGAAATCGCAGCACTGAATGTAGTTTAGTCTCGCACCTAAGAAGATGTAATATATATATATATATATATATATATATATATATATATATGCCACAATATTAGCCCATATTCCCAACAAAAGACTACGACAGATTTTTGAAGCCTGTGAAATTTCGCATTTGC
Organism: Doryteuthis pealeii; assembly: GCA_023376005.1. Lineage (NCBI taxonomy): Eukaryota > Metazoa > Mollusca > Cephalopoda > Myopsida > Loliginidae > Doryteuthis > Doryteuthis pealeii. The sequence goes on along the minus strand of CM042171.1, from coordinate 42,758,064 downwards.
CCTCCCTTAATAATCGACATGGAGTCTTTATTATATCTCTCTTTCTAACTAAAATAGTCTTAAATAACTACAAAATACCAGGCTTTATTTAATTATTTATTTAGTTATCATTCCTACTTTGTCCCCTTTGTTCTCTTAAAAAATCAGTCCATTTATACTTTTTCTCGTCTTTTGCATTTCTTCGAGTTGCGTCACGCGTCATGACATCTTTCGCGTGCGTTGCCTTTCAAAAATATAACCCTGATCAAATACAGTTACACAACTAAAAAGATTTTCATCTCCTATGATCTATAAAAACATCCATCATTTTCTTCACCCCAAGATACATCCTGACGAAGGTTTAATGAAACTGAAATGTTTAAACATTGATAATTAAATTCATCATATTTTCGGAACACTTGTTTTTTTCAATATATATATATATATATATATATATATATGAGTGTACATAAAAAGATATGAAAACACCACAAAATGCTGTTAAAGTGAAAACATTTTATAACTTCGCTGATATTGAACAATATTTCGATTTTATGAAAATCATCATCAGAGCTTGTTTATACTCCGTGTGGTTAAGAGCGGAGACAAAAGTCATATGAGTTCAAAACAAAAACCTTGATGTTGCAAAAAGAAGAAAGAAAAAAGAAAAGTTATACAATAGATTCGAATGTGAGCACTTCCGCCGCATTTTTCTCGGTCATCAGATTATATATATATATATATATATATATATATATGTGTGTGTGTGTGTGTGTGTGTGTGTGTGTGTGTGTGTGTGTGTGTAGAATTAAACAAAAGACACGTCTACTGTTTAACAATTTTATTAACGATCTTTTCGAGCTTTCTGGCCAACTTTTTTTACATTTCGATGGAATCAGTGGATTAGTCCCCTAAAGTTTTTATCCCAAGTACTTTCGGCACTTGTGATCACCAGGGGTAATGTGTTTGTGTTCCATTTTTTTTTTTTTCACCTCCTAGTTACTCTCACCTCTGCTAACTTGGAAAAAACTGCTGTAAAAAAAATTGGCCAGAAACCACGAAAAGTTCATTAATATGTTTAAATGAAAGAATGCTGCCAAAATACACACACACACACACACACACACACATATATATATATAAATAATATATATATGTGTAATATATATATATATAAAAGCCAACTCCTCGGTACGAGTAGGATCACGCACATGGTCTATTCTTTAAGAGGGTTTAACAGATTTGAATTTAGCATTTTTCTTCTCCTAGACCCCGTTGCCAAGCCAAGATAAATGAGCCAATTATTCACCCATAGCTGGAGGGAGAATAGCAAGATGTATATATTTCCTAATGTTAGTAGCACTCTATGAAAACCGCCATCATCCTCCAGGATTTGAGGAGTGGTAGTATATGTTAGGATACCATCTATGGGTTAAATAGAAAAATATGAGTTTAAAAAAAAGTTAAAAAAATGAGTTTTAAAAAAGATCGCATATCCTTCTAGAATGAATAGAAAATCTCTTCGGCATAAAACATTTTTCTCTGTCCCATTTTCACAATGAAATAGACTAGCAGGACCTGTGGATATACCACAGTATGATGATTTAATGATTACAGCATCTTATATGTTTTGTTTTGTTTAATTTGGTTTGTTTTACGGTATATCAACCCAAGTGGGCCATTTAATGCCGATAATGTTTTGACATAAAGTCATTCTTAATGGATACTCAATGTTTTTTCTTAATGCATAATACAATAGTAACGTTGTGGGCTTTTTACCGCTACACTAAATCGTATAGTATACGTAACGTTATGTTGTGGGGCCCACTGCGTCTTCAAAACACACGGTACTATTAAGGCTCGTACGGTCGTGTATCAGGGGTTGACTACGCTCGTTCGTTTACAAGCGCACACAAATCTAGCAGTCTGCCTTCAAGCTCGCAAAGAAATCCTCCTTTCTCCTTTCGTTTATGGTCAAGCAAAACGTGTCACGTTTCACGACCGTGGGTCTTTAGTCACGGTCAATTTGACTTGTTGACAAGTATATATCTCCTTAGCATCAGTCAAGTATCTGTTCACGTTTGTTTGTTTAATGGCTTTCATTCATGATTTACCGTACGATTCTTTTGGCGTAGTAAATAAGGATGTGGGCAGTACTTCTTGCTTTTCATCAATTTATATTCTTAATGCAAGTTATTGAGAGAGAGAGAGAGCGAGAGAGAGAGAGAGAGAGAGAGAGAGAGATAGTCGGCTTCCTTAAATATGTTTTTAATGATGCTCTTAACTTCGTTCCAATTATCAGGCTTCACACTTCAGCGACACCAGCCTCAGTCGCTCGCCTCTGACTACTAACTCGGCCAAACTGCTAATTCCGACTCTCACAAAATCCGTAACCCGGCCGTCTAATCAAATCTGCGGCCCCAGACCAACTGATTCAAAATCTAAGGTTCCCTCATTATATAGAAATCAATGTCGAGCTTTCTAGAATCTTCTGGAACCTTTTGAACGTTCTAACTGTTTTACCAAATTACACGTGTCACTTAAGAGGTCAACGGGTCAACCATCCTTTCTTCTGACAAACCGATTAAACTAAATTTTAACAGCAGGATCCCAGACTCACTGGCTCCGAATAGATTCAAAGGTGATAATTAGAATTTCATATTATTCTTGCTCGCCCACTCCCGTAAGGTCTGAGAATCATGCTACATCCTATTAAGGTATCTCCGTGTCTGGCACAAGGCCACAAATATGGTGTTCCTAGGTCCATTATGCTACACAATTTTGTTTATAAACTCATGTCTTTCTATTCAACCCATAGATGGGACCCTAACAAGTACTACCACTCCGGGTCAGAGTGGACCAGGGAGCAATGGTGATGAAGGGGTGCTTCACATTCCCCAAACCTCCAAAACTGGAACCTCACCATCAGATAGAGTTTAACTTAATTCCCAGGACATGTAGACCCGCAGCCACCGCCTTCTAGCACCCATACGATAAAAAGGGGTTGGGGCTTGCCATAACGGCAATAGGGTTGGGAAAATCATATAGGTGCTAGGGCTTGACGTGATCAGCCGATTGATCGGAGGGGGCCTCTCTGACTGCCCGTCTAACCCAAGATAGGGCCAAAGTGGAGATTTGCAAGTCATGGACTGCTGAACCACCTGCATTCTATCCTTAAGCACCACGGGTCGCCACCCAAGGCCAACAGGTGGAACCCATTGGGGTAGTCTTACCACTCTGCAGAGGTGCAATCGCCCTAGCCGACAGGGTGGTAAGAGCTATTGCGAAATAGTTAAATATGTAAAAAGTATAATAATTTTGATTCAACTCTCTCACATTCTTTTTTTTTCTTTCTTTCCTTCTCTTCTTGTTTACATTCTGTTTGATTGGAACAGATTAGCGTTATTGCTTCCGCACGATAACCCCCCTCTCTATCTTTCCACATCTATCTTTCCATATATATATATATATATATATATATATATATAGAGAGAGAGAGAGAGAGAGAGAAAGAGAGTTACCAACCCCTCCGCACGAGCAGGATGCGACATAAGGTCAACTTCTTAAGCGGAGATTAACAGGATTGAATCCAGAATTTTCCTTCTCCTAGACTGGTTACCTAGCCATGGTTAAAGAGCCCAGTCTGCCCTGCTATTTACCCATAGCTGGAGGGAAATTTTGATTCATACCTTTCCCAAGAGTATTAGCGCCATGTGAAATGCCAACAGCTTCGTCGAGGAATTAAACTCGGGTCGACGAGTCCATTTCCTCCGATTCTAACCATTAGACTACGCCCCCCCCCATATAATTGAATAGAGAGTCGTCTTCAAAATACGACCATTACACCAAAGACCTTTTTCCCATGACTAAGATATTGTTCAGTCATCACATTACTATTAATATATATCTTTCTTAGAAAATCTCCATAAATGAGAGTATGGTAACATAGAAAAACAAAATTCACACCTTTTACCTGGTTCCTAATTAAATCTTAGAAAAGGATTTTTAAAAAAAATTCATATGTCATTTGAAATAGCAACGGCTGAGTGTTAGTCATTAAAAATTGTCATACCTGAGGCGGGAATGCTATATTTCTGAGAGATCTACTCCGAAGATAATTAACCCACTTTCGACTGAACTACATAAGAATATAGGCTGATATTTTACGTATCGAATTGGTTGAAAATATAGGTATAAATTGAAATGTGATATTTTTTTATACTTCGCACATCCATTCCAATTAATACGGAAGATTCAAAGATAGGTAATACAGGTTTTCCAGAAAAAAAAAATCGGCCATAATTTGAAATGTAAATATTTATCTATGCAAGCAAAATTATATACGTGGGTGAGTCAAAATGTAATGTTAATTTCATAATTTCATATAAAGTTTTTTGGTTAAATCGAACTTAACAGACCTAAATTCCACCATCTTATGTCACCCCGTCGAAAGAAAGAAAAATACCAAAAATCAGGGAATAAACCGAATCTAATGAAATTTTCAGTGTTGATATATTAATGAATAAAATATGTAATGTACAAGTTATCTTATTTAAAAACTATTACATTTTTTCAGGTCAGTTAACTTTGAACCACGTAACTTTGAGGTGCAACACAGATTCTCAAAGATACCTTGTTCAAAGTTAACTGACCTGAAAAAATGTAAAAGTTTTTAAATAAAATAACTGATGCATTACATATTTTTTATTCATTAATATATCAACACTAAAAATTTGTAATGTACAAGTTATTTTATTTAAAAACTCTTACATTTTTTCAGGTCAATTAACTTTGAACCACGTATTTTTGAGGCGTAACACAGATTCACAAACATACGTTGTTCAAAGTTAATTGACCTGAAAAAATGTAAGAGTTTTAAAATAAAATAACTGGTGCATTATATCTTTTATTTATTAATATATCAACACTAAAAATGTCATTAAATTCGGTTAATTCCCTGATTTTTTTCTTTCTTTCGGTGGGGTGACATACGATTGTGGAATTTAGGTCCGTAAGTTCTATTTAACCAGGGTTTTTTTTTTATAAAAGAAAACGACGTTAATGCACGTATAGGAAAGGCATGGGCCGCTATAAATAAATTATCGGTCATATAGAAATCCAATCTCACAGAGAAGTTAAAGAGACAGTTCTTCCAGGCCGTTGTCGTATCAGTGATGCTGTATGGCTGCACCACCTGGACCCTAACTAAGCGACTAGAGAATAAACTAGATGGGAGCTGCACAAGAATGCTGCCTGCGGGTGATCCTGAACAAGACGTGGAAACGACACCCTACGAGAAAAAAGCTGTACGGTAACCTGCCACATATCACCCAAACCATCCGAGTAAGACGGACAAGATACGCGGGACACTGCTGGAGAAGCAAGGATGAACTCATAAGCGACATCCTCCTGTGGAAGCCAGCACATGGACACGCCAGTGTGAGCCGACCAGCAAAGACGTACATTGATCAGCTCTGTGCAGATACAGGATGCTACATAGAGGACCTACCGAGAATGATGAACGATATGGACGGATGGAGAGAGATTGTCATGGATATCCGTGCCAACAGCGCGACATGATGATGATGATAACTTACATTGAGACCCTAATGACGCATAAGACCCTTTCCATTTCACTCCATTGAAATTGATTAGTGTTATCGCTTCCGATTTCGAATCCGACGAGTAAGACGCAATTTGCCAATATTCTCCTTCGGCATGACAAATGACAATTTCTCTCCCTTGCCTACCCTGCCCGTGAGATGACACGGTATACCGCCTGTGTCTGCCTCTGTCTGTCTGTCTCTCTCTCTTTAACTCCTCTCTCTACGTGAATAAGTGTAGTTGTGTTTAAGTTGTATAAATATTTGCTGTGAAAAATAAAAAGAGGAGGTCGATTTAATTGTTAAGACGCGTTCTATCTCTCGGTCTCTATCATTGTCACATATATACCCGTTTTGGAAGCGCGTGGTGTAATGGTTAAAGTCATGGGAAATGGACTCGTCGCCCCGAGTTCAAATCCTGGACGTGGTAATTGCATTTCACTTTGCGCTAATTCCCTTGGGAAATGTATGAATCCTACTCTCCCTCCAGCTATGGGTAAATAGCAGGACAGACTGGGCTCTTTAACCATGGCTAGGTAACCAGTCTAGGAGAAGGAAAACTCTGAATTCAAACCTGTTGAACTCCGCTTAAGAAATTGACCTTGTGTCGTATCCTGCTCGTGCGGAGGGGTTGGTAAATATATATATACCCGTTTGGCCCTGAACCAGGAGAAAAACACATTCTTTTTTTGCAATGTGCCGAGTAATGCTGTGATTGCCCGTCGCATTAGGAGTAAACTTGATGCGACGAATACGCAGTGGGGGCTGAATACTTCCCACTCGTTACATAATTGGCCGCGCACGAGCATGAAAACAAGGGATAAAATCGCCTCATTCGGTTGGACGTTTTACCGCATCCTCCATACTCACCACATCTAGCGCCTTCGTACTATCATCTATTCGGCCCCATGAAAGAGGGTTTGAGAGGCAAACATTATTCCAGTGACGAGGAAGTGAAATATGTAGTGAAGTAGGGGCTCAAAGAACAGTCAACAGAATTTTACGGGGCAAGGATACTTGTTCTCATTTGAAGGCGGAACATTGCCATTGAGAGAAACAGCGACTATGTGGAGAAGTAGGGATGTGATCCACAGAGGACCAGCTTCATTTTGATGAATGATACATGTTCCTCTGTTGGTAATTATACCTGTCCTAAACAAAATGGCATTACTTTTTGAAACCCCCTATGTGGAGAAGTAGGGATGTGATCAACAGAGGATCAGCTTTATTTTGATGTGTGATAATCATTTCTGTGTTGGTAATCATACCTGTCCTAAACAAAATGGCATTACTTCTTTGCTCACCTATGTGGAGAAATAGGGATGTGATCCACAGAGGACCAGCTTCATTTGATGTATGATACATGTTTCTGTGTTCGTAATTATACCTGTTCTAAACAAAATGGCATTACTTCTTGACTCTCCTATGTGGAGAAGTAGGGATGTGATCCACAGAGGACCAGCTTCATTTTGATGTATGATACATGTTTCTGTGTTCGTAATTATACCTGTTCTAAACAAAATGGCATTACTTCTTGACTCACCTATGTAGAGAAGTAGGGCTGTGATCCACAGAGGACCAGCTTCATTTTCATGTGTGATAATCGTTTCTGTGTTGGTAATTATACCTGTACTAAACAAAATGGGATTACTTCTTAACTCACCTATGTGGAGAAGTAGGGATGTGATCCACAGAAGAACAACTTCATCTTGATGTATGATACATGTTCCTGTGTTGATAATTATAACTGTCTTAAATAAAAAGGCATTACTTTTTGACTAACCTATGTGGAGAAGTAGGGATGTGATCCACAGAGGACCAGCTTCATTTTGATGTATGATACATGTTCCTGTGTTGGTAATTATACCTGTTCTAAACAAAATGGCATTACTTCTTGACTCACCTATGTGGAGAAGTAGGGATTTGATCCACAGAGGACCAGTTTCATTTTGATGTATGATACATGTTTCTGTGTTGGTAATTATACCTGTTCTAAACAAAATGGCATTACTTCTTGACTGACCTATGTGGAGAAGTAGGGATGTGATCCACAGAGGACCAGTTTCATTTTTATGTATAATACATGTTTCTGTATTGGTAATTATACCTGTCCTAAACAAAATGGCATTACTTTTTGAATTCCTTATATGGAGAAGTAGGGATGTGATCCACAGAGGACCAGTTTCATTTTATATATGATACATGTTTCTGTATTGGTAATTATACATGTCCTAAACAAAATGGCATTACTTTTTGAATTCCCTATATGGAGAAGTAGGGATGTGATCCACAGAGGACCAGTTTCATTTTTATGTATGATACATGTTTCTGTATTGGTAATTATACCTGTCCTAAACAAAATGGCATTACTTTTTGTTCCCTATATGGAGAAGTAGGGATGTGATCCACAGAGGACCAGTTTCATTTTTATGTATGATACATGTTTCTGTATTGGTAATTATACCTTTCCTGTGACTGAGTTGGTTAATTTGAATGCACTCCATCCAACGAAGAAGGATTTAATGAGTACATCGTTCGTATGGAATATGATATCAGTTTGTTTAGGTGAATGTACTGCGTAAGCCTTTATCATTCCCATCGTTCGTGATGAGTTTAAGTTAAATACACAACAGAAGAAAATCCTATTCGCATGAATTAAATTCAGATTAATCACTAGGGAAGAAGTGTATTTGTTTGCCAGCTATACAAAACTGAATGCAGAAATAACAAATTGTGTCTCTAATTAAATATGGGCGTCCGTCGTGTAAGATTCATAAAAGAAGGGAGATATGAAGTTTAAAAAGAGAAAGGTAGGATAGGTTGGTTTGATTTTACTGCATGCCAACGTACTGGGTTATTTTATGCGGAAGATGTTTTGTTTTATTCAGTTCTTGATCGATACTCGCTGTTTAAAAACATCTTTTCGCCGTTATTCAATCGTATATATTTGATTATACGATACATCTGATATATTCCGAGGGACCTCACATTAGTGAGGGGGGCCGGTGTGCAGTTATAACCGTTGAGAGGGGGCCCCGAAACGGTGCATATTCTCTCCTGATGATCCCAAAATCTATTACATAAAACTAGCAAATATATGCACCCTCCGGGTGCAAGTATTTAAGTTTTAATGTAATGAAATATCGTGTTAAATTAGAGGCAGACAAAAAGATATGTAACAGAGTAGGGGTATAATAGAAAAATAGAAATGAAACTTACTCTTCCATCACTCCCGTCTTTCATTGCTGAATTTTACTTATTTAACTATTTAGTTAAATTAGGAAATAAAGAATAAAATGACAGTTATTTCTTGTTAATGGATTTCATTTAAGATTCATTGAAGAGATGTTTGCTTATATTCATTAAAATAAACCAAACAATTAAAAATCAATAATAGTAAGCACATATTTAATAAAATCACATTTTTAATATCAATATGCAAATTAGCCTTCCCATTCACACTGCAAACCGCTATTTTTTGTATATATAAATACAACTGCATGTTATTTGTATGTAGATATGGACAACACTAATAAAAAGGTGAAGCAATTTTATTAATAATTGAGGTTATAAATAAAATCATGGAGAATGTGATGTGAATAACTATGTTAATTGTGACTCGATTAGTAATATAGTTTCGGTTACAGACAGAAAAACACACAATCTCCATTATTATAAGATATAAAAAAAGCAAACAAGAAAAAGAATCATGGAATTAAACTTCTCGTCGGTTTTGCAACTAGAATAAGGAGCATTCTACAGCTTTATGGTGAGTTTCCGTTACTTTTCAAGTAACTTTCTTCTTTTTTGACGTAATCATAATTGAGTTAAATCAGTTAATTTGAACCACGTATCTTTGAGGCATAACACAAATTCTCAAAGATACGTGGTTCAAAGTTAAATGAACTGAAAAAATGTGATATCTCAGTTAATGACGTCATTGATCTATTCGGCCCCATGAAAGAGAGTTTGAGAGGCAAACATTCCAATGACGAGGAAGTGGTATATGTAGTGAAGTAGGGCCTCAAAGAACAGTTAACAGAATTTTACGGGTCAGGGATACTTGTTCTCATTTGAAGGAGGACCAGCTTCATTTTGATGAATGATACATGTTCCTCTGTTGGTAATTATACCTGTCCTAAACAATTTTATGGATACTCAATTCTTTTTTTTCTTAACTTAATCATAATTGAGTTAAATCAGTTAATTTGAACCACGTATCTTTGAGGCATAACACAAATTCTCAAAAATACGTGGTTCAAAGTTAAACAAAATGTGAAATCTCTGTTAATGATGTTGTAGCGTTAGTTTGTATTCGCCTGGTGGAGTTGTCTGCCCCTTTTAGTTTGATGATGCCCGCTAGGGCACCAGAGTATTTAAGCGCCGGTTTCAAACACTTTCGCTCTCTTTTCCTGTTTTCAGCAACTACGAGCCACATGGGGTAGATTCTATCTAAACCCTCTCGTGGGGCTCCGCCCCCCCTTACATTACTGTAAGTCCCCACAGCATGGACTATTCCTAGTCTCATGACTGTACTCATATATATATATTTGTATCATTCATGAATGTGTCTATCTTTATTTGTGTACCCCTTTTTATATGTACTCTTTACTATGAACGTTGTATCAACTGTTATCCATGTGCTGTACATATTAAATGTCTTTGTCTATTAAAAAAATAAAAAAATAAAAATAAACCCTCCTTATAACTGGTGACATCCCGAAGTGATATGAACACTTACCCTTTTTGCCCAAGTCGACCATAAAAATGGTCGTAAAAGTACTCGGGACTTTCAACACGAACTTTTTTTAAAAAAAGAAAAAACGGTGACCCCCTCAAAGAAATTATTTCTTTTTTCTCCGACTGTTATGGACACATTTTTTTACAGCGCTGGATATCTTCTAAAAAAAAATTTAAAAAAAGATTCAACACCAAGAATTCTTTTTACCGAGAGGAAATGTTCAGCCATCAGCCAGGGACAGTTTGACACGTTCCCCCACCCCAGTGACACTGGCAGCTTCAATTCAGCGATTACTACTAAGGATACGGACATGGCCACACCATGTGACCCGGATTCCAACCGCAAGGCAACTCAGCAAAAATTTTTTTTGCTACACCTCAGAAAGTGAGATGTTCATCTAAAATGTCCATTTCGGGATTACGGTAGCTGTGCCTCCCAGACTCAAAGTACCGACCTTTAAAATTTCAACTCGACCTTGGCGTCGAAGACATTTAACCAGGTCAGCATTGAAGAATGGAATGAAGAGACGTTGAATTTCAAGTTTTTTATCCACACCACACAGAGACATTTGCTCCATACTTTTCCTCAAACTGTTGAAAATTGTACACCTGTACAGAAAATTTTATATGCTAAAAGTTGAACCTGAAATAATGTTCGTAAAAATCTTTTAACATTTGTTTCTTTTGAAACACCCTTTTAACGATTCCCGTCGTTTTTTTGGACATTTTGTGCCTTCCATTTTGTTTCCAGGAGAAAAATTATTCCTCAAGGATAAAAGCAGTCCTTATTTCAACTCAGGAATTTGGAAGAAAGTTGATTTCTTTAAATTGTAACCATACCACATAGGAGTTTTTCCCACTGGACTTATACATGAAAATTCTCTTGTTTGTATTTTAAATTACATTCCTGTTTTTCATATTTTTATTTTATAGTTTGCGGGAATATGTATATGCAAATTTTATTTCTCTGTTTTCAAAAGAAACAATTGTAAAAGATTTTTACGAACATTATTCAGGTTCAACTTTTAGGCAATATAAAATTTTCTGTACAGGTGTACAATTTTCATCACAGTTTGAGGAAAAGTATGGAGCAATGTCTGTGTGGTGTGGATAAAAACTGAAATTCAAACGTCTCTTCATTCCATTCTTCAATGCTGACCTGGTTAAATGTCTTCGACGCCCAAGGTCGAGTTGAAATTTTAAAGGTCGGTAGCTTTGAGTCTGGGGAGGCACAGCTACGCGTAATCCCGGAAATGGACATTTTAGATGAACACTCACTTTCTGAGGTGTAGCAAAAAATTTTTGCTGAGTTGCTTGCGGTTGAATCCGGGTCACATGGTGTGGCATGTTCCGTATCCTTAGTAGTAATCGCTGAATTGAAGCTGCAGTGTCACTGGGGTGGGGGAACGTGTCAAACTGTCCTGGCTGATGGCTGAAACATTTCCTCTCGTAAAAAGATTCTTGGTGTTGTATATCTTTATAATAAGAAGTATCCAGCGCGTAAAAATGTGTCCATAACAGTGCGGAGAAAAAAGAAATAATTTTCTTGAGGGGGTCACCGTTTTTTCCTTTTTTTTAAAAAAGTTCGTGTTGAAGTCCGAGTACTTTTACGACCATTTTTATGGTCGACTTGGGCAAAAAGGGTAAGTGTTCATATCACTTCGGATGTCACGCAGTTTAATAAGGAGGGTTTTATTTTTATTTTTTATTTTTTAATAGGACAAGACATTTAATATGTACAGACATGGATAACAGTTGATACAACGTTCATAGTAATAAGAGTACATATAAAGGTACACAAATAAAGATAGACACATTCATGAATGATACAAATATATATATATGAGTACAGTCCATGAACTAGGAATAGTCCATGCTTGTGGGGACTTATAAACAGTAATGTAAGGGGGGGCGGAGCCCACGAGAGGGTTTAGATAAGAATCTAGCCCCATGTGGCTCGTAGTTTGTGAAAACAGGAAAAGAGAGCGAAAGTTTTTGAACCGGCGCTTAAATACTCTGGTGGCCCTAGGGGCATCATCAACTAAAAGGGGCAGACAACTCCACCAGGCGAATACCAACTAACGCTTACAACATCATTAAACAGAGATTGTCACATTTTGTTTAACTTTGAACCACGTATTTTTGAGAAATTTGTGTTATGATCAGTATACGTGTTTCAAATTAACTTGATTTAACTCAATTATGAATTAAGTTAGAAAAAAAAGAATTGGTTCATAAATTGTTTAGGACAGGTATAATTAGCCAACAGAGGAACATGTATCATTCATCAAATAAGCCTGGTCGCTCCTGTGCAAATGAAGAACAAGTATCCCTGAACCCGTAAATTCTGTAAACTGTTCTTTGAGGCCCCTACTTCACTACATATACACTTCCTCGTCATGGAATGTTTGCCTCTCAAAATCTCTTTCATGGGGCCGAATAGATTCAATGACGTCATTAACTGAGATATCACATTTTTTCCAGTTCATTTACTTTGAACCAGTTCTTTGAGAATTTGTGTTATGCTCAAAGATACGTGGTTCAAAAATTACTGATTTACGTCAAATTATTGATTACGTCCAAAAAGAAAAGTTACTTGAAAAGTAACGAAACTACCATAAAGCTGTAGAATGCTCTTATTCCTAGTTGCAAACCGACGAGAAGTTTAATTCCATGATTCTTTTTCTTGTTTGCTTTTTTTATAATCTTATAAATGGAGATTGTGTGTCGTTTCTGTCTGTAGACCGAAACCTATATTACTAATCGAGTCAGCACATTAACATAGTTATTCACATCACATTCTCCATGATTTTATTTATAACCTAATTATTATAAATTGCATCACCTTTTTAATAGTGTTTGTCATATCTCATACAATAACATGCAGTTGTATTTATATATACAAAATAGGTTTGCAGTGTGAATGGGAAGGCTAATTTGCATATTGATATTAAAAATGTGATTTTATAATATGTGCTTACTATTATTGATTTTTATTGTTTGGTTTTGGATTTTTAATGAAATATAAGCAAACATCTCTTCAATGAATTTAAATGAAATCCATTAACAAGAAAAATAACTGTCATTTTATTCTTTATTTCCTAAATTTAAACTAAATAGTTAAATAAGTAAAATTTCAGCAATGAAAGACGGAGTGATGGAAGAGTAAGTTTCATTTCTGATTTTTCTATTATAACCCCACTCTTGGTTTACATATCTTTTTTGTCTGCCCTCTAATTTACACGATATTTCATTACATTAAAACTTAAATAACTTGTTTCACCCGAGGGTGCATATATTTGCTAGTTTTATGTAATGATTTTGGGATCATCAGAGAGAATTTGCACCGTGTTCGGGGCCCCCTCTCAACGGTTATAATGCACACCGGCCCCCTCACTAATGTTGAGGTCCCTCGAATATATCAGATGTATCGTATAATCAAATATTGATTGCATAACGGNTGTTCAAAGTTAAATGAACTGAAAAAATGTGATATCTCAGTTAATACGTCATTGATCTATTCGGGCCCCATGAAAGAGAGTTTGAGAGGCAAACATTCCAATGACGAGGAAAGTGTATATGTAGTGAAGTAGGCCTCAAAAGAACAGTAAACAGAATTTTACGGTCAGGGATACTTGTTCTCATCTTGAAGGAGGACCAGCTTTTCATTTGATGAATGATACATGTTCCTCTGTTGTAATTATACCTGTCCTAAACAATTTTATGATACTCAATTCTTTTTTTTCTTAATTAATCATAATATTGAGTTAAATCAGTTAATTGAACCACGTATCTTTGAGGCATAACCAAATTCTCAAAAATACGTGTTCAAAGTTAAACAAAATGTGAAATCTCTGTTAATGATGTTGAGACGTTAGTTTGTATTCCGCCTGGTGGAGTTGTCTGCCCCTTTTTAGTTTGATGATGCCCGCTAGGGCACCAGAAGTATTTAAGCGCCGGTTTCAAACACTTTCGCTCTCTTTTCCTGTTTTCAGCAACTACGAGCCACATGGGGTAGAGTTCTATCTAAACCCTCTCGTGGGCTCCGCCCCCCCTTACATTACTGTAAGTCCCACAGCATGGATCATTCCTAGTCTCATGACTGTACTCATATTATATATATTTGTATCATCATGAATTGTCTATCTTGTATTTGTGTACCCTTTTTATTATGTACTCTTTTATGAACGTTGTATCAACTGTTATCCATGTGCTGTACATATTAAATGTCTTTGCTAATTAAAAAAATTAAAAAAATAAAAATAAACCCTCCTTATAACTGGTGACATCCCGAAGTGATATGACACTTACCCTTTTTGCCCAAGTCGACCATAAAAATGGTCGTAAAAGTACTCGGACTTTACAACACGAACTTTTTTAAAAAAAGAAAAAACGGTGACCCCCTCAAAGAAATTATTCTTTTTTCTCCGACTGTATGGACACATTTTTTTACGAGCGCTGGATATCTTTTCTAAAAAAATTTAAAAAAACATCAACACCGAAGAATTCTTTTTACCGAGAGGAAATGTTCAGCCATCAGCCAGCGACAGTTTGACACGTTCCCCCACCCCAGTGACACTGGCAGCTTCAATTCAGCGATTACTACTAAGGATACGGACATGGCCACACATGTGACCCGGATTCCAACCGCAAGGCAACTCAGCAAAAATTTTTTTGCTACACCTCAGAAAGTGGATGTTCATCTAAATGTCCAATTTCGGGATTACGGTAGCTGTGCCTCCCAGACTCAAGTACCGACCTTTAAAATTTCACTCGACCTTGGCGTCGAAGACATTTAACCAGGTCAGCATTGAAGAATGAATGAAGAGACGTTGAATTTCAAGTTTTTTATCCACACCACACAGAGACATTTGCTCCATACTTTTCCTCAAACTGTTGAAAATTGTACACCTGTACAGAAAATTTTATATGCTAAAAGTTGAACCCTGAAATAACATGTTCGTAAAAATCTTTTAACATTTGTTTCTTTCTGAAACACCCTTTTAACGATTCCCGTCGTTTTTTTGGACATTTTTGTGCCTATCCATTTTGTTCTCAGAGAAAAATTCCTCAAGATAAAAGCAGTCCTTATAATTCAACTCAGGAATTTGGAAGAAAGTTGATTTCTTAATTGTAACCACCACATAGGAGTTTTTCCCACTGGACTTATTACATGAAAATTCTCTTGGTTTGATTTATTAATACATTCCTGTTTTTCATATTTTTATTTTATAGTTTGCGGGAATATGTGTATATGGCAATTTTATTCTCTGTTTTTGGAACTTTTGAACTTTGAACATTCGAGACTGCTGTTCTTTTCCTTAAAGGAAGATATATTTTTTTTTCATTGTTCATGCTGTTCTATAATTTTTTTTGCCCCGCTAAAAATTTAGGGGGGAGTATTTGTTAGCTTAGTTTGTATTTTCGCTGGTGGAGTTGCGTCTGCCCTTTTTAGTTTGATGATGCCAGCTAGGGCACCAGTGTAATTAAGCGCCGGTTTCAAAACACTTTCGCTCTCTTTTTCCTCGTTTTCAGCAACTACGCCACTGGGGTAGATTCTATCTAAACCCTCTTCGTTGGGGCTCCGCCCCCCTTACATTACTGTAAGTCCCCACAGCATGGACTATTCCTAGTCTATGTCATGGTACTCATATATATATCTGTATCATTCATGAATGTGTCTATCTTTATTTGTGTACCCCTTTTTATATGTACTCTTTACATATGAACGTTGTATCAACTGTTATCCATGTGCTGTATGTTGATTAAATGGTTGTCTATTAACCTTCGTTCGGTATATTTGTATCCAAAGTATGTATAACTTTGCGCCATCCTTATAACGTCATTGATCGCACGAATCACAATGAACTTGACCGTGCGAAAATTGGTTTGAATAAATCTAGAGAATAAATAATTATAGTAAAAAAAAACAAGTTCGAACCGTCTTCTGTGGAACGATCCAATATTCTGCAGAGGTCCTTTCTACCAACTACCCTCGAGTTGAATCTATTTATCCTAATTGCTACTTACAATTAATCAAATTATTAATTAATCAAAAATTATTAATTAATTTAAAATCTAGCGCCCGTGGGAATATGTTTTACACATACATGCGCACACGTACTTTTAAAAAGGTTGGTCACCTTTATTGTTCAAGCTTATCGAGAATTTCTTTTATGGCACATATATATAATATATATATTATATATATAATATATATATATATATCTGTGTGGGTGCATTAAGATTTTATTCGATTCTTTGATCCTTTGTACAATATATATATATATATATATTATATATATATTATATTATATATATATATATATGAGAGTGAGTAAATAAACAATTGTGTTTATTTGATTATGGCTTTTAGCCGACAATTTTTGGGAGGAATGTGCTTAATTGAGTCATACGTAATTTTTGAAAATTAATTAGTTAATAATTAATGAATTTTTAGGCAGGCATATTTAACCTTACATTTGAACATATATGCCCGCCTAAAAATTCATTAATTATAAACTGATTAATTTTCAAAAATTAGGTATGACTTCAATTAAGCACATATCCTCAAAAAAAATATATGTTGTGTATGTGTGTGTGTGTGTGTGTTGTGTGTGGATACAGGCACATATACTCCCAAAAGTTTGGTCTTGTGGGTTGATTGATATTAAAGAATCATGAATCGAATATTTTTTTTTAAATTGCATATCCCTCTCTTACCCTCTCTCTCTCTCTCTCTCTCTCTCTCTCTCTCTCTGTTTCTCTCTCTCTCTCTCTCTCTCTCTCTCTCTCTCTCTCTCTCTGTTTCTCTCTATCTCTGTCTTTGTCTCTCTCTCTCTCTCTCTCTCTCTCTCTCTCTCTCTTTCTTTCTCTCTCTGTCTTTTTCGCAGATAGTCACATGAACTCTTAAAAATTTCATACACCATATGGCTTCGTTTCTTTTTAAAATTTCCTTAATTGCAGAACCTGTCTGCCAAATCTGTTCTGTCTGTCGCTCATTTTAATCTCTCGTAGTTCCAGGCATACGCTCTTCCAAAAAGATTTCGAAGAATCGAAGATCAAAGAATCAAAGAATTTAATTATTGTATCCCCTCCCTTTCCTCTCTCTTCGTCTCTCTCTCTCTCTCTCTCTCTCTCCTCTCTCTCTCTCTCTCTCCTCTCTCTCTCTCTCTAACACACACACACATACACACACACACACACTCACTTTGTTTATGAATTTCTTTTTCCATCTGTCTTTCTATGTCTGTCTCTTAATTGCATTTCTGTCTTCATTCTTCAAATTTATTTTCTCAAACTAACTTTAAAAAAACAACTTTCTTTTTAACTCATTTTTTATTAACCCATAGAGGAACACTAACACGGTACTACAGCCCCGGGCCAGAGTGGATCTGGGAGTAATGGGGATGAAGAGGTTACTCCACTCTCCCCAGAACTCAAGAAATTCACAATTAGAAGCAATTTAATATACTTTTCAACACACTCTCGTATATTTATATCATATACAACCATTTTGTTGACTTGTTATTCTTTGCATTATATACTTTTTTTAATTTATTAGTTTTAATAATTTGTCATTCGTAGTATTCTTAGCCATTTTCATTGCATTTCAAGTCCTATTTTTAATCTTAATTTTCAGTATGTCTTTTTTCAATTCTTTCTATGATGTGTGACTTTGAAACTCTGGCTGTTACATATTGTTAGTACCCTAACACTTAATGTACAGTAGTGCTATAGAATGTGTGAATGAGTTACAGCCAATGGCCTTGAAGGATGAGTGACAAGTTTGATCCCATCCTGATTATTTTTCGATGGCTACGTGAAGAATCGGTGGAGAAGACCCTCTTCCGGTTTTAGATTAGAAAGAAGTTAGCTAGAGTATTGGCCGAACCACGAAGGGGAAAAAGTCGCTTAAGCTCGCTGCCGACTCAACTTGCGCAGTAAGTCTGGTGGGGGATTTCGGAATAAAATATGATCTCTGATGAAAATCGAAGTCTTGGGTTATTAACTAAAAACTACCTATGCCACGGCTTCTGATAAAGAGAAATCCCCAATGGAAGACCAGACACGAAGTCCCCAAGACGAAGTCCAGACGCTAGAAGAAAGAATATACAATAATTCGTCAGTCAGTTTAGTTCCAAACTTTACATCTCTTTGTTTCTTATTCTTTCTCATCTCTTTCTCCAGAAATCGAATACCGTTTTCTTTTCAATCCCCAATTCCCCGTAGACCATAATAATTACGCTACAGACTCAGATTCTAGGTATTATTCAATCTATTGAATAAGAATATTGTTTCAATCCACAAGCTTCTTATTTCTTTACAGAGTTATTCTTTACTTTGTGTATTGACGATTTTCGGAATTTTTTGACGCATCAGTGACGCAGTTTCGGTTAAAAGACAAATTGGTATTACGAATCTTCATAATTAATAGATGTTAACCTTTCAAAAATGCATACTATAACCTGGTTTACAAAAAAATATTTTATCTGAGGCAAGAATGTGAATATGTGCTTTTTTACTAATTTGTTGTGCTGAATTCAAATTTATAAACAGTTTTGCTCTATCACCTTACTTTTCTGTCTTTTTAAATAGTCTCATTTTAGTATATGCAGAGTATAATTACGTGTATTTAACAGTGCAGTTGCACAGCTTATTACAGATTATAAAACAGGATAGATAAAGAACATGACGGAATAAAATACAGTTTCGCTTAGAAGACAAATGTAAGACCGAATCTGGTAAGTCTTAGGTTATTCATCCAAAAAACTTCCGGAATGGCCCAGGGATTTATGATAGAGCGAGAAATCCCCAATGAAAGATCAGACACGAAATCCCCAAGACAAGTTCCAGACCACTAGAAGAACAACATAAGAATAAAGACGACCAGAAGAAAATAATTGAAGTAAGGAAAGTATTACTAAAATGACCGTTTGAGCAGAAGTGTTCTTCTACGTTATTAAATTACTGTGATTCATATGTTACGTGCCCCTTTCTCGTCGAGTACATAACAAGAGTTCTTATGTGATAGAGATGGGGGAGTGTGTGGACAACATAGAGACAATTAGAGGAGAGAGAGAGAGAGTGACAGACAGAGAGATAACTTACTTGCATTGGTTGTTCTTCGTTTAGTCGCCATGTTTTCCTTCCCTTCTTCTCTTTCTATTCCGGCCATGATGTGATCGATTTAGTTCTGGTTTCTCTTTACTTCGTATATCTTCGTTGGTCTTCTAACATGTGGCTCTTCTTTTTTCTAACTAAGAAAACTGCCGTTTAAGTCATGTATAACTAATCAACAAGACTTATGGTTTTGATCAAAGACTTTATTTGCCCTTTCTACGTCACCACGCGGAATCACAACCGAAGTTAGGACACGTCTGTCCCACCCGGTGTCTGCCGCAAACTGACTAACTAACTAAATCTCACGTGACAGAACAAGAATTCTTAGTGATAGAGAGAGAGACATGTGTGTATGGACCGAACTAGAGACATCAGAGAGAGAGATACAGAGAGTTGTGAAAGATTCAATAGACAGAATGGATAAATAGATATGATAAAGAAATACATTTTCAGAATGATGAGGAATACGAGTACTGTATATATATATATATATATATATATATATATATATATATATAAACCTTCATCTATTACTATTAAATTTATTTCGACGAGCAACTCAAAATGTTTGTCTAGCCTCTTCAGACAGATATTAAAAAACGAATATATATATATATATAAT
Source organism: Doryteuthis pealeii (assembly GCA_023376005.1). NCBI lineage: Eukaryota > Metazoa > Mollusca > Cephalopoda > Myopsida > Loliginidae > Doryteuthis > Doryteuthis pealeii. The sequence continues at coordinate 42,737,997 of CM042171.1, read as the reverse complement.
TATATATATATATATATATAATATATATATTATATATATATATTGGAACTGGAGGTGACCTTGTTCCTCTGTAATCCTGCGATGGGATACACGGCAAATATAGGTTAAGTGGCTGCCGCAGTTTTGAATTTAATGTTTACCACTTGACTAGATGATTTGGCATTCTCCGTTTGTGGCATGGGCTGGTGGGCCCAGTGATGTAGAGTCTCTGCCTCTTCACTCTGTGGTCCACTGGTTTCAATCTCTAGTGAGCAGAGGTTGTGGTATGCACTGCTGATGAAAAAAAGGAGTCGAACAGCTGTCAGAATGTCGCAAATGGTCTTTTGCCGAGTTGTCTGGTCGTCGTGTAATAGAATTCAATTCTCATTATCGTATATCAATTATATATATATATATATATGTATATATTATATATACATATATATATATATATATATATAATATATATATTAAACTTCATGGTCAAAAGGAACCGTTTCGTTTTACCTGCATGAATGCTTTCAAGCAAGAAACCGCTGTGTTGAATACCGTTCGAATAAATAAAATAAAAAGCAAAAACCTTTTATTTGTTACTCTCATTGAACTATATATATATATATATATATATATATATATATATATATTTATATATATATATATATATAGAGAGATGCAGAGGAAGAGAGGAGAGGGAGAAGAGAGAGAGAGAGGAGAAACAAATCGTGATGGACAGAGTGTGATGAGAGAGAGAGAAACAAATAGAGATAGAGGGAGAGAGTGGAGAGAGGGGGAAGAAAGAGGAAGAGGAAGGGGAAGAGGTAAGAAAAATAGACAGACATTTTGGTATGGAGGATTTGTGTCTGGCTAAGTCGTCTCTGAATCGGACATTGACACCAATAATAACATTTGGAATTAATCTCCGGTAAAATATGCATCGGATTTTATTTGAAAATTAATTAGACGTTTTCAATAAAAGAAGATGGATGAAATCGTCTGTCCCCTGAAAATGACATTATCAGCAAAAATTTCATCTAAATGTATTTACCGGACTAAACATTGATAATAATATAAATAAATATGTGTGTGTGTGGGGGGGGTTGATACTACATACATATATATATTATATATAATATATTATATATATATATAATATTATATATATGAGGGTAAGTAAACAAACAAATGTTGTTTTATTGTTATATGCGCTTTAAGCCGACAATTTTTGGAGGATATGTGCTTAATTGAAAGTCGTACCTAATTTTGAAAATTAATTAGTTAATAATTAACTGAATTTAGGCGGGCATATATGCTTCAAAATGAAAGGGCTAACGAATCCCAGAAAATGTCATTCCCTGAATGTACATTTCGACCTATTATAAACCTTGCTGATGGCACCTAATAGGTCGAAATGTACATTCAGGGGATTGAAAATTTTCTCGATTCGTTTAACCTTACATTTGAAACATATATGCACGCCTAAATATCATTAATTATAAACTAATTAATTTTCAAAATTACGTACGACTTCAATTAAGGCATATATCCTCCAAAAAATATAACATATATATATATATAAATAATTGATAATTTGAATCAGATTACCACGACACAGAACAACTCAGCAAACACCATTTTGCGACATCCGAAGCACTGGACAGCTGTTTCGACTCTTTTGCGTCTCATCAGCAGTGCATACCACAATCTTCGCCACTAGAGATTGAACCAGGGACCAACAGCGTTGAAGAGCGGGGACTCAAACACTGGGCCACCAGGCCCATGCCAACAAAACGGGAGAATGCCAAAAAATCATCTAGTCAATGGTAACATTAATTCTATATACTAGCAAAAATATATGGCACCCTCCCGGGTTGCAAGTATTTAAGTTTAAATGTAATAAAATTATTAGATTAAATCAGAAAGGCTAATGAAACTAATTAAGAATTCAGAAATAAAAAGATTTGAAACGGAGGGGTTATAATCGGAAAAATAGAACAACTGAAAACTTCATCACTTTCCGTTTTTCAATGCTAATTTTCCTAATTTAACTATTTAGTTAAAATAGGAAGTAAAGAATAAAATACATGTATTTTCTTCTCTGTTAATGAATTCTTTTAGGATTTATTGAAGAGATTTTTACTCATATTCATTAAGATAAACCAAAACAATTAGAAATAATAATACCAAGCACATTTTTATCAAAATCAGTTTTTTTAATATCAATATGCAAATTAGCTTTACGTTTACACTGAAAATGGTATTTTGTTGTATATATAAATACAATTGCATGTTATTAGTATTTAGGTAAGGCCAACAGTATTAATAATGTCAAACAGTTTTATTATAATTGAGGTTTAAATAGAATGAAATCATGAGAGAATGTGTCGTTAATAACTAAGAAATTGTGACTTAGAGTAGTAATATAGTTTCGGTTACAGACAGAAAACACACAAATCTCATTATAATAAGATATATATATATATATTTGTATATATTGTGTATATGTAAATTGTATTGTGTAATATATATTATATATATATATATAGACGTAGAACAGGAGACAGATATTTTTGGATTGCATAGGTAGTTAATATATATATTATATATATAGATAGATAGATAGATAGGTATATTGTCTCTCTTGTTTTTCATCCTTTAATATTGCAATTAATCTTAATTTCTCTCACTCTTCAAACAGCTGTTCTTTTAAAAGGAAAAAAGCCGCTCCATAAAAAATCCGTGCCATTTTCTTATTATTGCTTTCCAAAACCCCCCATTCTCTTCTTTCCTACGTATATATATATATATATATTATATATATATATATATATATGTATGTATTATTTGAATAAACTTTATTGCATTCTTCAATAAAATTATTTAGTGACGTCAGAGATGTTTGTTTAAAAAACAAAACAACTTATCTTTCTTATATTTTATAGAAATGTATAAAGTGTTTTTCATTCTAAAATGTATGAGATATATATATATATATTATATAATATATTATATATATATATATATATATATATATATATATAGATAGATTGATAGATAGATAGATAGATGGTGTGTGTGTGTTGTGTGTATGTTAGTGTGTTTTTTATTTTGTTCATCAATACATTTTCATGAGAGTTGATTTCGAAAATTTGATACATTTAAAATATATATATGTACGTGTTTAATTTCTGTGTGTGTGTGTTTTTTTTGTTGTGTTTTTGTGTGTTGTGTCTGTGGTGTCTGTGTGTTGTGGTTTTTTTTGTGTGTTGTGTGATGTGTTTTTGTGTGTGTGTGTGTTGTGTTGTGTATGTGTGTGTGTGTTCGTTTGTTTGTTTGTTTGTCTGTGTGTGTTGTGTGTGTGTGGTGTTGTGTGTGTCTTGTGTGTTGTGTGTGTGTGGTTAGTTTCTTTATCAAATATATTTTTCATGAGAGCATTCGAAGTTTGATATGTTCGAAAAATGTTGGTAAATTAAAATATATAATTTTAGATGTGTAGTCTAGAGAAATATTTCAAAATTATAAATGTTTTGAAACAGAAAGAAAATAAATATACACGCACATACACACGCATACACACACACACTCACACACACAAACACACACACACACACACACACACACCACACCACACACACTAATTATATATATATATAATATATATATACATTCTATATTGCTAGAATTAAACAAAAGACAGCTTCTTGATTTAAACACACACACACACATATTACAGTATGTGTGTGGGGGGGGTGTTAAACAGGAGACTTGCCTTTTGTTTAATTCCACCACACACACACACACACACACACACACAACCATAATATATATATATATATATATATATATTAGTTAAAAATTTAATGGTAAAATGAATGAATGGATGAAATAAAAATGAATGAAATGATGGGGATAAATGAAAAATCCTTTCCAAGGACCCCTCTCAAAGTATTAAAACACTTTTGATAGTGGGGGTCCCTAATAGAAAGTTTTTCCTCATCTATTATTAAGACTCCTTTGAAGCATCAAGTTAATATAATTATTCTATAAATTATTTAGAAAAGATAAAATTCCGTCTCTTACCTTTGTAATCTGTTTGGAGAATAGGTTTTGAATTTTGATATATATAATATTAACATGTGATAGAATTAAAACAAAAGGCACGTCTCCTGTTTAACAATTTTTTAACGATTCTTTTGAGCTTTCTGGACAAACTTTTTTCCACTTGGATGGAATCCATGGATTCGTTCCACTTGAAGTTTTTTATCCCAAGTACTTTCGGCACTTCGAAGTGCCATTGTAAACGGTGTTGGAGCTTGTTTTTCATCGTTAGATTTTTTCAGTTGGAGATGGGAGTTTGTGGTATTTTTCATCGGGTCGTGGAAGGCTTTTATCTACTTGTGGGATTATCATTGGCTGTGGTCATGATATATATATTTATTGATATATATATCTGGGAAAAAATTGAAGTAAACCCAACTGTGTATAAGTACAAAAGTATTTAAAAAAAACATTGTTGTTATCGAACGATTCGGTATTTTTGTAGCTGACGCTATATAGCATTTTGGTTTGTTTATCAAACCATCTTCGAGGCTATTAGTTGTGTGAAAAGAAAACTATTTATAAACCGAAGTTTATGAGGCTTAGTTTAATAGTTGTGTAAGTTTTCTGTTGGTACTCAAAAATATGAGAAAAAAAAGAAATAACTAAAACACAAAGTAAGTTTGCCATCTCCATTCAATTCCAGAAATCACTATCCTTTTAGTCTGTGCACCTTTTGACGACCGTAAATTTTAAGAAAATTCTTTGTATGATTGTTAAAATATTAGTGTTTTTGTTATATATACTAGCAATATTATGCACCCTCTGGGTCAAGTATTTAGTTTTAATGTACATGAAATATCGCAATTAAATTAGAAAGGCTAATGAAACTAAATAAGAATGCAGATAAAAAGATTTGAACAGATATCATCGAAAAATAGAACAACTGAAACTTACTCTTCCATCACTTCTCGTCTTTCATTGTTATTTTTTTGATTTAACTATTTAGTTAAAAAGAGAATAAAGAATAAAAATTACAGTTATCTTTTCTATTGTTATGGATTTCATTGTAAGATTTATTGAAGAAATTTGCTTAAGATTCATTAAAATAAAACCAAACATTAGAAACCAATAATACTAAGCATATATTTATTAAAATTACATTTTTAATATCAAATATGCAAATTAGCCTTCCCGTTCACACTTGTAAACCGCTATTTTGTTTGTATATATAATACAATTGCATGTTATTAGTATCTAGATTATGGTTTAACAGTATTAATAATGTTAAAACAATTTATTAATAATTGAGGTTAAAATAAGGATATAAATTCATCTGCGAATGTGGCGTTCAAATACTAAGGGAATTGTGACTGAGTAGTGATTTAGGTTTTCGGTTAACAGTCAGAAAAACATACAATCTCCATTATAATAAGATGATATATATATATATATATTATATATTATATATATATATAATATATATATATATATATAAGTGAAAAAAAAGGAAATGAATCCGACGTGTATGAGTATAGATAAAAGGATATGAAAACACGACAAAATGCTTGTTAAATTGAAAACATTTTATACATATTTCATACCTCATCCGGGTTTCTGCCAACAGCATTTCAGTTACGAGGAGGTAGCGAGTTCAAACATCCGTGGCCCTTGCCAACACTCCTCTCTTCGCACAGGCCAAAATACCTGAACACGCTTTGTTTGTGGAGACTGGGAATCGCTCGTCCACAGCTCTGCCCTTCAATTTCGCCACCACAACTGGAACTGGAAGCTCATTAGAGTTGCAGAGTAGGTTTGAATTGCTGGTGGGATACTAGGATAAGTGATTTTCTTACCAACGCCTTTTTATTGACCAGACAAAAATAGAAGTCAGATATTAAGCGAATTTTAACAAGTTTCAATTCAGAGTTTTCTTCCTTCTTTAGACAGGTTGCCTTTAACAAGGTTGAAGAGCCCAGTCTTCCCTACTATTCACACATAGCTGGAGGAGTTATAGTTGGATTTCATACCTTTCCCAAGCGGTATTAGCGCTATGGGAAATGCAGAGTTTCGTCTAGGTTTGAACTCGGTTTGACGAGTCCATTCCTATGACTCTAACCATTATGCCACGCTTCACAAGCAATGTTATAATGCACCTCTGACGAATAAAATGTGAAAGTTATCCAAAAATATAGTTTGAAACACTTGGGTTGTTCAGACATAGATGTCTCCTTGTAGCCATAATCAAGTTTGGTGATGGGATACTAGGATTAGTGATTTTATAATTTTTATTACCAGACTCAAATAATATCAGGTGGTTGTAATCCTTTGGTTTGTCAAGGTTCAGCAATTTGCATCTTGATAGCAGCCGTCTGCATCAGCGTGTCTGTTTTTTTCTTCTTTTCTTGTTTTTTTTTTTACCTGCATCAGTATTTAGACTTCCAGCAAATAAAAATAAAATCTGCCAAAAAGAAAATTGCTGCCTAAGTACACTCTATTTTCTTCTGTTAAAAAATAATAAATAAATTGAATGTTAAACAAAAAAAATATTTTACTTAAAAGTTCATGATAAACAATATTTTCCATTTAAAGTAATTCCTCTTTTAGTTCTGTCAAAATTGTGTTTTTCGAATACACTGACAGCAGAGGGATAAAAAAAAAACCTCCCCCAAGGGATGTCCTGGGTGATGACACTAAACTACCTTTCATGGTAAGACTCTAGATCTGAGTAATAAGGAGTATTCCCTTCATTGTCATTACTCCCAGGTCCACTCTGACTTGGAAGTGGTAGTACCTTTTGTGTTAGGGCTGGGTTAGAGTCCTATTTTATGGGTCAATAGATCTGTTAAAAATTATTTGGGTTTGATAGGAATGATTGGATGGGCCTGAAAATATAACTCTAGACACAACATCATTACCTGATGGTAAAATTCCAATTCTGGGGAACGTGGTCCTTCATCACCATTACTCCCAGTTACACTCCGACCCTGAATGATAATGCCTTTAGGGCCCCATCTATGTAGTAAACGGGAAAAAAATCAGTTAAAAAAATTAAGTATGAAAAATGTTAAATATCTATCAAGAATGAATAAAACCAAAACGCCTTCGGTATAAAATAAACCAACAAGTGTTGACATGTCGTAAATCCAACCAACCAACAAGAAGAAAAAGATGCTTTATATATTCATGCATATCTCGTATTATTTTGGGCCCCATCTATGTGTTAAACAGAAAAATGAATTAAAAAATTAAGTATGAAAAAATATTAAATATCCATCAAGAATGAATAAAACCAAAACGCATTCGGTATAAAAAAACCCAACAAGTGTTGACGTGTTCGTAAAATCCAACCAACAACAAGAAGAAAAGATATTTTATATATTCATGCATACTCGTACTTATATTTTTAGGCCCATCTATGTGTGTTAAACAGAAAAAATGAATTAAAAAATTAAGGTATGAAAAATATTAAATATCATCAGAATGAATAAAACCAAAACGTCTTCGGTATAAAATAACCCAACAAGTGTGACATGTCGTAAAATCCAACCAACCAACAAGAATAAAAGATGCTTTATATATTCACGCATACTCGTACTTATATTTTTTGGTTACAGTGCCGTAAGTTTGAGAACAAATAATGTTCATGATATATTATATATTATTATTTTTTTCGTAAAAATTAAACGCTATGTTTCCTAGCAAGCCGTAACTTTACAATAACTTATTTCGTTATTTAAAAATAATATCTTCCTCAAAAGCACAGATCAATCTTATTTATATCCGATTTAGAAATAACTAAAAAATATATATTTTAATATTTATTTACGATATTGATGAATGTTCTCTTGTGATGCATAATACAATATGACACCAGCAAATATATGAACCCCCATGGTAAAGTTTGAGGATGTGTTTGGTTGTTTTTTGTTTTACGGCATATCAACCTCAGTGGGTCATTTAATGCCGATAAAGTTTTGAAATAAATCAATTCTTGATGGATAATACAATTTTTTTATCGACTCATGTTTTTCTATTTAACCCATACATGCGACCCTAACAGAGTACTACCACTCCGGGTCAGAGTGGACCAGGGAGCAATGGTGATGAATGGGGTGCTCCACATTCCCCAAACCTACAAAAATGAAACCTCACCATCAGATAGAGTTTGACGTCATTCACAGAGATGTAGACCCGCAGTCCCGCCTTCTAGCACCCATATGATAAAAAGGAGTTTTGGGCTTGCCATAAAGGCAATAGGGCTTGGGGCAATCATATAGGTGCTAGGCTTTGACCGTGACCAGCGATGATCGGAGGGGCCTCTCGACCGCCCGTCTAGCCCAAATAGGGCCAAAGTGGAGTATTGCATGTCATTGAACTGCTCATCCACCTGGGTTCTATCCTTAAGCATCACGGATCGCCACCACGGCCCACAGGTAGGCCCCATTGGGGGAGTCTACCCCTCTGTAAGAGGTGCAGTCGGTGTCATTCTAACGCCCCACGACAGGGCGGATAATGTGTTGGATAACAAACATTGTTAGATAGTGAGTTCGAGCTCTTACGTTCAGTTTTGGACTTAATACCTGCTAAAGAATGAAACATCCCATTCACTCAAGGTTTGGGTATACCGTAAATCCTCGAGTATAGTCCGCCTTGAGAATAATACGCAGGGGAATTTTAGAGGGCTGTACCTCTGAAAAAATGCGTTGGAATAAACATTGCCGGACATAAAGACTCGGACATTGCTTAGAAAATATATTTAACATTTTTTTTTTAACCTAACCACAAGGTTCCTAGTTTCGATACCGGTCCTCGCCAACTCAGCTTATGAGTAGCACAGGGACATGTGCGGTAAAAGTAAGGAGCTGATGGTAGGTGTGGCGCTCTACCTCAGACACTAAAATAATCTCCTTGGTCTAGCGCAAGTGAAAAGGGGATAGACTCACTCGCTGATTGGCTGATACCGACTTTAGGCCGTCCCGACGACTTTACTTTTTTTTTTACTTTATAGTACGCACTAGGAATTTTGACCTTTTAAATTTTTGGTTGTAAAAGTTCGAATTATACTCGTGGATTTACGGTAAATAGTACGACTCCGCGTGGTAGAGATGAGAGAGAGGCGTCCGACAAGGAACTGCAAGGTTCCTGGTTCGATACCGGCCCTCGTTACTCAGACGTAAAAGTAGCATAGGCGTCTGTGCGGTATAAAGTAAAGAAAAAACGGTGTGGTGTGGCGCTCCAGCTCAGACGCAAAAAACAATCTCCTTGGACTGGTGCTAAATAAAAAGGTTATAGACTCCTCACTGTCTGGTTGATACCGACTTTATGCAACCCTGACGACGACGTATTTTCTTCTACAGGCATGGCTCTGCAATAAATAACCCACGAAGGTTGATATGCCGGTAAAACAAATGTGGAGGCGAGTGGGTTGTAATGGTTAGAGTCGTAATGAAAATGGACTCGTTCGAAAAAAGGCTCAAATCCTGGACGAGGCTGTTTGTATTTCGCGCTAATACTGTTGGGAAAGGTATGCATATACTTATTTTATGGTTAATAGTAGATCAGCATCTACATCGCTCATCATCATTTGTTACATAATTGTATGGTGGTGTACAGCTTTTGACAAAGCCTTGTACGCAAAAGCTCTGAGGGAATGTGAAAAAATACCAGTGACGGTTACTGGTCCCATCTGTCCTAAGAGGCGAGAATATCGCAAGTCACGTTAGATTAGTTAGTCAGTTTGTAGCCAGACTTCAAGGGGACAGACGTGACCTACTTCGGATATGCTCATTCCACGCTATGAGTTAGAAAGGGGCAAATAAAGTCTTGATCAAAAACCGTAAGTCTTGTTGATTAGTTATTACATGACTTAAACTTATGCCCTTAGTTAGAAAAGAAAGAAGCAACAAGTTTTGAAGACTAACGAAGATACTAAGTAAAGGAGAAACCAGACTATGCGATCATATCCTGGCCGGAATTAGAATGAGATGTCAATACCGACATGGCGACCAGACGGAAAGAACAACAAGTAAGTTATGTATCTGTCTATATCCCTACTCTCCCTATCATAAGAACTATTGCGTATATACCCGACGAGGGTATATGAGTACGTAACACAATTACAAGAGGGTACATACTGTACACATCAAGAGAATTTACAGTAAAACATTATACTGTTAAGTGTTGTAGACTTTCATCCAGTTGATTCTGCCAAAGACAACACTTGGCCTTTTGCGCTGATGCCAAAGCTTCAATTCTGTATTCTACAAGAAACACGTATCACAGGCCAAATTCACTTTTCGCAACCTTGAGAAGACGAATTCTGACAAACTAATCCTGTCGTGTTCGCTCTCCGCCACCGTCCCTCGCTCTGTCCAAACGTCTCTTTTTATGCTAGGGTCTGCCGAAATTTTCATACGTCACAATTCTCGTCTCGACAGCACGAGACTGCAAGCTACAAATCGCGGCCTCAAGGACAACTTACGCTTCACCTCCTTCACAAGTCGTCTCGTGCCCGCCTCGAACTTCGTCACATTTCACCTTCTCTGCCTCCGCCCACACACACACAACATGCACTCGCTGCTGTCTTTTCGACCGACGGACCGTTCTTGGCTCATCAAAGGTTTGTGGGTTTTGCCGTTCAATCTCGCTACACTAGTGTGAAAACAACATAATACAAAGCAAGGAATTGTGAAAGAACGTTTAACAAAAATAAGACCATCCCTAATTTTACTTTTCCTAAAAGTTAAATTGTACTAAAAAAATATTAAGAATTGAATAATAGTTAAGAATGCTGGGGTGATCCTGACAAGACGTGGAAACAGCACCCCACGAGAGAGCAGCTGTACGGCCACCTGCCACATATCACCAAACCATCCGAGTAAGACGGACAAGAAATGCGGGACACTGCTGGAAGAAGCAAGGACCAACTCATAACGACGTTCACCGTGGAAGCCAGCACATGGGCACGCTGGCGTGGGCCGACCAGCGAAGATGTACATTGATTAGCTCTGTGCGGATAGAGGATGCTGCATAGAGGACCTCCTGAGAATGATGAAAACATAGGACTGATGGTGAGAGAGACTGTCATGGATATTCCGTGCTAACAGCGCGACATGATTGATGATGATATATTATATATATATATATATATGTGTGTGTGTGTGTGTATATATATATAGATATATATATACATATATACATATATATATATATATATATATATATATACATATTATATATATATATATATATATACATATATATATATATATATATATATATATATATAAATAGTAGGTATATCTGACTCATTAGATTTAATTTATTATTTGCTCTACTCAGGTAATGAGCACTTTTTACTTTTTAGCTTCAGATAATCCTAGCGGTTTAATATTATATAATAATATATATATATATATATATATAATATATATATATATATATATATATTTTCTTTGGCCAAGTGTTATAGTATTAACCGATTTTTTTCAGTTGGTATGACTATCTTGGTTTTTTCTTTCTTTAATTTCCCATATATATATATCACTGCTGATGAGACCAAAATTAGGTCGAAACAGCTGTACAGTGTTCCTCACGTCGCACATGGTATTCGCCGAATTGCTTGTCATGATTTAATTAATATATATATATATATATATAGTATATATATATATATATATATGACGTGTGACAAAGAAGTATCTAGATTTTTGTACGTTTGACACACCTTGTATTCTGAAAAGAATTAAACCTTTTCACTTATTGGTAATTATTTTCATTTCTACTTGGTAAATACAGCTTCAATCTCTATACTACTTTTATGACACACCTTGTTATTCTGAAAAAAGAAATTAACGTTCTATTCATAGTTCATTTCTATCTTGGTAAATACAGCTTCAATCTCGATACTTTTATGACACACCTTGTATTCTGAAAAAAAGAAATTAACGTTCTATTCATAGTTCATTTCTATCTTGGTAAATACAGCTTCAATCTCGATACTTTTATGACACACCTTGTATTCTGAAAAAAGAAATTAACGTTCTATTCATAGTTCATTTCTATCTTGGTAAATACAGCTTCAAACTCGACACTTTTATGACACACCTTGTAATATGAAAAATAAATTAACGTTCTATTCATTGTTCATTTCTATCTTGGAAATACAGCTTCAATCTCGATACTTTTATGACACACCTTGTATTCTGAAAAAAGAAATTAACACTCTATTCATTGTTCATTTCTATCTTGGTAAATACAGCTTCAATCTCGATACTTTTATGACACACCTGTGACACATTCTGAAAAAAATAACGTTCCATTCATTGTTCATTTCTATCTTGGTAACTACAGCTTCAGTCTCGGTACTTATATGACACACCTTGTATTCTGAAAAGAAATAACATTCCATTCATTGTTCATTTCTATCTTGGTAAATACAGCTTCAATCTCGATACTTTTATGACACACCTTGTATTCTAAAAAAAATAACTTTCCATTCATTCTTCATTTCTGTTTTGGTAAATACAGCTTCAATCTCGATATTTTTATGACACACCTTGTTTTCTGAAAAAGAAATTAACATTCTATTCATTGTTCATTTCTATCTTGGTAAATACAGCTTCAATCTCGATACTTTTATGACACACCTTGTATTCTGAAAAAGAAATTAACACTCTATTCATTGTTCATTTCTATCTTGGTAAATACAGCTTCAATCTCGATACTTTTATGACACACCTGGTATTCTAAAAAAATTAACTTTCCCTTCATTCTTCATTTCTATCTTGGTAAATACAGCTTCAAACTCGGCACTTTTATGACACACCTTGTATTCTGAAAAAAAAAAAAAAAATTAATGTTCTATTCAATATTCATTTCTTTCTTGGTAAATACAGCTTCAAACTCGGCACTTTTATGACACACCTTGTATTCTGAAAAAAGAAATTAACACTTTATTCATAGTTCATTTCTATCTTGGTAAATACAGCTTCAATCTCGATACTTATATGACACACCTTGTATTCTAAAAAAAATAACTTTCCATTCATTCTTCATTTCTGTCTTGGTAAATATAGCTTCAATCTCGATACTTTTATGACACACCTTGTATTCTGAAAAAAGAAATTAACACTCTATTCATAGTTCATTTCTATCTTGGTAAATACAGCTTCAATCT